>CM076582.1:799540125-800140125 GCA_034641835.2 Pinus albicaulis | reverse complement strand
TAAGGCCAATGTTCTTCATCCTAGCCTCCCCATTGGTTTCTCTAATGGGAAAGATCTCATTCTTTTTGTTCTCATCCATAACTTGGATAAGTGAAGTAGGTTCTTCTTCTTCCCCAATAGTTTCTTAAAAAAATTTAGGGTGCTCACCTAGAGGGTATTCTAACTCCCCTATAGTCATAGAGGGAAGCTTATAGTCGCTTAAGAAGAGTGAAGGTTGACTGTGTGAGGATGTGGGGGTTTTTGGTGGAAATTTTCCTTGATTATCCCTACTCCTATGAGGCATGAAAGAAAACATTTTTTTGTTTTGCTCACTTTTTCAAAACTAAATGCAAAACAAAAAGAAGAAAACAATGCTTAAGAAGAAGCATTCATCTACCTAGACACATCCCCACCAACAACACCAAAAAGTGGTGAGCCCTAGTATTGCACCATGAGTGTTGCAACTCCCAAGGACTACTCAAATATCTTTATCAACTCGAGGTTCATAAAAAATTATAGGCGAGAGTGCTATATTCATAGAAGATTGGATTCTACTCATGTGACCCTAAACTAGGAAACTTGATAAAAAGTGTTCCAAGACCATTCCTCCTATTGAATTAGAATGAAAAATTATCGATGAAGATATAACTGGAAGCTATTTCTGACTATGAAAAGGGGAATTCCATTGACTTGAACTTGTAAAGGCTAATTCATGAATTCATGAAAAGACAAGAGCTAAACTAATTGCAAAAAGGAAGTTATGTTATCTTGCATGATTCATCCATTTACCTGGTCTACGTATAAAAAATAAGCTAATATATTTTGCCTAACCTATAAAACTATAATTTAGAATTTCATTTACCATCTAACTTTATCATGCTTTCATGTAAATCAACATTCTACATGTACCAGATTTGTGATAATTAAACAAACACTATTTTGATTTTGCAGTGAAGGAAAAGAAGAGTTAGAGTGGCCTAGGAGCTTCCTCTCATCATGTAATCATAACTGGGGGTCAACATTCATATAGACTAAGTCAAAGTTTTAGTGGGGATCAAAAATGGTGAAGGAGAGTCTTCCTATAGGTGTGCTAAATGTGGCTACTACAAGAGCCCTGTATTGCTACAAGAGGGTCTGTAATGCTATAGGAGGATTCCTGAGAGGGTTTTGAAGGTAAAAATGATGGGTGAAGGGTATGGAAAGGTTGATGGAGGTTGAGGTAAATGAGTGAAGTATGGCCTATGTCCCTAGCCAAGCTCAAGGCATCTCAAAGGCATGTTTTGTACTAGAAAGAATGCTCTCAATGATCCTAGGAAAATGGTTTTATGAGACAAAAGTTTTGGGAAATAATTTAGGGTTGACTAGAGAAGATGAGGGAGTTCAAGGTGGAAGTGGTGAAGGTTCCCATTCCTGCAGATCCACACAACCCTGTAGTCATCACATGCATACATTCATTTATCATTGACATGATGAGACAAATTGTAGTGGAAAATATTATTTGAATTTAAATGTTATCTAATTGATGCCAAAAATATGATCTAATTAAGAAATAAAATTCTAAGCTACAACAAACACATGCAAAACAATATAACTAACAAGATTTGTTTTTCCAAGAAATCATAAACATAAAGATTCAGGGTTGTGGTTGTGAATCCTTCCATTCATACTCCCAAAAGAGAGGTGAAGTAGAGGCTGCAACCACATCTCTTGATGGATTATTTGGCCCCAGAGGGTTCTTCACAGTAATATTCACAAATATTATTGATAAAGAAAGGATCTTTGAGGGAGGTCCTTACTTTTATTACAATGCAGGTCTATTCTTGTGGCAATGGGAGGAATGTTACAGTCTTGACCAGGAACAGTTCTTGGTGGTGCCAATATGGGTCAGGCTATTTGCATTTCCAATGGATTTCTAGGACCCTGAAATCTTAGAAGGCATTGGAAACTATCTTGGTAGCTTTGTCGAAATTGCAGAAACAATACAACGAGGTAGGTATACATCTTTTTCTCGTATATGTGTATATATGAATATTTCTAAACCGTTTCTAGAGTTAATAGAACTTGAATATGAGGGTAAAATCTAGCATTATCTTTTAGATTACGAGAAAATCCCATTCTATTTTTGTAGATGCCATGAGTACGGGCATCTTTACAAAACCTGCCTGTTGAATAACCCAGAAAAAATGCAAGGAAAATAAACAAAGGAAAATGAAGGGTCGAGGGAAAAAAGATGATGGATTCAAAACTGTAACAAGTAAATAGAAGAATAAAAAACAATATTCAAGCCAAAACAATAACCCAAAATAGAATATTACACAAAAATGATATGAGATATTACAAGTACAGGGGGAAAGCTCCAAGGAGGTAGAAGATAGTCCTAGAGAAGGACATGGAAAGACCCTAGAGAAAACACAGGCAGCAAAGTGCAAGGAACCACAGGAAACAAATGAAGTAGAAGAGCCTCACTAGTTGCTTGAACAATCACCAATGGATATAGAGCAGAATAGAGAAGTGTTAAGTTCCCAAGAGGTTGTTTTAAAAATATTACTGCATGAATGGATAAATATGGATGATCGTTTCATCCCAGAAGACTAGAAGAACTTATACAAGGAGACATTTGAGCAATATTTGACATCACAATCTCAGAATGGCTCCACTAGAAAACCCCCATGCAAAGGAAACTAGAAGCCAACCTAAAGGAAGTAAAAAGAAAGGGAGAAAGAACCTTCATGACTGAATTCAAATGGTGTGTGAAATTTTATTTAACTCGGGAAAGATAATACCATTAAGAACAATATTCCAACAACTCCACAAAGTTAATCAATGAAAGTGATATCCTGGAATATAAGAGGTCTAAATAGTAAAGGAAAGTAGAGATATCTGAAAGACAGGTTAAGAAACGAAAACCCCCAAGTTATGTTGATACAGGAAACAAAAGTCTCAGGTAACAAAATGGAAGATATTCTAAAAACTTATCAACCCCATTATGTAGAAATGGAAATAAACTCTCATGGCACTACAAGGGGTATAAATGTATTGTGGAATCTAGTAGAGATTATGGCAGAAGCCTAGATAGGCCTACCCTGTATACTCACAGGTATTTTTCAACAAATCGGAATGAAGGAGAATAGATTTATTTCCATAGTCTATGGACCTCATATTCCAGGAGAAAGAGAGCGTTCCTGAACAGTATAAGAGCACTGGACAACATGCATACTAAGAAATATTGGTTGTTGGGAGGATATTATAATATGATTATGGATCTGAATGAAAAGAAAGGAGGACTAAGGAGGGAGGAGCTAGGGATGGAATTATTTCGAGACTTACTTAGTGACCTAAGGTTGATGGATATCCCTACGGTGAATGGCATGACACATGGAATAATAGATGAGGAGTTGGCCATCAAGTAGAAACAAGATTAGATATATTTATAGTTTTCAAAGCCCTGGTAGGGGCTGATGCATACTATGGAACAACAATTCTTCCTAATATGGGGTCAGATCATTGGCCAATAAGCATAGAGATTGATATGAAGGAATGTTAGAAGAAGCGGTCATTTTGATTTGAAGCCTTCTGGTTAAGAGATCCCAAATTTGTTGAAAAATCTAAAGGATGGTGGGAGGAAAATCCAATCTAGGGCAGAAACAGGATGCACTCCTTTCAACTAAGATTGAAACAGTCGAAACAAGAGATAAAAAATTGGAATAAAAATGAGTTTGGGAACATCCATTGGGAAAAGGAAAGGCTGCAGGGCGAAATGAAGCAAGTTCAACATCAAATAATTTTAAATGTTATTTTTGAAGATATAGTCCTTAGGAAGGTAAAATACTAAGTCAATTAGAATAACGTAGAAAAAAAGAAGAGGTGTTATGGAAACAAAAGTCCTGAATTGAGTGGCTCAAAGAAGGGGATAAAAACCCAATTTATTTTCACAAAGAAATGATCCAACGTAGACATCATAACATGATATTATCCCTAAAGAACTCAGTTGGAAATCAAGTTCTCCAACATAATGAGATGGAAATCTTACTGTTCAACCATTTCAGAGAGATGCTCACAAAACCTGATAATAATAAAGCAACATCTATCAACCGTATCATGAGGAATATACCAAATCCAGTCACTAGAGATCAAAATCTAGCTCTCCTCAGGGAAATGAAGAGGTGGAAGAATTAGTGAGGAATATGCCAAAAAATATAGCCCCAGGCCCTGATAGTTTTACTGTAGAATTTTTTCAAGAAGCTTGGTCCTTCATAGGACATATATTATGGAAATGGTAGAGGAATCTAGACGATCGCATCAGATCTACCCAGCCCTTAATTCAACATTTATATCTCTAATTCCCAAGTAGGAAAAAATGGGCGTGCTAGCAGGTTTCAGACCAATAGCAATTCAACATTTATATCTCTAATTCCCAAGTAGGAAAAAATGGGCGTGCTAGCAGGTTTCAGACCAATAGCATTGTGTCATGTCATTTATAAGATCTTATCAACAATTATGGTGAACAAGCTGAAACCTATTCTTCCAAATCTTGTCTTGCCATAACAGATAGGTTTTGTGAAAGGAACACAAATTTTGGATGAGATAGTCACAGCCCAAGAGGCTATCCACTCTCTCCGAACTCTTAAATAAAAAGGTATGATGATAAAACTTGACATTTCTAAAGCATATGATCATTTAAGTTGGTCTTATCTTAAGGTGGTGCTTGAAGCCTTTGGCTTTGATAGAAGATGGATTCTCTAGATATTTTCATTTATCTCCTCACCTAAAATTTCAATCTTGTTAAATGGTATTCCCTCTAATCCTTTCAATGCTACCTGCGGCTTTGCCAAGGCGGCCCACTATCCCCTTTTCTCTTCATTCTAGTAGCTGAAGGCCTTGGGCGTCATATCAAATCTAAAATTCACGACGGTCATCTGAAGGGGTTAAATCTATGGGGTCTTGATATCACCCTATCTCATAAACAATTTTTTGATGATATCCTACTCTTTTTTCAAGCAACTTTTCAATAATCCAATGTCATTTTATCAATTCTAAAGGATTTTATGAAGGCCTCAGGCACAATAATCAATAACGACAAATCTAATTTTTATTTTTTCAATACTAATGCTATGTCCTAACACTTCTTTTCTCGCACTTTTGGATTCTATTTAGGCTCCCTCCCCATGAAATACTTAGGTATACCCCTCAGTAGTAATTCCATCAGAGTCTTAGGCTGGAAAGATATCTTGAATCGTATGCAACATCGTCTTCAAAATTGGACCTTCAGGGTTCTTAATGCCCCTAGTAGGGTGGTTCTATTAAGGTATGTTCTATAATCCATCCCTATTTATCAGCTATCTGGTCCAGCAACCCTTAAAACAATATGCTCCCATATATTCAAGATCTGTAAAAGAAATTGTGGCAGGGTTCCCAAAAACCTTGAAAGTGGGCGCACTTATCCTGGGAAAAGATCATGAATCTCACAAAAATGGGGGCTTGGGTCTACGAGACCCATATATCTTGAATCAGGTAATGGGTTCTAGATTATGGTGGAGATGGCTACAAGGAGGTCCACACTTATGGAAATTTATATGGCAGAGGAAATATGCAATGCCTGACACCATTACAATTAAACTTAAAGTCTCAACAACTCCAAAAGGATCCAACGTCCAGAACCTGGCGGCCAGTAATAGAGACCTCATACGGGAGCATAGTTTATAGGAAATTAGGGGAGGCACCACAACCCTTTTCTGGGAAGACTCATGGCAGCAAAGAGAAGAATTATTCATCCGCCTAGATCTAGGGGAAATTTTCCTGTTCACAAGTCAACCAAATATACGATTTGTAGAAAATTATTGGAGGTGGGACAGTGAAGAGAAATGGAGAATATGGAAATTAAAGCCACAATGGCCATATGCCTCAGAAACCCATCAATGGAAGAACTATGAAAAATAAATGAAAACAAGAAAATTGATGACAGCTACAGGAGAAGACATTCTAAGATGGGGATATCAAACTAAAGGAATGTTCACAATACAATATGGTTAGTATATCAAATCTAAGAATCTACACAGTACATCAATATGAATATGGAAAAAAATCTAGTCATGCAAGCACTCACTAAAAATAGAATACTTCCTCTGGCTAGTCAATCATAAAAAAATCCTTACCTGGGAACAATTGATAAGAAAAGGGATGCAAGGACCTTCACAATGCACAATATGTGAAGAACATACTTAAATTATAGAGCATCTTCTATATACCTGTGTAGTCGATGATTCACTTTGGATGAATATCACCATGGTTTTCCAACAAACTGACCGAGACAACACCAGCATAAAACAAACTATAGTAAACTGGAGGAAAGGAGGATATACATGTGAAGTACTAAACAGAGCATGGAGGTTGTCAATGGGTTTTCTGTTGTGGGTTATTTGGAAAGAAAGTAATTGAGGAAGTTTCAAGGATGAGAGGCGCCAAAAAGAAGAAATCTGGCAGGTGATCCTAGATAAGATTAGAGAAACAATCCTAGCGGAGAAATGGACAGATGATGACTGGAAATCTAATGCAAATGAGGCTAGAATCTTGGCCATGCTCAACCTTAAACCAAAAATGTTGGTGCAATGTATGTGGAAAACTAAATAGCCAAGACAGAACCCCCAGGACAAGTTACAGCCACCCTAGCTAGGGTTCTTGAAATTAAATTATGGCAAAGATTCTAAATGGAATCCAGGACAGGCAGGGGCAGGTGGAATAATCAGGAATGTGCAAGGTGAAATCTGTAGAATATATGTGACAGAAATAGGTTTTTCCACCAACAATGAAGCATAACTTCTTGCGGTTAAACAGGGCCTCCAAATAGCAGTCCAGAAACAATATCATAGAATCATTGTCGAAGGGGATTCAACTATGGTTATAGGGGTTTTGCAGAAACTACAACAAGGTACTCCATGGGATAATATCAGCCAAAGCTAGAGGACAAAACAGATTATCAATGAAATTAGTCTCATTATCAAAGGAATTGGTTATCTCATACCTTCTCATGTTCGCAGATTAGGAAATGAGGTGGCAAACTTTCTGGTGAACTAGGGTTGTAGTCATGCAGGAGGACAACTAGATATGAACCGGTCAACCATGGATGGCAACCTAGACTTACACTCTCTTCAGATAATAACAGACAGATACATGGCGAGGTATCGAGATCCCCGATCAGGGTGCCACGCGGGTGAAGGATAGTGTGAGGTGGAATGCAATGCAGTGCTCCACACGGTCATCAGATATTAAGCTCACAAAAAAAAGAGGTAGTGGAATGGCATGATAGTACAGCAACATGTCGGTATTTATGATCACCAATGATTATAGTGTAAGCCAACTAACGATGTCAGAGACGCTTGGGAAAAAACGTCAGTGGGTGAAAGGTATAATGAACGCTAAGGAAAGAAACAGTTGTAGTCTTTCCAGAGTCAAGCTTCAAGCGAACGATAAAGGTGAAGGCGTAGATGCAACCGTGAATAGCGCTTCACGATGACAAATTCTCAAGTGGTATGTCACTTATCATTTGATAATGGATGCATTGTTTGAATTTATTTTTGCTACGCCCAGTGCTGTTCCAGATGGTAAATTGAAATTCGTCTTTAAATTATGCAATTATAGTAATATGGATGTTGATGGTTGCAGTTTCTTCTCGATTAGTGGTTATCTGACCTGCTCAAAACTATCTACGGTTTTAAAATTCCTTTTTCTCCTGTCATATGGCTTACTTGTGAGTCCTATAGGTTTTGTTGCAGTTGGTCTTAATACTTGCATCACTGTGGTCTTAGTGTGTTGCAAAGGTTCATCTGCTACCTATTCCATGAAAAACCATACTGGTATTCTAGGGTATGCCCAGAATCATGAATTGGTTTGGATGGCTTCACATGACCACCCTATGGCTCGAATGTTCCCTCTGTCAGTCTTGGATTAACTGATTTCTGCTAACAATAGGTTGGGATCTCGGGTTTCGAAAGGGGTTTATCTGTGTCATTATACTTTCCTCTCGAGCATGCTTCGATCCTGGGGTGTACTCCAGCGACTAGTAGCCTTGTAGTGTTACATGCAATTCTACATGCATAGTCTTGGTATCTGGGTAGAGGTCTCGCAGTTCCAAAAGACATTCTTGCCTCTGTTTGTCAAATTTTTTCTTTCAATTATTATGTCTATGAGTCCTAGGTTGAGCATGCATTACAACTTGACTGGAGGTGGCCTCACTAAGCTCACTTATATGGGTCCTTCTAATTGTAATTTATTCAGAATAGGTTTTGATACTCTATCACAATATACAGGGTTCTATAGAGTCTGTATGAGTGAATACCAAAAATACGGTAGAAAAAATCTACAGAATTGTCAAATAAAATCGAAGAAAAATATGGTGAAAAAGGAAGATAAGGGAAAAGGGAAATAGAAGCAGACAACAACCACATTCCGCATGGGAAAACGAGGAAGGAAATCCAAGAAAGAGGTCATCAAAATCCTTTTCGACACATTTTCTGAAGGGAATCCACCTCAAGTAAATAATCCAATTGTTGGATGGGAAAGCGAAAGTAACATAAAAGAGGATATTGAAATGCGTGAAAAGACAATGGAATTTATGTAATATTCCCAAATGGGAAAAGCAGGAATATAACGCAAAACCATGGAAATAGTAGTGAAAACATTACATGAAAGCAAGAGGCCAATATGGAGACCTTTCATATGTTATAACAGCAGCAAAATTTACATAATACATGGGCCATAAGATGTACAATAAGAAAGAACAAGCCCCCAATGGACAAAATCCCTCAAAAGAGGTGATGCTACAATATATAAGGAGCTGAAAGGATGCTACAACGTTGTTTTAAATGCACAGCTACAAAAAATGATTACATAGTAGATATAAGGCTGATATGTGCCTCAAAAGATATATCTAATATAGGTCTGAGCTCTATACAACCTCCTTTGAAGAACCCCTTAAGGGTTTTTAGAAAAATGTCATATACAAGATGGGGATCTAAGCCCTAGAGCTAAAGATCCACTGCAAAATAAAGATTTGGAAAGTGTGGCTGATCTGATATGATCAATAATGAAGCCTCCTCCAATAGACTCTCTATATGAAATGAAGATCCCCTTCACCAACAGACCTTCTCTCCAAATGGTGTCCCAAACCACCCTGCAACTCCTCCCATAGAAATAATGCAGATCTAGAAATTAAATGCGCTGTAGGGGCAAATAAATAGTTGACTAGATGTGATTAGGATATCATTTCCAAGTTATGGAAAGTTCTTAGAATGAAAGTGCTCAGAAATGGTTTCAATCTGAACAACTAGAAAGGCCTCGTTGCTACGATTCTGGCACCACGAACGGTTCTTAAAACCGAGGTTGTATGCAGAAGTTATTGAGGTTTGAAAATGCCTAGTAAACTCCAAAAATGAGTTGATCAAGTTTTACTTTGTTAATTTGGAAAAATTTTAAAAAATAATATTCCAAGGAATATTCTAGGAATATTCCCCAAGATATTCCTTGCGGACAAGTAAGAATCCGACAAGTGGTAGCTTAAGATTTGATATTGGTTGACTTCATTTGGTATAGGCCAATCATGGGCTACCACGTGGTAAGCCCGAAGGCCACCACGTGGCCCAGCAGCTGTATTATAAAATTTTTGTGAAGGCCAGGGGAGTGGAACACCTGACCTCTCATGCACGAAGCCCACGTCTTGACCAACTAATATATGCATTATATATTATAAACTATGGTATCACACATATAATTAAATATGATTTGTTAAATTGTTTGGGGGTAGGGGAGCCAGCCCCGAAGGGCCAGCCCCCCCGCCCCCCCCCCCTCCATGCATCCAGGTGCTATGAACGATGGGCGAGGTCAACCAACGCTCTAATCGTCCGTGGCTACACCATACAGGTCACATGGCACAGTCTTATGTAAAATTTATATGAAATGGTTTGTGGAACCATGAATTTCAGGTTCCAGCCACCTTTTAAGAGGATAATTCCAACGGTTAATGGGAAGTCACACGGCGGGATAACAAACATTAAATGTGGATAGTTGACACGCGATTCAATCGGCGGTTCGAGGGGCGTCACATGGTGACCGCCCCACTTAACAATAAATGCCACTCCTAACGGTTCTAACAAATTTGGGCACATTTCCACCAATTTTGGGAGTATGCCATTTTTAGCACTCCTAACTACAGTTACTCCACATTTAGTGGGGTTTTTGGGGGACATTGGGCAATTTTCTTAGAGAAGCCATAAATTCCTCATTATTGAACCGAATTGAGTGTAAAAATAGTCAATTTTGGGTATCTTCGACATTCTGAGAAGTTTGGAATAAGTTTCAAGTCGAACAGAGGTGATCTTCAGTAATTTTAGCGTCGGGTAAGATCAAGGAGCCATCAGGGCCATCATGGAGAAGGCAGTGTATTGGGCATCCTTTATGATTTTTATGTAAATGAATAGTCCTCTGTAGCTATTTCATATCTTCTGAAGCTGATTTTATAGAGAATTTTTCCTATTGAGGATTATTTTAACTTGTACTTGCATTTTGAGCAAATTAATACAAGAGGGACATGCCATTTGGGAGGCTTGGACCAACAGATGTAGCCCAGGAGGGCTGAACTGCTCAACAAATAGCTAAGTAATGTTCTTTGTTGAAGTTTATTTTTTGTTATTTTATGCTGTAAAATGATAAAAATTTAAAATACTTAATCAATCCTCTCACAGAAACCTATTAAAAAAATCTAGAACTAATTGTTTAACCTGCAATTTAAGGAGAACCTTTTGCACACATTATTACATTTGTTTGGATACTTTGCATAGCGTAAAAAATACTTCCATTTCAGATTAGGATGCCAAGATCTAAAAATATTCTCAAGGGCCTTCCTTACTATCCTCCCAATGGAAAGGAATCCTTCTCCACTGAAAATGAGTAATGAGATGACCCAAAGATGATCTCCACTGCTGCAACCTGCAAAACAAATCAACCCTCAACAGGATCTGCACTGTAAATGAAAGATGAACCTTGGCCTTAAGCTTGATAGTGGACAATTTAGTATAGGACTCCTCCAAGAGCTTCTCAATGGAAGAGGTGGGATACCTTATTTCACCAGTCCATTCATAATTATTGGACAAGTAAATGTGTTCTGGCTAAATCTCTACTAAGTATAAAGTAAATGGGAGGTGATCCTAAGGTTGCCTCAACTCTGTAATATATTAAAAGAGAAATTCAAGAAATCTGTGTCTTTCAACAGCATGGCTCGGTTCGTCTCGGCCAAATAGATCATTAGCTACAAGAAATGCAGCAAGTAGATATGCCAGGGTCAAGTGTGAAAGATCCAGCCCCAATAGAATCTTCAAATGATGAATGACAGTCCTTTCTTTGCTTTTATATATGTATTTTGGAGCTAACATTTACTTTTTACAGTTTCCATATGTCAGATACAGTTACTCTGAAATAGCTGATAGTACAAGACTAAAAATGTTTCAATACTGGATGGCTTTTAACGCTTTGAGGTGGCCAACAGACCTGGTTTCCTTTGGGCAGGTTGAGGCCACTAGGTTTTTATATGTTTATGGAACTTTCCCTTTTTTGATAATAGAAAATAGACAGATGCTACTAAACTTACAAAAAAAAACACTTATAATATACCTATTTATGAGGCTCATCATCACCCCCCTACTGAATTTATTTCTCATCCTCTGAGTAACTCATTCATCCATGTGAACTTATCTCATGGCCCTAGTGGCCTCCCTGACATCCAAGGCACCTCATATGGATTTCCCTCTAGTGGGTAAAATCCCACATTTTTCTATGCCTCAATCCACTCTTTCGATCTTCTGCATGATATTTTCCCTCCTGTAGGCCTAATAATAAAGGTGGACTGAGCTTTAGTACTATCCATTTAATCCTCATTCTCTACATTTCTCTCTTGTAGAATGGTGTTTTCTCTAGGGCATTCTTTAGCCTTTCAAGAGAGTGGTATTCTCTAAGTTGCAAACTGAGTGGTAAAGCATGCCACCTCCTTTGGAAAGGTTTCAAACTATCTTCTCCCAACAACCTAAAGGTATATTTAAAATGAAGAATGACTTTCTCCTTTGTTTCAATGTACTTTGGTGCCAAAACAACATCATTGTAGATGAGGCTATGATTTCTAATGATAGTCTTCGGGATCATTAACTCAACTCTGATCTATAAGGGTTTCTTCTCTTCTTTTTCCATTACTCTTCTCACCTCCTCAACCCTTATTTATTCATGTGCTAACCAAGATTCCAAATCCATCAGCTGCATGTCCCCTAGTCTAGAATTTGGATCCTAGTGGTTCATATTTGGCAATATGATATTATGTATGTAAAATTCAGCCATTTGTGTTATATCCAGTACTAGCCTATTTTCAAAACTTAAGAAACTATCTGTAGTTTAAAAAGGTAGAGAACCATGTTGAGCTAGAGCTCTAATTTGATTTTTCAACCATTTCTCTTTGAGAAAGAGAGCATAAGATTTAGAATGTTTCCTGCATTGCAATGCCTCCACACAAATACTTTCCATGGTGGAAAGCTGGGTTTTATTCTCTTGCAACTTCTTTGTCAACCTCACATACTCTTCCTGTAGTTGTTCTTTCATCATAGAATCCATGAGTCTCAAATCAACCAATACCTTTCCCGTCTCATTGACTCTTTCCTCAATAAATCCCACATCTTCCACATTCTTTGATCTAGTAATATGCATCCACCTATGATTCTTTCCCATTTCTATTTCTATTTCACAAGAATTGGCATTGTGCTTTTTTCAAGGATTATTCTCCCTCCAATAAATTTATAATAGGACTCCAGGCTATGTTGTAGACTAGTCCCTTGTAGCTCTAGGGAGTCCTTATAAAATGTTTTTTGAGAGGCTTTTGCCTCATGTAGCTCACCTTCCTTCCCCTTTATCTATTGTGGCACACCTTACCCCTCTTGTGGCACCTTCTGCCCCTCTTATTTCACATTCTTCCCCTCCTATAGCATGCTCTTCCCCTACTGTATCATACTCTGCCCCTCCTGTAACACACTCTTTTCTTCTTGTTGGAGGGTTGTTGGTGTCTTTGGATGCTTGAAGGTAGTTGACCTGGTCGTAGGACTCCTCACATATGCTATAGGTACTTTTGGTTTAGGCTTAGGAGAGGTGAATTCTTCAATTTTTCCTTCAGTGGGTCCTACTTCCTATTTCTTGCTTGGTGATTCTTTAATGGTGATGTGGACCTTTATGGTGATTCTGGTGCTCTTTATGGTCTTAAAATAGAGTGGTAATTGTATTTGTATCTTTCTCTTAGGCTTAACAGGTATGCCTAATGAAGCTAAGGTGGTAGCTACTTCTTGTTCAATATTTCATAGAGATAAGCGTGTTTGATGTGGTGATCCTTTTTGTGTTTTGGGTTCAGGAGTTTTCTTAGATTTGATGCTCCTTCCACTAGTTTCTCCTCCCCTTCTCTTTAAAATTATTCCTCTCCTTCCTCTTTTGTCTCTCCTCTTCTTCTGAATGTCCTTGCTTCCTGCTCTTCCGCTGCTATTGTGTCTTCCTCTTCTTTTGTTTTTCCCTCCCTACCTCCAATGCTAGAGGCAGGTGTCTCTCAAGGAGTAATGGCTTGTGTCCCTATGAAAATTTCCCTATCCATATCTATAAAATTATTCCTTAGGACATGAATTCTCAAATTTATTAAGGAATCCATTACTATCAGATTGATGAGGCCATGGTCAGCTAGATTTTGGTGTTTTCCCTCCCTCACCTTTTGACTCATCTTTGTGATTGAATGTAGGAGAAAGTATGGCACACTCAGTCTTCGAGGAAGAGGAAATTCTACCTTGAATCTCATTTCATGATTTAATGTAAAGTGGTAAGTGTTGGTGTCCAAGTGTGAATGAATATTCAAACCCTTTCCCACATTAATTATCAATCTGGGTGTGTACATTATTTCAAGGTAACACGCAAGGTATATGTAGGAGCAATGGCACAATATATTGGATACAATATATAGAACGGAAAAATGACTTGCATTAAATTAATTAAAAATCTTCTATTACAAAACTTGATCTCTTTCATGCTGACCCTCTATGCGTTTCCTTCTCTCTGATTTGTGTCCCTTTAAATATACAAAAAAAAGGGAAATAGACTGATTACAAAATATCAATATGCAAGATGAGCTCTGAAAGATCTTTCCATCATGATTCAGCTGGCACAAGTTGGCAATTACAATTGGGGCCATTTTTGGAAAACGGCCACAACAGAAAATCTACAAATATGTCCTTCAAATAACCCTACATTTCTCTCAATCAAGGCCGAATTTTGGAGAATTATCAATGGGAAAACTAATTTTGTCCATTCTACACAAAATCCATGTTTCAGAGTTATAGTATTCTTCTCCATTTTCCCAAAACGTTCAACGCAAAAATATCTCTTGTTATCCCAACAAATTTCTGAGCTGGAATATTTAATTATCAGTTGAAGGTCAAATCTGCAATCTGGAAGAGACCTTGAGGGCTAAAATAGTGAGTGATCTTATAAAGAATTCATTAATAAACCATCATTGGAAAAATCATGCATAATAATCATTAATTTAATTAAAATCTAGGAGAACAAGTATTATTTATCCAAAAGAGAATAAATAATTATGAAATGGAATTATATAATAAACTATGATAAATAATGTGATAAAAGAATATTAGGAATGAATGAAATGGATGTTAAGAAGTGATAATAATCATACAAATTAGTGGCCCAATAGTAAGCATACACCACACTCATTCTTCCCTCATAGGATACGTACTTAAGGATGTGGTAATCCACCTTATCCGAAGGATAAGGTAAGATTTCTCTTTGAGCTCCATTTTTATCCTCAACGGGTTTCTCTTTTGACATGAAGAAATTCTTCCTTTAAGTGACACTCATGGGTTTGTCTTCCTTGCTCCAATTGGTCCCTAGAGGTAGGTTTTTCACTCTGATAATGATTTCAGGGGTTAAAGAGATAGCTAACCCTCTCACAATAGTGGTGGCATTGTCCTCTGTTTGGTAATTCAAGGCCATTGAAAATTCAAAGGAAAGGCCACCATCATACCCCTTTAGCATCTCAAATAATCCTAGCTATTGGTGCCTTATGAAAATGTTTACCATAGGAGCATGTAGGTGGATTATTTTAGTGTCTGAGGGTTCCCTCCTATTGAATCCTCCCCCCATCTCTTATGTTGTATCTCCTTAGCGCCAATTATGTGAGGGAGAGGCTTTTTCTTTTATGGCTTCAGTGGTGAGACAATTTTTTAATTTTTTTCGAAGTAATGAGTAAAAATTGTGCTTATATCCTTTATCAACAAAATATCCTCTTCTTCAACCACTATAATGCTAAAAAATACCTCATATTTTCACAATTAAACTTCCACAAGATATACAATCTGAGTAGAATTTGCAAGCAATTTGGATGTAAGGATGGTGACACTTTTAGTTATGTAGACCTAGATGTATATGGTGATTTGGATACCAATTTGAACCATTGTGGCCCCCTTTTACCATCTCGTTCCTCCTGTAGTAGTCTCTCGGCCCTCTTGTAGCAACATTAGGTCTTCCTAGAGCTCCCTCCTATTGCAATTGCAGAGTGGGGTTTGAAACTCCTCGGTGGTACTAGATATTATCCTTCTCTCTAAGTGTTTTCTAAATGAGAAAATATGAAAAATAATTCGAGCTTGAGTACATAATATTCGGTTTCTGTGTGTGGGCTTGGAGTGTTGTGGTGACATGTCAATCACACGAGGTTTCCTCTTTTGGACCATTGTCCCTACTCAGAGCAATAATTCTTCCTTCTCTCATAATCTCCACCCAATATTAGTGAGCCTAACCCCTTTGATGTGACATCTCCACATTTCTTGAGTGGAAAATTAACTTTTAGTTCACTAGAAGAGGTGGGTTTAACCTACCATTCACAAAATTCTGTATTATTTTTTTTAATGAGAGGGGAGGAAGTAAAGTTTTTCCATACCTCAACCTGCCGGAGGATTGAATTGTTGTAAAATTTGGCATGCTGGAGCTGGACCATATCATCGACACCAAGGGAGTTGACTCTCTAAGCTTTCTCCTATGCATATCTTTATTTTTTTTTATGATGCTTTGAATCTATTTATTTTTTTATGTGTGTTCATAGGTATCTCTTCTGAATCCAATTTGTTGTTGTTGGTGGAAAAATATCACTAAGGGTGACATCTCTTCTTCATAGTTGCAAGCAAGGTTTCACTTCCCTTTTCTAATGAAAGAAAAAAAACAATATCAATGGTCTCTATGGTGATTGCAGAGGCTGCTACAGGAGGAGGTTTCATTCCCGTAGTAGTCTTCTTATCTCCCTTTTCAGTCTTCAGTCTGAATGATGGTGATGAGGGAGATGATGACATGCCTTGAAGACAATTTTGGGGTCTTGAAGGAGTAGTGTACACACTTGTAAGATTAAAAATGATGGCTTCAATGTCTTTTTTTAGAAAAAAAGTAGGACATAATGGAAGATTTGAGAAAAAAATTTACGAAATGGAGTGGATGGGTAATGGATGGGTGATGAAAATTCATTGGAGGACCTTCTTCAACATTTTTTAGATCCATGATGTCCTTCTTGGCTTTCACCCTTCTCTGATCTCCCTCCTGTAGCTTTATAGGCTCCTCCTGTAGCACTACACTACCTTCCTGTAGCAATACAAGTCCTTCCTGTAGCATCACAAAGATGAGGTAAATTTTGATTTTATGTTGATGGAATGGTGTAGAGAGCTGGTCACATGAGTGATGAGGATGGATATGAGGTGTTTGGATGGAAGAATGGATTATATCTTGAAAATTGTGGAATTGTAGCCATGAAACCTCCCACTATGAATAATCCTACAAAATAAAATAAAATTCAACAAACATGGTATTTGTTCCTTCCTTGTGTTCTCTCTTTGTTTTCGTTTTTTCTCTTCTTCTTTTTTGAGACAAGAATGCTTCCTCTAAGGAGGATTTCAACCTACATGCCTTCCCTAAGTTTCTTAGAGGAGTTTTTCACCTAGGGATATTTATTTATTTTTATTTTATCTTTTTTTTGCTGATGGGCTGCCTCAAAGAGGTTTTCAACCTTGGAGTTGGCCTCAGATGCTTCATAGAGCTTTTCATTTAGGCCTCTTTATTTTTTATTTTTATTTTTTCAACTTCTAGGGGTGTTGTGGACTGGAAGCCATGAAACTCCCAAACACATTGACTTCTCTACTAATGGTATTGATGAATTATGCCTTGGACAAAGGTCTTATGTATAGCTTCGGACTATAGCCATTAACTACCAAGGGAATGCATTCCTCATCAATGGTTTTGATCTGGACAAATCCATTGTCATGAAATTTTTCCACTAAGTATGGACCCAACCATCTTGTCATTAATTTCCCTTCAAAATATTTGAACCTAGAATCATATAATAAGGCCCAATCCCCTTCCTCAAAATTATTTTCTTTGATATTCTTTTCATGAAAGACCTTCCTTTACAGTTGTATAAAATCAGTTTGGAGGAGAGTCTACATTATGAAATCATTCAAGGCATTCGGTTGGAGCAACCTTTCTCGTTGTTCTCTTGTGATTTCTAAGTCCAAGTGGGTTTCCATTCTTAAAGTTTTATATTCAAACTCAATAGAAAACACGACTTTATTCCCATAAACTAAATCACATGGAGTGAATTGAGTGGTTCTCTTCCAAGTGGTGTTATAGGCCCAAGTGGCCTCCAATAATATGTCTGCCCAATCTCTCCTATTGCTGCTAACAACCTTGGTGAGGATGATTTCCAGTGTCCTAGTTGTGACCTCTACTTTCCCATTTTATTGAGGGTGATAGTAGGTAGATGTTCTATGCTTGATATTGTGTTGCCACAAGATATTATTAATCAAATGTGATCTATCCTTAATCAATGACTATCTCCCTTGGATACCAAAATTTGTAGAAAATGTTATCCCTTAAAAACTCAACCACTTTCTGCTATTTTTTATATTTTACAACCTTTTTCTCAACACACTTTTTCAAATAGTCAGTGCACACAATAATGTATTTCCCTTGTCTTGATGGTGGATCAATTGTCCCAATGAAATCCATACCCGACTGGTCAAATGGATCTAAGGCCACTTGAGGTTGTAAAGGAATCTAATCCCTGGGTGTGGGTTTCCCCATCCTTTTGCACTTATCAAATTTGTTGTTATACCTTATTTCATCTTGATGGAGAGTGGGCCAATAATAGCCAGCTTGTAGAAATTTGAAATTTATCCTCTTAGCATAAAAATGACACCAAAAGGGCCCATCATGGTATGTTGAGAGGTTTTCAAATACTTCCTTTTCTCTTACACATCTACTCAAAATATGATCTATTCCTATTTTGAAAAGCTTTCCCCCAATCCAAGTGAAAGAGGCTCTTTTCCTCAAAATATGATCTTTTCATATTTTGAAAAGGTTTCCCCCAATCGAAGTGAAAGGGGTTCTTTTTCTCTTTTCCCTGGATGAAATATTTGGAGGAAACCTAATAGCAACTAGGTAGTTTTCTATGTCAACAAAATAGGGAGAGAGCACTGAAATAGAAAATAAATTCTCATATGGAATTTTATCATTGAAAATATCTTCATTACCTACAGGCAATGTAAGTCTAGACAAAAATCTACAACTACATTTTCTTTTCCTAGCTTGTCAATGATAGTCAAATCAAACTGTTGTAATAATAACAACCATCTAATTATTCTATAATTACATCAGTCTTATTAATCAAATATTTAATAGATGCATGATCAATATTAAAAAAAGTTTGGTATCTAGTGATACATTGTTTGAATTATTTCAGGGAGTGTACAACAACTAAGAGTTATTTTTCAATGACAATGTAGTTTAATTCAACCTTAGACATATTTTTACTAATGAATTCAATGGAATATGGAAACTTATCATATACTTCTCCCAAGGCTGCCCCTACATCTTTTTCTAATGCATCGGTACGGATATGGAAAGGCAAATCCCAATTGGGACCCCTAAGTATGGGTGCAATGGTCAATTTTTCTTTCAATGTTTAAAGGGCCTCTTGGAAACTACTTGTCCAACAAAAATCTGAATCCTTGGCCAAAAATCCAAATAATGGTGAAGCCACTTTACTAAAATATTTGATAAATATTCTATAGTAACCGGCTAAACCCAGGAAAATCCTAACATCTCTTTGTTTTTGAGGGGTAGGGACCATTTTTATGATATAAATCTTGTTTGGGTCCACCTATATTCCTTCATGATATATGTAGTGGCCGAGGATAGTCCCTGCCTTCATTAAAAATTCACATTTCTCAGGGCTCAATGAGATTCATTTAAATACACTTCCTCAAGACTTTACCTAGATTAGAGATTCCTTCTTGGAAATCATATCCATAAGGAGTGAAATCATCCATGTAGATCTCCACAGAGTCATGAAAACTTCTTCGAAAATATACTCAAAACTTATTTTTGAAAAGTAGAAGGAGAATTTCATATGCCGAATGGGAGGACTCTATAAGAAAAGGTACCCCAAGGACTTGTAAATGTATTTTTATCTTGATCTTCAAGGCTGATCCAGATCTGATTGTAACCAATAAATCAATCCAGGAAAGAGAATACATTCTTCCCTACAATACCATCCAAGACTTGGTGAATGAAGGGTAAAGGGAAATGGTCTTTCCTTGTGGCCTTGTCCAATTCCCTGTAATCAACACAGATCCTTCACTTCCCGTTATTCTTTGGGACTAAGACAAGAGGTGACACCCATTCACTATCTAAGATGGGGTATACGAACCCTACATCCAACAAACTTCTGTAATTCTTCCTTCACTATGTCCTTAAGGGATGGTTTAATTCTCCTATGGGGTTGGTGCACATATTTGCATCCTCATTTTATGTAAATATAATGAGTATAGACTGAGGGATCCACCCCTTTCATTTCTTTACATTCCCAAGAAAAATAAACTAAGTGTTCTCTCAACATCTTGCACAATTGTTCTTCTTGTTTTACAAAGAGAGAGGGATTGGTATTTAAGGTTCTGGATGGGAAAAAATCCACAGTTTTGACATGTTCAGGACTTGAGCCAACCGATCATATCTCAGCCCAAGGACTACTTCCATATTCTCTCACAAATCATCAAGTGGAATGGTAGTGGGGGCTTGGTTCTGAAGGATATGGTCAATGAGGTCATCTTCATCAGGTTTCCCCCCACCTATAACATCATATAGAGTATATATTGGGTATGGTGTTGTATGATACACTTCATCTTCTTCCTCATCCTCTAGCCACAAAGGTAGATTATGTTCAATAGAAGCTTGAGCAGGAGGATATACTATCAGTTGCTTTGATAAGGGTCCATTTTCTATGGTAATGTTCCCAATCCTACAAATGATGTATGCATAAATAGTGGCTAACCAAGGTCTTCCCAGGATAAGAGGGTAATAATTAAAAAAAAAATTGGGCTCGAGAACCAAGAAATCAGTAGGATAATCCCGAGGGTGGATGGAAGCCATGACATCCTCAAGAAATCCCTTGGGAGATATTGTGGATTTGTTTGCAATTTGCAGCATTATGTTGGTTTTCCTCAAATATCCTCGGAGATTTAAATTTAGCATATTTTATTTAGTCATCACATTGATGGAAGACCCAATATCAATCAGGGTATGAGGGAAAATGATGCCATCAATGTGCACATCCACTACTGTGCTTCCAAGGTCGTGGTATTTTGGAAAAATCACTCTCCCCAACATCAAATTAGGTAATTGTCCAACAACATTGATGGTGGGGGTGTGTCTTTTATTTCTCCTAGGATTTTTGAAACATTTATCCATAGATGGGAACATCCTTTATATCCTAGATAAGGCGTATCTTAACACACCAATTATTCAATTCTCCCAAAAGTTCAATCTCTTTTGGGGTGTGTTGGCTAGGGTGGATCAATCTCTTTAGAAAAGGAGGTGGATTTACTTAAGAGACGCTCTCTTCCTTTTCCTCTTCAATTTTCTCAGGTGGAGAAGGTGGATGGTTATCCAGAAGTACTCTTCCAAACTGAAGGTTGACCTATTGGATCTCCACAAAATAGGAAGGATAAGATGTCTCTCCACTATAGATAGATTATTCCTGATTGTTATTCTTGTTCATATTGGGTTGAGAAGGAATCTAAGCTTTCTTAGGTGGAGTAGGATGAGTGATATGTGGTTGAGGTTGGGGTGGAGGTAGTAAAGCAAGAGGTTGGTTGAGCTGAGGCCTCCACCTTTGTGTCTCCATTGAGGAGGTTCGGAAGTATATGGTTGATAGGTTGAGGAGGATATGGAGGAGAATAAGGCCAAGAAGGAGGTGTAGGACATGATGGATGAGTGGAAGAGTACCAAGGCTACACAAGTGAATTCTGATTTGAATTGTAATAAGAATAATGTGCACCTTGCATGCCATGTTGGTATGGTTGAGGTCCTTGAGGCATCCTTTGATTGATGATGCAGAGCTTCTCTAGCCCACCTTCTACCCCTTGGTATACAAATTTTAGGCCTGTTAAGGAAGGGCATTTGTATATTGCATGGTTTTCCTCACAGAATTAGCATACTTCTATACATTAATTTCACATTCATTCCTAGGGTGTCTCTTAGTGCATATAGGGCTAAATTAGCTAGGGATCTCTCTACTCCCTCTTGTTTCCTCTTGATATCATGGTATCCATTTGAAATGCAAAGGTATACAATATTTCACTCTTGAAATCCTCCAACATGTTCCCTATCTCACTTTTGATGGATGAGGTGGAGGAAGAGGTACTGGCCAAGACCTCGCTAAGTCTACCCTTCTTCCTGGCTACCCTAGAGTGGCTTTTGAACAAAATTTTGATGTCACCATAGGATAATTGATAGATATCCCCTATAGATAACATATTTAGGGTCTCAAACACTTCCTTCCTGATCTCTTGGAGAAGAACTAACCTGAGTGATTCAGGGTCAAGGGTGCAATTGGCCCTCCTATAGTTAAGTTGAAATATTTCCTCATAGTCTTGTAAAGATTCATCAGGTCCTAGGGTCATCCTAAATATTTATTCCTTGGTTTCTTTAGACCTATAATAATCTGTGTACTTGTTATTGAAGGATTGTTGCATTTGGCCCCAAGTAGTGATGTTGACCCCAAAAAGACCCATGAACTAGTTCAAGGCTGAATTCTTAAGGGTATAGGGGAACAACTTCAACTTTTTTTCATCTGAGAAATATTCATAGGTCCTACAAAAAAACAAAAATTTCAAAAATGAAGGTATCACAATCTTGAGAAGTTAGGCCATGGAAGTGTGGGAGGGAAACAGGGCCAATGTACTTCATCCTGACCTCCCCATTAGTTTCTCTAATGGTAAAGATCTCATTGTTTTTGTTCTCAATCATAGCTTCAATAGGTAAGGCAGGTTATTATTCTTACCCAGTAGGTTCTTCCAAAATTTCAGGGTGCTGGCCTAGAGGGTCTTCTAACTCCTCTATAGTCAAAAATGGAAGCTCACAGTCACTTAAGAAGAGTGAAGGTTGATTGTGTGAGGATGTGGGGGTTTTTGGTAGAAATTTTCCTTCATTTTCCTACTCCTACGAGGCATGAAAGAAATTTTTTTTTCTCACTTTTCAAAACTAAATTAAAAACAAAAAAGAGAAAAATACTTAAGCAAAAACATTAATCTACTTAGAAACCTCCCCGACAACAACGCCAAAAAGTGGTGAGCCCTTGTATCACACCAAGAGTGATGCAACTCCCAAGGTCTAATCAAATCTCTATTTCAACCCAGGGTTCATAAAAAATTAGAGGTGACAATGCTATATGCACAACAAATGGGATTTTACTCATGCCACCCTCAACTAGGAAATTTTATCAAAAGTGTTCCAAGACCATTCCTCCTACTAAATTATAATGAAAACTTGCTAATTTATATACAACTGGAAGCTATTTTTTACTATGAAAATGGAAATTCCATTTAATTCAACTTGTAAAGGATAATTAACCAATTCATGAAAAGTCAGGAACTAAACTACTTGTAGAAAGGAAGCTATGTTATATTGCATCATTCAACCATATACTTTATCTACTTTTAGAAAAGAAGCTAATATATTTTTCCTAACCTATCAAATTGTAATTAATAATTTCATATATCATGTAACTATATCACACTTGCATGTAAATCAACATTCTACTTGTACCAAATCTGTGATAAGAAAAATAACACTATTTTGTTTTTGCAGTGAAGGAAAGGAAGGTTTGGAGTGGCCTAGGAGCTTCCTTGATTTGTATTACAACTGGGGTTCAACATTCATCTAGACTAAGTCAAATTTGCAATGGGGATAAAAAATGGTGAACTAAAGTGGTCCTACAAGTGTGTTATAGGTGGCTACTACGAGAGCCTTGTATTGCTATAGGTGGGCCTACAATGTTATAGGAGGGCTACCGAGAGGGTTTTGAAGGTAAAATGATGGGTGAAGGGTATGTAAAGGTGGATGGAGGTTGAGGTAAATTAGTGAAGGATGGCCTATGTCCTTAGCCAAGATAAGAGCCTCTCAAAGTCCTGTTTTGCACTAGGAAGAATGCTATTAGTGATTCTTGGAAAATGATTTTATGAAACAAAATTTTTGGGACAAAATTTAGGGTTGAAAACAGAAAATGAGGGATTTCAAGGTGGAAGTGGTGAATGTGCCCATTCTTGCAGATGTACACATCCCTGCAGCCATCACATGCATACATTCATTTATCATTGACAAAATGAGATAAATTGTAGTAGAAAATATGAGTTGAGTTTAAATGCTATCTAATTTATGCCAAAACTCTGATCTAATTAAAAAACCAACTTCTAAGCTACAAAAAGAACATGCAAAACAAGATAGCTAACAAAAATATTTTTCCAAGAAATCATAAACATAATGTTTATGTGTTGTGATTGTGAATCCTTCCATTCATTCTCCCACAATAGCAGTGAAGTAGAGGCTGCAACCACAGGTTTTGATGGATTAGTTTCTACTGAAATGCAATAAACTAATAAGTGCTTGAAACTAAAAGAAATAAAAATACAAAAGAGGAACCTAAAACAATGGGTTGGGGCCAAACCTAAGAGCCTCAACCCTCTAGAACTAACTCAGTAATAAATCAATAATCAACTTCTCATTATCATCAAATAAAAGGTCTAATACATCATATAACAATCACAATAAAAGTGCCAAGTTCTTGAGCTCAATAAATACCTAGTTAAAACCAAAAATTGAATCCTAATGAGCTCTTCTACTTGTTTATTTAGACAAGAGGGTAGCCACTAGCATCTCCCTAGAAAATAGCAATGTTTTTCTCCTTCAACTCAAGGATGGTGGATATTGTTTCTCATTAATCCACTTGCACTAATAGTGGCTTGGTTACCAATGACCTCTAGCTGATGGGAGAGAGAGAGTTGTGATCTTGGGTCGATTAAGAGAGTTAATAAGATGAAAAACCTCTTAGATTCTCCCCTTGATGTCTACTTCGAGCCCCTGCATGGAAAATATCTAAAAAATGCTACATTCCTTGCAATTAAACCACATTAAGCTACATGATATGACAAATACTTTTTATCCTTCTAACTAACCATAATACAACTGAAAATGTAAATAAATGTGATAAAGAGATAGTTTAATAAGCTGGAGGATGCCATCATGACCCTTATAATATACCTATTGATGAGCCTCATCAGACTGAGCCCTCTGAACTGGGAAAGTTAAGTCACAAACACACTCAGGAAGTTTTTTGCATGTGGTTGGAGGCATTTAACTGCACCTAGGTCTTGTCATGCATGCAGTTGGGGGTCTAGGTTAGTGAAAAAGAGCCCCAACTCAAGGTTTGGTTACCCGAGGTGTTTCTTTCAACACTGAGTCTCTTGCAGCCCTAAGCGATATCGTGAATTGTCAGTTTTTTGTCAATTTGTAGGTCCCACTTCCTTAACTGGATCTTGGAGGTCAACTCATGTCATAGTAACTCTTCGTCTCATGTTTACCCTGGCAGATTGATGAAATTATGTAAATGTGGGAGGGGTGGTTACAATTGATGTAGATATTCCCATTATATCTTCACCGACAAAGTGCTCCCATGCTCAAGCTAAGGTATATATGGCCATAAAATTTGTTGAAAAAATCCAAAACCTCTAACAACAAGTCCATGATATCGTGCAGGAATCCAATTCCAAGTAAAAATAATGAAATTACTAGCACATGGTTCCACATAAGTTTTAGGTCGGTGATAAGGTGTGGCTACATGTACAAAAATAGCACCTCATAGGCCCCCATAGGAATATCATACCACTTTGATATGGGCCTTACACAACCATAAAATTTGTGGGTGAAAACGATTTTGAATTGAGTATTTCCCCTTTCCTTAGTTTACACTCAATATTTAATGTGGAGTTTCTTTGACCATATTTTCCACCTAAATCGGACACTTTGAAGGAAGTTGACTAATTGGCCCCCAAAAAAATCAATCCTCATTGCATTGATGATCTAAAATTATACAGGAATGCAAAAAAATAAAATATATATATATATATACATAAACACAAAGATGCAACAAAAATAAAGCTTCATTTCATTAATATCAAAGAACTAAAATATGCTTACATACAGAATGGAAATAAACTAGCTTGGGAGATGGTAGCTTATCTTTGAGAATAGATGCGACAGATATATGCGTATGAAATATGTTACAATGAGGCTCAAGGGGATTTTTATTATTCAACAAAAAATGGAAACCTTAAACATCCAAAACCCTAACCCCAATAGATGGAATGGAAAGAGTTTGTGGGCCCTGTTGCCCAGGGTTGTAACTTGGCCACATGATCTCTGTTTGGCGCGTATGATACCTCGTTGGAAATATATCTCTGAGTACTATAGGATTTGTGATAGGGCCTTGCCTATGGATATGGTCCTATTGTGGGCCTCAAGAAAATGCTATTTAGGGATTCAAATCTTCTCCATATGTTTAAGACCCTAAAACCTACTAAAAATATTAAATGCTACTATAATCAAGGAAATTGATGAAACTGACTGGAGGTATAGGTGGAATAGGAAAACAGCCACCAATATCCACCCATATCAGTCCCCCCCCTAGGAATAAATTTTCCTTGTTGCGTGCAGAGCATCCATAAGGTGAGGAAATTTATGTTGAACCTAGTCCCTGGTGAACCACTTGTCCTGGTGAAGGAGTTGGCCTGCTTTGACAACTCGATATAGCTGGATCCTATACTAGCGAGTTTTATTGATCTATGTTTCCATGATCCTGTTATTTATGGCTCATTCGATTCAGTTTGGGTTGAGCTATATTGGTGTCAGTTGCTCAGCAACATCATATATGTCCAACAATGGGGGAAATTATGGTTGCAGCTAGTCCACATTGAATACATGGTGCAGACCAAGGAATGGTGGAATTTGGAGCTTGAAGGAATTGTACCATATAGCATTGGTGATGGTGTATGGCCCATATCGGAGCAGGTGAAGCTTGAGATGGGGCCCAATGAGGTGCTCCTTCTGCAAATGTAACCAAACTTTGTTGCCCACATAGAACTTGTGTGGCACCCAATGTTGATCATGTCATTACTTGTACTTAGAATTGAATATTTCCAATATGTCATGGACCTGTTGGTAGACATGCTAAATGCACTGAATGAAGTTGTTAGCCTTGTCAAATTTTTAATAGAAATCAACTAAATCTACTTCAGTAACTGCAAATGGTATGGCCACATCAATGGGACATAGTGACTGGAATCCTAACCACGGCTAGAAAGGTCTATGGAAATTTGAGCTATGGAAAGCTTTGTTGTAGTTTTTTTGTACATAGGGGAGGCTTTCATCCTATTTACATGCATGCTTCGAGTTATACATGCACATAATGTCTACAATCATCTTGTTGACAACCTCTGTTTTGCCATCAGTTTGGGGGTGGAATGTTGTGGAATTAGTGATCTTTGTATCCAACATCAACCAGAGGCTTGAAAAAAATGTACTGAGGAACCTGTCGTCCTTATCCGAGATAATGGACTGTGGGATCCCAAATTGTACCCACACCCATTCAAAGAAGAGCTTAGCAGTTTCTTATGTTGTGATGCTCTTCTTGCAGGTTGCCAGAATTTCCATCTTAGAGAATCTATTGACGAGCACATAAAAATAGTCGTTTTCATGCTTAGTAGAAGGAAGGCCCAACATGTAATCAATGGATATGGATTCCCAAGGGCGACTAGGAGTAGGATAATGAGTATATAGGCCTTGCTTCTTGATGCTCAGTTTGGCAATGGCACAAGTAGTGCAGGATCTGATGCACTTCCCAACATCCTATCAAAGGTTTGGCTAATAAAAATACTTCTAAAATTTTGTAACTATTTTCTCTACTCTAAAATGTCCAGTGACCCAACTGTAGTGCGCCTCCCAGATTATCTTGGCACACTCACTTGAAGGAGCACAGAGGTTTCCCATGTGGCATAATAGTGCACCCTGGACGTGAAAATTTGTAACTTGCTTGCCTTATAGGATCATTTGGTATTTGTTGCTGAATTCTAGATCGCTCTTGCAAAGATGTGGCCACCTCGAAGTCTCGTGTCCACAAGAGTTGAGCACAATGGTCAGTGCCATGACCAGTGGTCGGTTAAGGCAATATCAACAATATTGGTGTTTCCTTTCTTGTACGTAATATTCAAATGGAACTTTTGTAGGTATGTGGACCATTTCTGATGACAATCATTCAACAAATTTACTTTTGTTTGCATGAATTGCAAGGGTCGATGGTTTGTGTGGATGACCATTTCCTTCCCCATAATGTAATTCTTCCATTATTGGAAGGCCTGGACAATGGAATACATTTCTTTATCATAGGTGCGATACTTTCGAACTATGTCTGAATGTGTCTTACTGTGATATACCATTGGATGCCCTATTGAGTAAGAACTGCACCAATAACATAGTTGTAGGAATATATCTCAATCTCAAATGGTTTTTGAAGGTATGGTAATGTGAGCACTGGTGTAGAACAGAGGCAGTTATTTAACTCGAAAAACACCTTCAATTTGGATTCATACCAAAAGATTTTTTCTTTCGCTACGCCCTTGGTGACTTGACTCAAAGGCCAAGTGATATGAGAGAACCCCAACACAAACATGCAGTAGAAATTGGAAAGACCCATAAATTTGCAGAGATCTATTAGAGTGGTTGGAGCTCACCAATCCTGAATAACTTGTATCTTGGTTGGGTCCAAATGCACACCCTACTCATTAATGATGTGCCCCAGATATTGAACCTGGGTCATACCAAAAATGCATTTCTCCAAACTGGCACAAAATTTGTGTTTTTGTGGGGTTTGGAGGACTTGTCGACTATGGTGGAGGTGATATTCCCAACTATGGTTGAATATCGGGATGTCTTCCAAATACACTACCACAAATGAGTTAGTGAAGGGCCGAAATATGTCATCCATCAAGCTCATGAAGGTTTTGGGTGCATTCATCAACTCGAAAGGCATGAAAAACCATTCGAAAAGGCCCTCCTTAGATTTGAAGTTAGTCTTCCACACATCGGAGTGTTCGATTGGTACCTAGTGATAATCGGACTTCAATTCCATCTTGCTGAAATATTTGGCCCCCTTGAGCTGGTCCATAAGGTCATCAATCCATTGGATTGGATACCTATTCTAGATAGTGATCTTATTTAAGTGCCTGATAGTTAATATAGAGTCTCCAGGTCCCATCCTTCTTCTCTACGAACATGATCAGGCTCCCACAGGGGGATGAACTTGGCCTGATGTTCACTTTCTGCAACAAATCCTAAATATGCTTCTTGATTTCATTGTTCTCCATAACATAGCATTGATATATTGGTTTCTTGGGTAGTGGCACACCTAGGGTCAAATTGATGGAGTGCCTGACTTGAGAGTGTAGGGGTACCCCTGTGGGTGAGGTGAATATGTCCTTGTAATCCTCCATGAACTTTTCCATCTCATGTTGTCCTGCAAAGGAGAATTGTCTAGAGGTCATGGATGTGGCCACAATATTTTTCTTGCCCTGAGGGTGAATCATAGGGAAGAAAAATTTCTCGGTCTGGGAAATGATCTTAAACTGCATTACTTTGCAGATATCAAAGAGATGGTGGTAGGTGGTGCTACCTCTAGTATCCTGTATAAATTATTTCCAAAAGAAATAATAAAAATGCAAGGCCTAGACTCATGCACAACATGACGCTTTCACAAGTATGGTTGGGCTAATAATACATCACAAACTTCAAGAGGAGAAACATCACACAGTACCTCATTTGTGAAGGGCTTGATGATGTAGGGAAGGTGACACTGTTGGTTGATGTGGAGATCTTGTCCTTGGTGAAGCCACCCAATGGTGTACGAATGCAGGTGCGGTGTGGTCAGTAGGCACAATTGCTTCATGACCTATGCTAAAATGTGGTTCTTTTGGCTCCCGTTGTCAACGCTAAACTACAGCAGAGAACCCTTCACCCACACCTATGAGTGGAAGAGATGGTCCCTATCCTCGCGATATTTAGGCTCATTCTTCTAGATCTTGGTGGTCACAATGGTGGAACTGGGCTCTGCATCAATAATATGCTTCCCTTTGTCATTCCCCTTGTCAGGTTCTAACTCAGAGTCGAAACATGCATCTGACTTAGAAGCCTTCATCTCGGCCATCAGTGTCTTCTGGGCTTGACACTAACTCGTATTGTGAGTGGGGCTCTTATGGAAATCACACCATTTTCTCGTGTCCTTATTTGTCTTCGTGGTGTTTTTCTTTGCTTGTGGCTTCAATGGGTTGTCCCGTGTTGCCATGCCTTGGATTTTTGCTTTGTTCTGCATTTTGGTGACACCTTTCCCTTTCTTCGGATTCACAGATCCAAAGTATCTCTTCTTCTATTTAAATTTCTACTCGATCTTGACAGTGTATCGCTAGGCGACACCGAGTGAGGAGATGCCCAAGAACTCCATCTCATCCTGGATGTGCTTATGTAGACATCCACAGTATTTGAGTACCAAATTCCACTCAAAATCCTTGATACTGAATTCATGTGAAGGGTATGAAAAATATTTAGGAAATCGGTCATGTCTTGGTCCCTTCCCTACCACAGTGTGGTCCAATTTATATAGTTATCTTCGTATCTCTAGAAAAGGAAATACTACTCCTTGATGGCATCTTGGAAATAATTACAAGTGGGTGCAGCTGAAAATAGTGAAGGTTCCCTCTTGTCCCTCTTCTCATAATAGGTTTTCCACTAGTCCTTGACGTTGGGGGAAGCTTTGAGAAGTGAAAAAGTAATCCTTCACCATTGGTAAAATCATGAACTGAAAAGTATCCTTCTAACATATTTAACCATTTATCTATGACATCCACATCTATCTAGCCTTCAAATATGGGGATGTCAAAGTTGACTTGTACCTTAAAAGGAGGGGCGCCTCTAGAGTGGATGTTGGATGAAGATGTGTTTCCTATGGGTAGTTTCGAAAGGATTTGGGATTCTTTGAGTAATATTTTGAAAGGATCTCCTGCTCCCTCATATTTATTTTCTTCCATCATGGGAGTTCATCAGGTTTTTCGAGGCTGGTATTGCAAAGGTTCAACCAGTTGAAGCCCTAATTCCTTATACCTAGACCTCATTGGGGACATGCAAAGAAAAATAGAGAAAAAGAAGACCACTTTGATACCACTCATTCAGAGTTATACATGAACGCAAAAAAATCCAGATATAAACATAAAAACATAGATGTAGTAGAAATAAAACTTCATGTCATTAATATCAAATAACTGAATGTGCTTACATACATAATAGAAATAAAATAGCTTGGGCGATGGTAGCTTATCTCTGAGAATATATGTGGCAGCTACATGCCTCTGAAATGTGTTACAATGAGGCTCAAGGGCCCTTTTATTATTGAAAAGAAAAGTAAAAACATAAACAACCAAAATTCTAACCCGAGTAGATGGAATGCCAAGCGTTTGTGGGCCCCATTAAGGTTAGTTGGACAACCAACTTCCCGAGGTCATAACTTTTCCATATGATATCTGTTTGGCATGTACGATACTTTGTTAGAAATATCTCTCCTAGTCCTATAAGATTTGTATTATGCCCCTGCTTATGTCAATGAGCATACTGCAGACCTCAAAAAACATCGTTTAGGGGGTAAAAAATGCTCTAGAAGTTTAGGACCCGAAAAAATGCTAAAAATAGTAAATGCCACTATAATCAAGGAAATAGATGAAACTGACTGGAGGTCTAGGTGGAGTAGGTGGGTGGTCACCAATATCCACCTAGATCAATTGAAAAGGCTACAATGGATCTAATCATGGGTGCCAAGAAAAATTATATCTTCCAACAACACATATAACTTTACCAAGTTATCAAAGTAGGGAAAATTCTTCACTAAGGCAAGTGGCTCACCAGGGGAAAAATTTAATAGACGTTCCCCTATCTGATGAGGAAATTTGATGTAATATATCCAACTAATTCCTAAGAGGGAAGTACTAATCTAAGTGGATATTAGTGGCCACCCCCCTTTCCACTATCTCAATGGTTTTCTATCTTGGTATTGTCTATATGATTTGGGGAGCCAAACTTCCAAGGTAATTTTGAGGCCCCAGATGATGTTTTTTGGCAATTATTAAATAGTTCTTTCCAATGAGCTATTGTGCATCCCAAATACATATTGTATGCAAAAGTTGTGCCCCTAGGAAGTTGGTGTACCAACTAGCCACCTCATAGCTTGCAAACCTTTTTGCTTTTCACCTTCTATGGTTAGGGTTTCAGACTTTTATGCTTCTTTCTTTATCTTTAAAGGCCATTATTTTTGCCTCTTGGAATAGCTTTTGTGAATGTGTGTAGCTTCAATTTCTCTCTATTTATACATAGCTACCACCATTCTAGCTAGATGGTGTTCTATAATATTATGTTATTTCATATATTAATAGAAGTTGAGTTTTCACCATATTATTATGCTTTTTGTTATATTTTTGTATCTGCGCTTCATTTCCTTTCCCTATTTTAATTTAATTTATTATAAAACCCAAAGCAACAAATTATTAGGTAAATGGTGGCTTTAGGGACACTGAACCCATTCTCAGCTCCCTCACTATTCCCCACTCATGAATCCATGGTCCCTACAACCTCTTATGCCTCAACCAACTATTGGAATTTTGATTAGCTAAATAATATAATGTTTACTATATAATTATGTTGATATTATCATGTCATCAAAATTGGTTATGCATGTTGGAATTAAAACAATGATCATCATAATTAATTACAATTTAATAAGGTGGTGGAGGTGAGGGGTCACATAAGTATGTGAAAATTAACTCTATAACATGTATAAGAGCATTTGTCAAGGTTGAAATCACATCATTTTTTGAACCTTCTAAGGAATTGAGTGTTGATCACATGGTTCTTTTTATGCAATGTAAGTTATAAAATGATATTCAATCACAATTTTCTGCAAATTAATTTTCTAGATGTTCGTTTTATAGAATCATTATCCTTTACTCATATGTAGTTATGTGAAATATAGCTCCCTTAAGACCTGTGATGTGTCATATCTAAATAATCTACATTTATATGTTGGATTTTATCAAAGGTGATTCACATGGCTTGCATTTCACAATGATGTAGAGAGACAACTAAGATTATTTATAAATTTGATAAGGATAATCCCATGAGTTTCATGGATTTTATAAAATGTGATTCACATGGCATGCATTTCATAGTGATGTAGAGAGACAAATAAGATTATTTATACATTTGATAAGGATATTCCCATGATTTTCATGGATTTGCAAATTAATTTTCTAATTAACTTAGGTGATAAAGTTGAATTAACCAAGACAATTTCATGTTATTGGATATTTTCTTAGAGAGGTATCTAAAGATTATGATGGGGTTTGTTTAATAGAGGAAAAAAAATATGTATGGAAAGGGGTACATAATATACAAATCATTCTATTATGGAAATGAATATGCAGTAGATTAAATCTTAGTCGAAAATGGGTTTCTTAGATAGATGTTAAAATATTAGAAACCTATGCACATCATACTAAACATTTTCTATATCACGTTAAATTGAAGGAATTATCTAATGAAGGTTAATCTATAATTTATCATTAACAATAGTGACAAATATATTGAATCTGATGAAAATAAAAAGTAATAATAAAATATTTTAATTCTTATGTATATGTGACAATTTATGTTGAGTTATATTATATTTTATTAAAATAATTTGTAATTGATTAAATATATTATTATTTTTTTATGTACTTAATAATGATGATGATGATGATGATGGTTACCGTTCGTCAAGACCAATGCGGTCTATCAGACCTTAAGAGAGGAGAAATAATCTAAATTTGATTCTTCAAAATCATGTTTCTATGGTCAAAGAGAAGGGAAGTAAGTGCTCCAATATCGCTATAGGTGGGTTGGATTAATAGTTCAAGAATATTGGAAGTGTGGTAGATGGTAGGGAATTGAGAGCGAATGTGAGTAAGAGTCAGGAAGTCTAAAAGGAAGTAATTTTCATCTTCCACCTACTTAGAATCACAAATCTGATAGATTCTATCGTTCCAAGGGGTCTTGGGAATAGACCACCACCTGGTATCACTCTGAAGCTCATGGGAATTAGTTCTTATCTTGGTGATGATCATTTTTTTCTTATTTCTGGATAACACAAAGAGATAATTCTAATTATCAAGGGTAGGGTTGATCACTTCCTTATAGTATCTAAGCTTCCTTTTACCCTCGAGCTCCTGATCCTCCCACAACTTGTCTTTAAACTTGGAGGTAATAATATTTTTGATATTATCTTTGCTTCTGATACTGAGCTCCTCCTTAATTCCCAAATGGTTGAGCTAGGACTGGGCATCGTTATGCCACCCGTGCTTGAAGCGAAGATGAGGGTTTTGAATACATTTAGAAGCAATTCTAGGGAGCCTTTTTTATTCCATGTTGTCAAGCTTCTTCTTATACATATGATATCTAAACATAGGCGTACTTTCAATGGGGGACAAACCAAATTTGATCAAGAGGATAGGATAGGGAGTATTTCCCTTGATCTTAAGGTTGTAGGTTATGAATTGCTTTTGAATAATCTCAATCTTCCTCCATGACTCTTTGGATATAATGCAACCCCAAAATTCACATCCGTATAAGAAAACAGGGATGACAAGGGTCTCAAAGAGGAACCACTTATTACTCCAAATGTAAAGATCGACTGAATTAATTTTTTTTTCAAGCTCATAATAATATTTCCAGCCCCCAATAATCCTTTTATCGATGTTATAATTCCAGTTGAGATGATGAGGGAAGTCAATGCCCAAATAATTATAAGAATAAACCAGCTCTAAGCATTGGTTATTATACATGAAACTACCATGAGTGATCTTTTTGGATTTAATGATCATGACTTTAGTCTTGTTGATATCAAATGTCATACCCATCTTGGAGCAATATTCATGAAGAATCTAGAGTTTCTTGTCAAGGTAATCATGGGTTTTTGCAAGAAGAACGATATCATCAACATATAGTAGAAGAGTAATGAGAACACCAGCAAGCTCGGTGCCCTTGCGCCCTGCAGATTCTAGACACTCCTCTATCTTATCGATGTATATGCCAAAAAAGGTTGGGGATAGAAGACATCCTTGCTTAACTCCAATATTGAATTTAATGTCTTTAGACAACCCCTCGTTGTTATTAAGCTTGGAAGTGACGGTCTCGTAGAGACGGATCACAACAATCCTTGGCTTAGGATGAACCATGATCTCTTTAAGTCTCTCCCAAAGTTTATCTCGAGGAGCAGTGTCGAAAGCTTTTCTAAAGTCCACAAAGCAACATAATAGATCAACTTTAATATTGTGACATTCCTCTACAATGATTCTAACAGTGACCAGATGGTCAATATTCAAGTGATGTCTCCTAAAACCAGCTTGTCCTTTAGCTCTTTTTCCCTAGCGTTAAAGCCAAAGGCTAAGCTTCTTCTCCAAACTGAGCCCATAAAGCTTGGCCAGGATATGGCTAACCATAATGGTCCTGTAGTTATGTGGAACACTCTTGTCCCTATTTTTAAATATAGGTACAATAAGGCTTTGCGTCCAAAGCCGAAGAAATCCATATGTTACAGCCAAATATAATTAAATAATAATAGTAAAAAAATTAAAATAATAATAATAATAGTATATTTATAAATATTTTATATAATATATAATTTATTATATATAAAATATAATTTATTAATTATCAAAAAGTATTTACTTTAGTTATAGTAATAATAATAATAATATAATATTTTTAAGGCTATGGTTAAATTGGATTTTTTTTTTTTTTTTTTTTTTTTTTTTGTGAATTTGGTAGTGCCTCTCTTTTACTATTTATATTGTAAAGCAGGATACAAAAATATAAACATCAGTCGATAGCCTCAACCTGCCTGTAGGAAACCAGGTTTGTTGGCCATCTCAGTGCATGAAAAGCAAACCAAAACTGGAAGAGTTTCATCCTTCTACATCTAGCATGAGCTGTCTGTACTACTGCCGAAATAACAACATTCAGGGAAAATAAACTGAGTTCATATAAGTCTAGTAATAACATAAAAACACATAACTAAGAAAAAAAACTACTCTTCTAACGAAGAGACTGGTGCTGGAGCCTTCAGTGTTGATCCTGGCATGTCTACTTGCTGGAGTTGCTGGAGTTGCTTCTCCATGCGACCAACTCGATTATCCACTCTGCTAATTCTGTCAGTGGCCTGGTATTGAGTGATCTTAATATGTTGCAGTTGGTCCTCCATGTGCTTCATCATGTCCATCAAGCGGAGTTCAGTCTTTTTTGGTTCATGCTCAGCGCGACTGGGATTAATGCTCTGAATAGCCTTTGATAGAAGGCTCTTTAGGATCCAATACGTGTGAATGGTCTGCTGAAATTGCGTGAGTCGACCCCTGGTGTTGCCAGGATCAGTAATGAAATCCAATATTTCTGCCTCTATTTCATTATCCTCCGGGTCGGTTTGGATGTGTCGTTCCCAGCCTCTAATTTCCTGCATAACAGTTGTAGAATTCCCCATTACATAATTGGCTGCCAAATTCTCGAGAATCTCTACATTTGATTTTCGTCCTTTTTTCTTCGGGGTTTGTTCATACTGGACCTATCTCCCTTTGGCGGACTGAGCATGTGCCCGATGCTTCCCCATATTATATGTACTCCTGTGATGCAAAACAAACTGGCAAGGAAACAGTAAGAGAGGGTAAACTTCATTTTGGGGCCACCTTTCACGAATCCTGTAAATAGCGACAGTACAATGGGCTGACAAACAAGAAATTGATGGGGGTGACACAATTGGCCACTGAACTGAATGACTAAAACATTGAAAGAAAACATTTTGAATATACAGAGTGCCAAGGATGAAGAGCCTTATCTCCCATTTCGCAGACATGAATCCCTGAGTTAACCTAGCCTGGATATAATGTAACGGTACCTTCCTCACGCCATCACTAATGTTCAGGTTAGGTGAATTGACAGTAGCAGGGGTGAGCACTGAGGTTAAATGGAAATTCACACTACCCAAACCCCTGTACAGAAGGAACCAGAAAGACAAAATATAGGAACGACTGAGGTTTTCCCTTTGCTTAGAATTATAGTACCACCTATAAACACCTACCGAACCATCTGCACTGTGAAGAACCTGGACAATTACCCTACTCCAAGGTTCCTCAACTCTACCCACATAATGCAATCCTATTGACCACAGAGTGCAATACAGAATTGGCCTTACTTTGAACCTATAATGAAGCCAATTTACGAAAATATGAGAAGGATGGTCATGGGAATTACAAGGGTCTCAGAAGCATGGCTTCACAGGTTTGTGACAGGGAATGATATGAACCAGAATCATTTTCAAAACCTCAGTCACCCTACAATGCATGCTCTTAGACAAGACAATCCCAATTGCAGCCATGAAAGCAAGAAGTAAAGCACATACATACCCTGGCTGAGTTGTGTCACTAACAGGTTGAAATTTGCTCGGCTATCTCCTCGGCTGCCTCTAGACGCTTACATGCAGAGAGCAGTGCATGAACGAATGGAGGAGGGAGGGCAAGCCACTTACCTTAAGAGAAACATTCCTTCCGCATCCTGACAACCCAGGCTGGCCTACTTGCAGTGTAATTAAAGGCCGATCTATCGGGTACCACCATAATCTATGATTCCAATGCGCCATGATGAAGTTTAAGTGTGCGAAGGATGAGCAACCGCCAGCAATCATCTCTTATGCCGCTTTTCCGGACAAGTGTTCACCACGATCGGGGGGTTGGAGGTCTTTACCTACGATCAGTTGAAGAGAGTGGAGCTCCACATCCCATATTGCATCCATGGGGTGGCCATCAAGAGGCCGTTCGGGATGTTGACATCCCCAATTAGCTATATAGTCTGCCGCTGCATTGCCTTTTCTTCGAATATGGCTTGGGAGCAAGTACTGAATCTATTTCATTAATTGGCTCACTTCTTGAATGAGAGCAGCTGTTCTCCAACTTTGTGTGATCTTTTCCCAGGGTGTGCCTTGCTACAACTTTTGGAGGATTCCTGTTACCAATTCAGAATCTCCTTCAACAATGAGTCGTTGCCAATTCTCTCTTCTTGCAATTATAAGGCCTTGTTTGACTGCAATAAGTTCAGCTTCATTATTAGTTGCATGGCCTAGGTCAAGGCATAAAATCGGCAAACTGCTCCTTGGGAGTTACAGAATATACCTCCTGAGCCAGCTTGCCCTGGATTCCCTTTCGATGCCCCATCATAGGTTAAATTGGATATTAAATTAGTGTATGTAATTGTTTTGATTGTGGGATATGAGATTCATCTTTTTCCAAGGATTTGAATGTTGAAGTTTACTAAAGTTTACATATTTAAATGTTGAAATTTACGAAAGTGTACATACTCTAACATCCTTTGGATTTGAACATGTGACTTGTAAATTGTTATAATATATGATATAATTGTTATAATATAAGATATACTTGTTATATAATTTGTATAATTGTTATACAATTTAAGTGCGCCTAATAGTAAAAAAATATATATTTCCTCTTAAAATTTTACAAATTTAAATCTAAAGTAGATAAAATGTATATATGTTCATAGATTTTAGTAAGATAAAATATATGTATTTTCATATATTTTAAAAATTAAATCACTACCCAAAAATAAACATAAACGTTTATTCACCAATAAAAATGTCTTATACACAAATATAATATCTAACATACTTTTTATCCTAAAATTAAATTATAATATAACATACTCATTACAATTTAACAATTATATTACAATTATTTTTCCCTCTTCAATAAGAATATCCAAACCACTACAAAATCAAAGAAAAATCTAAAAGGATTACACGACCAAAAAGAGAGCATTGGAAGTCATTTCCATTACCCTTAAGGTGAAATCTTTACTTCCAATACACTTAAGGTGAAATCTTTATTTTATCATTTTCAATGGGATATAATCCAAAGTGTTTAATATTTTCCTTTCTATAGTTTTTCAACTTTTACGTATTTTTTAATAAATATAAATTAATTACTTAAAATATTACAATTCTCAAGTTGAATTTTGTGAGTATGTCGTTTATTTCAAATTTATCAATGGTGTAAATGGCTGTGTTTCACTCTTTTCTGTTTTTTAGGTTTATATTCATTTAATATATAGTTTTATTTATTTATCGGACAAATAAGAATTTGTAATTATATAAAATAAAAATTTGGTAAATTTTAAACGTATTAATTTATAAGAAATATTAAAATATTTATTTTATAATACATTTCAAATTTAAAAAAAAAAATAACTAAATTAAAGAATTATTATATGAATTAAATATTTAAAAAATATATAATAAGAGATTTAATATAATTTAGTCATTTAAATTTATTTTCACTGTATTATGAAGATTATTAATTTATAAAGAGGTTTTGTTATAATATCTTAGACCAATATCATGATTTATCAATATCTCATATCCAAAAAACTATAATTAAATATCAATTTTTTATTTGTGAATATTATTAAAAGTATTCTAAAATATTCCATAAAAAATAAATCTTTACCATCTACATAAAAATTATTGATAATTAAATTAAAATTTCAAAAACACTATTCCAAAATAAACACACTTATCATAAACATACATAAATATTAACTAACTTATAACAACACTTTATTTTTTACTTCTTTCAGTTGACATGCTCACATGTCACCTTTCCCCTTTCCCGTTGTCATGCTCACCTTGCACACCACATTGGTTACAACAACCTCAAGTTTTAAAGTTTTCTTAGTTTTAAATATCCACAAAGTTACCTTCCTTTTCGTAAAATAATAAGCATGCAATCCATCTTCTATATTGTATTTTATCTTGTATACGCATAAAATGTTAGATTTAAACATATATATTCTTAATATATACTTAAAAAAATGATTAAAAAAGTGATTATTTCTTTTGGTTAATTTTATTGATTATTTCAAAATTTTACTGGAATTATTTACCATAAGTAAATCAAACCATTAGTAGCGATGTATGATTTTTCTATAAAAGATTCGAGTTTAAAAGTATATCATATATAACAGTAAAATGGACAAGTGAATATTAAGAAGTTAAGTTTGATAGGTCTAAATTATGTTAAAGGGTTTATGAAAACTAAAAAACAAAGTTACAATCATCTAGAAAACTAAGAGTTAGAATGTCTTCTATGAAAGTAACAACCATAAATTACAATCATCTAGAAAATTAAGAGATAGAATGTCCCACCTCTATAGGAGTAATAATAGTTTTACTAGTGGCACTTGGACCAGACCTTAGGGTGAGAATTATAGCCTAAATGCACTCCATATAGATATCCAAATCTTTCATTTGCAATTGCATTTGATCAAGCATTAGTACAACCCATATTGGAGCGGGCGAAGCTTGCGGTGGGGTCTAGCGAGGCGTTCCTTCTACAAATGTAGCCACACTTTGTCACCCACCTGGAAGTTGTGTGGCACTCGATGTTGATCATGTCATTGCTTGTACTTAACATTGGCTCTGTCCAATATGTCATGAACCTGTTGGCAGATGTGTTGAATGCACTCAATGAAGTTGTTTGCCTTGTCAACTTCAGACTGGACATGAGCTGAATCGGCTTGAGTAGCCGCAAATGGCATGGCTACATCAATGGGATATAATGGTTGGAATCCCAAGCCCACCTGAAAGGGGTTGTGGCCGGTTGACTTGTGGAGAGCCCGATTATAACTGTGTTGTATAGAGGGAAGGCTTTCATCCCATGTGTGTGGATGCTTTGAGTTGTACATGTGCAGAATGTGTATAATCATACCATTGATGACCTTTGTCTGGCCATCAATTTGGGGATGGAAAGTTATGGACTTGGTGAGCTTGGTGTCCAGCATTGACCAGAGGCTAGACAAAAATGTGATGAGGAATGTGTTGTCCCCATCTAAGATGATAGATTGTGGGATCCCGAAGTGCACCCACACTCGTTCAATGAAGAGTTTAGTAGTGGATTTTTTTCTGATATTCTTCTTGCAGGTCACCATAATGGCCATCTTCGAGAATCTGTCGACGACCAAAAAAACATAGTCGTTTCCATTCTTAGTAGAAGGAAGGCCCGACATGTAATCCATGGAGACAAATTCCCAAGGCCGACTTGGGGTAGGTAGCGGAGTATAGAGGTATTTCTTCTTGATGGTTTGTTTGAAAATAGCAGAAGCAGTGCAGGATCTGAAGTACTTCCCGACATCCTGGCGAAGGTTCGACTAATAGAAATACTTCTACAATACTGCAACTATTTTATCGACCCCAAAATTCCCAACGACCATACTATAGTGTGCTTCCCAAGTCATCTTGGCATGCTTGCTTGAAGGAACATAAAGACATCCCAGGTGGTATAACAGTGCATCCTGGAGGTGAAATTTTGGAACTTGCATACCCTCCAAGAGTGTCTTGTATGTGTGGCTGAAGTCTGGATTGCTCTTGTAGAGAAGCGGCCAATTAGAAGTCTCTTTCCCATAAGAGTTGAGAACGGTGGTTAGCGCCACGATTGGTGGTCGGCTGAGGCAGTCTGAAACATTATTGGTGCTGCCCTTCTTGTACTTGATTTTCAAATGAAACTATTGAAGATATTTTGACCATTTCTAATGGTGATTGTTCTACAACTTCCCTTTCATCTGTATGAACTATAAGGGTTGGGGGTATGTGTGGATGACTGTTTACTTCCCCAAAATGTAATGCTTCCATTGTCATAAATCCTGCACAATGGGATACATTTCTTTTTCATAAGTGGGATACTTGCGGACTGTGTCAGACATTGTCTCACTATGATATGCCACTGGGTTCCCCTGTTGAGTAAGAACTACCCCAATAGCATAGTCAGAGACATCTGCCTTGATCTCAAATGGTTGTTGCAAGTCTGGTAATGTGAGCACTGGGGCAGAGCAGAGACGATGTTTCAATTCTACAAATGTCTTCTGTTGAGATTCTGAACAAAATAATTTTTCTTTCGCTCCTCCCTTGGTGACTTGACTCAAGGGCCAAGTGATATGAGAGAATCCCAACAGAAATCTGCGGTAGAAATTAGCAGGACCCAAAAAGCTATGAAGTTGTGTTAGAGTGGTTGGGGCTGGCCAATCTTGAATGACTTGGACCTCGGTTGGATCTACATGTACCCCCCACTCATCAATCCTAGATACTGAACCTCGATCATGCCAAAAGTGCACTTCTCCAAATTGGCACACAACTTGTGTTGTCATAGTGTTTGGAGGACTTGTCAGATGTGGTGGAGGTGCTCTTCCTAAGTCTGGCTGAAGTTTAGGATGTCATCCAAGTACACTACTACAAATGAGTTGGTGAATGGTTGCAAGATATCGTCCATCAGCCTCATGAAGGTTGTGGGAGCATTCATCACCCCAAAATACATGACCAACCATTCGAAAAGGCCCTCCTTGGATTTGAAGGTAGTCTTCCATGCATCGAAGGGTTCTATTGGTACCTGGTGATACCTGGACTTCAAGTTGATCTTGCTGAAATATTTTTCCCCTTTGAGCTGGTCCAGAAGGTCATCAATCTGTGGGATTAGGTACCTATTTCAAAAAGTGATCTTGTTCAACACCCGATAGTCAATACAGAGTCTCCAAGTCCCATCCTTCTTCTGCACAAACATGATTGGGCTCCCACAGGGTGATGAACTCGACCAGATGTGACCTTTATGTAGCAGCTCCTGGATTTGCCTCTTGATTTCATCGTTATCCATAATAGTGCATCAATAGATCAGTCCATTAGGAAGCGACTCACTTGGGGTTAGATCGATGGGGTACTTGACCTGACAGTGCAGAGGCACCCCTGTGGGTGAGGTGAAGATGTCCCCATACTCCTCCACGACCTTGTTCATTAGTTGTTGTCGTGCAGAGGAGCCCTATCTAGAGGTCATGGCCACAGTCTTCTTCTTTTCGCAAGGAAGGATCATCAGGAAAACAAATTTCTTGGTTTTTTAAATGAACTTACTACATTGTTTTGCAGTAACCAAAGAGATAGCAGCAGGTGGTGGTACCTCTAGTATCCTATACAATTTATTTCCCAAAGTAATAATGACGACGCGAGGCCGAGACTCATACACAGCATGTCGTTTCCACAAGTATGTTTGACCTAATAATACATCATAAACATTAAGAGGAGAAATGTCACATAATACCTCATCTGTGAAGGGCTTGATGATGTAGGGAAGGCGACACTTCTGGCTGATGCAAAGATCTTGTCCTTGGTGAAGCCACCCGATGGTGTATGGCTATGGGTGTGCTATGGTTGGAAAGCCTAACCGCTTCACGATATCTACTAAAATGAGGTTCTTTTGGCTCCCACTGTCGAAAATGAATTTTAGTGGGGAACCCTTTACCCACATCTGGGAGTGGAATAGATGCTCTTCCTTCTCTAGATCTTCTGGTTCCTCCTTTTGGAACTTCGTGGTGGAAACGGTGGCATTGGGCTCCGCATGGATTTAAATCTGCTTCCATTTTTTATTCCCCTTATCAGGTTCTGATTCAGAGTCAGAGCATGCATCTGATTCAGAAGCCTTCATCTCGACCACTAGTGACTGCTTGGCCCGACACTCACTTGTGTTATGAGTGGAGCTCTTATGGAACTCACACCACTTCCCCGTCTCCTTCTTCAGCCTCGCAGTGTTGCTCTTTGTTTGCAGATTCGACAAGTTGTCTTTGGCCACCATGCCTTGGATTTTTCCTTTGTTCTGCAGTTTGGGGGCACCTTTCCCTTGCTTTTGATTCACAGATCTAAAGTCTTGCTTCTTCTGTTTGAATTTCTACTCAATCTTGGCAGCATACCGGTATGCTGTACCAAGAGAGGATATATCGAGGAACTCCATTTCCTCCTAAATGTATCTGTGAAGAAAACTACGGTACTTTAGCACCAAATATTTCTTCAAATCTTTGATACCCAACTTTGTGTGCAAGGTATGGAATAGATTCGTCAGCTTATGCACATCTTGATCCCTTTGTTGCCGTAGCGTAGTCCATTGTATGTACTTGTTCTCATAGCTCCCCAAAGGATAATCTTGTTCCTTGATGGCATCTCAAAAATAATTCCAAGTGGGTACAATCGAGAACAGAGAGGGTTCCCCCTCGTCCTTTTTCTCACAATAGGTTTCCCACCAGTCCTTGACATGGGGGACGGATTTGAGGAGTGCAAAAACAATCTTTACTCGGTCAGAAAAGTCATGAACCAAGAAATATCCTTCTAATAGATTCAACCGTCTATCTATGAAATCTGCATCTATTTAGCCCTCAAATATGGGAATGTCATAGTTTACTTATAGCCTCCAGAGTGACTACTGGATGTATATGTGCTGCCAATGGGCAACCATTGAAGGATTTGGGCAAAGTTATCCATCATCACATTCCTTTGTTTCTCGAGGGCCTCCTCGAGCAATATTTTGATAAGATATCTTGCTCCTTCATCTTTCTTTTCTTCCCCCATGGGAGGTTGTCAGGGTTTGTGAGGCTGATCTTGCAAAGGTTCAACCAGATGGAGCCCTAACTCCTTATACCCCAACCTCGTTGGGGACATGCAAAGAAGGATTGAGAAAGAGTAGACCACTTTAATACCACTTATCTAGATTTATGCAGGAACAGAATGAAATACATAAATACACATAAAAATAGAGATGCAGTAGAAATAAGACTTCATTTCATTAATAACAAATAGCTGAAATATGCTTATAGACAGAATAAAAATAAACTAGCTAGGACGTTGGTAGCTTATCTCTGAGAAGAGATGTGGTGACTATAGGCCTCTGAACTGTGTTACAATGAAGCTTGAGGGCCTATTTATTATTGATAAATAATTGAAAACCCTAAACATCCAAAAACCTAACCACAGGAGATGAATCGCCAAAACTATGGGCCTCGTTTGGGTAAATTAGTATATCAATCTTCCCGGGGATGTAGCTTTGGCATACGATCTTTGTTTGATGCACACAATACCTCGTTAGAAATATCTATCCAAGGACTACAACTTTTGATGTGAGAAACATCAATGGAATTTCAAAGTTGCTCTCGGTTTTTCCAAAAAACGTCGTTTAAGGCCTCAAAATGGCTCAAGAAGTTAAGGACCCAAAAAATTGCTAAAAATATTAAATTGTGCTACAATTAAGGAAACTGAAAAAATGAAAGAAGAAATGGTTGGGCTGCAAGTGGAATATGTGGGTGGCCACCAATATCTACCTGGATCATCCCAATAGGGTTTTCATTTTCTAGTACAAATAAATTGTGTGAAGGTATTGGTTCTACTATCCTGTGAATGACCGATATCTAGAATCCAAGTGAATACTTTAACAAGGATGTTGATCTTTGAATGGAAGTCTCATCCATAGATGACCTGTTCCTTAGCTTCCTGCAACTCTTTTTGAATTTCCAGTGAGGATTGAAAGCATAACATTTGTGGCAAATATTCGACCTTGTATTGAGAACGCAAACCACTTTATGAATCACAACCTCCACTTCCCATGGAGCACTGCACTAAATGAATAAGATGAGACAGGGAATAAGATGAAAAGAGACAAAAGTAGTGAGACAGGGAATAAGATGAAAAGAGACAAAAGTAGTGAAGGCCTAGCATGGGAAAAAGCAGAAAGCGACGAGCATGAGTAGTGAAATTAACCAACCTCATCAAGAGCGAGTAGTGAAGCTAGGTCGAGCAAGTGTGAGATGGGACAAAAACATTTGTTATCCAGTTCATGAAAATTAGTGAGGGAATAAAAAGAGGTTGAAATGTCAATGCAACTAGTGGATCTGAAGAAGAAGTGTGAGACCTCCATCATGACTAGAAGTGGGAACAAGTAGAGCATCATTAAGGGGCATAAGGGATTAGGAATAGGGTGTCAAATACACATGAATGCACTGCCCAAAGCATTAAGATCTTATATATTAATTAGTGATCATTGGCAAGGAGACATGTATGTGGTGTGTGGATGGGAGATGGCATGGCATGTTGCCTCCATTCATTGCATAGATTGACAATGGCCTCACCACCACATCCCTTATTTCATCCTTTCTCAATTCATTTGATGATTTAAAAATTGAAGGACACGGGAGTGGATTTTGATCCACTTATGTATTCATGATCCAAAAAATAATTTAATATCATCTCTAGGGTGCAACCACACATTTGACTACCAGCTTAAAGTGTCCCATGGATTTAAATTAGCTCTTCATAGGAATTTAACCTTGCCCAAAAGTGGAAAAAAATTCACATTCCATCATTGAATCTAACTCCTTTGGACAAAAAATTAAATCATATCATATATTTTAATACAAACTTTCTATAAATAAATTGAGAGCAATGTGAACAAAAGTGTGTAAACACAAATAAATGCAAGAATGACTAAAAAAAAGTACAGACTCAAAGGCAAAATTTCCATAATTTTACTACATTTTTTGCATGTGTGATTACTGTTTGAACCAACATTCTCCTCACAACTCATCAATTATGGGTTCTTCCATCTCTTCTCTTTAGAATTTAATTTCCCTCTTTTGTTCATAACACTACCCATAAAATTCCATTACCCAATACCCTAGAATTTATTCGTGAGATATTCACTTGAAGTGGTGCCTCTCGCCTCTTGTATTTTTTGATAATGTGGACTTTTCTTGATGCCCATCCTCCATTCTCTGCCTCAAGGTTTCTAAAACCATGCTGTGTAACCATCCTCGGTTTCTTTAATATAATATAAAATGGTGTGCATTTTCTTTTTTTTAATATAATATAAAATGGTGTGCATTTTCTTTTTTTGAAAAAAAAAGAGCTCTCAGAACATTGTGGTGGATTATAAGCTCCATCGCCCAACAAAATTTTTAACGTTTGCCTCAAAGGATAAAAGGCTAGAGAAGTTAATAAAGGGCACTATTTGGTTTTTGCACTCAATACTTCTTTAATTCAATTGGATACCATGTCTAGTGGACCAACCTAGCACATGGATAGATATATCATGAAGCTATAAGTTTCAAAGCCAATCCAACTATCATTTGCTACTATTATCTTCTTTTTTCTTGTTCATCTGGGTATCTGTTGGAGTTATTTTAAAGTAATTCCAGGTCATGGTTTTCTCCATTCTCTTTGATAAGGTAATGCAAGCATTTTTATGCAATTCTTGGGGCTTCATAATAATTTTTAGATCAGATGTGCCATCGAATCAGATGTTAGACAATTAAAGAACTCTCTTTCATCAGATTGATAAGAGTATTTGTTAAAAACTATTGTTTACCTTAACACATATCTTCAGTTATATTCAATTACAAGATGAAGGTTTACAGTATCTTTTCCCTCATTTTTCTAACTTTTTACCTTCCTTTCCACGACTCATGCTTCATTTGGTTCTTATGGAACAACACAGTGGAAACCCTCTCCTTTTCCTGCATCAACTACTTCTGTAAATTTCCTTATATGAATATTTTTTCACTCATGAATTATTCAGAATCATAACTATTTTGTAAATTTTATTTATATATTTAGGAATATATTTTGAGTGACAATATTCAATAGTTTTTCAAACCGTATAGTTCATGAGACCAGTTACCTAGTGAACTACTTTTGTGAATTCTTATTTATATATTTAAAATTCAATGTTTCTCAGAGAATGTAATGTGAAAAGGCTGCATGATTTAACTTTTTTTTTTTTCTTAATATGTATCTGCAGAGTTCGCAATGTAATGAAAAACTACCATCAAGCAGGTACCCTCGGTATGGCCAACCTAGTTCCAAATACTGGCAAGGCGTAATCAAGTTTTGAGGAGAAAAATAAAAAGAAGGGGTGGGACCCCACAACATATATATTATAAATAGGATTATGGTTGGGAAAGAAAGGGGTTTAAAATTAATTAGAATTGGAAATATTGCCACAATGAGAACAATCGTGGAAGTTTTTGAAATCACTAGAGGCTCTGCAGAAATTTTACTATATATGGAGTTTGTGGATTGAGAAAATAGTTTCCACCCTTCTTCTAAGTCATTTTTCCTGTCTTCCTTTGTTTGCAAAGGTTTCTTTATTTTTTTATTATTATTCAGAATCACTTTCTGAATCAATTACTTGATTCTTCTTTACCATTCCTTAGAGCTGAAACTAAACCATTCTTTGCCAACCTTAGGCTTTTCGTAGCCAAATAGTTTTGCTGCCAGCATTGCTACTTACTTTATGTTATTTATTTTTGGGGACTTTTCTTAGTCAAATTAAGAAATAACATGATATGGAAATATAAATAATATTCAATTGATGTAAGGTTTTTGAATTATATACCTTAAAAAAAAATAGACATGAAATTGTTATTTTCTATTTTTGTTATAGAAGAAAAATGTTGAAAGAAGAAACTTATACAAGTGTGCTCATAATCTATATTTAATTAAATATTTGTACTAAATTTCATAGTCATTTTTAATTATACATAAGAACCATATTTTTCTAGAGATATGAATAGATTTAGATAAAGTGATTGTTATTTTAATATTAAGTTTATTGAGTTGAGTAGTCTCTATAGATGTTGAAATGTCATGTTACATAAACATTTTGACTCTGCAAAATTACATAAAAAAACAAAAATAAGCAAACTTACTAATTATAATTTCGATCCTTAAAATATTTGAGATTAAGATGAATCTAAATTGGTTATATATTAAGACTAATGATTTTTTTATAAATGTAATTTTTGTCCCAATTTATTTTTAAAATGATATTGATTCATTTCCATACATATACTTAAAATATGAAGGAAAAATGAATTTAAATTGATTCTCTATATAAAATTGAGATTAAATATTTTACTTGAAATAAAAAGTTAGATTAAATATTTAATTTCAGATTTATTAAAGTAAATTTTTTTTTGAAAGCGATCAACAATATCAATTATTTCATTATAGCTATTTTTTTTTATATTTTCAAAATGATTAACCATAAATTGTGTTTAAAAAAAAAAAATTGGATTTCAATTTTTTTATGTATCTGCGAAAGTCACAATACAATGAAAAATTACAATCAATTACAATCAAGCAGCTACCCAGATTCATCCATTTAATTCACAATACAATAAAAAATTACAATTCAATTCAGATGTAAATCTTCTATCTTAATGGTGTAAGAAAACCTAGACTATCCATGGTAGGGTACACAATTATTATTTTCCATTTAGAAAAAAAAGTGGAAAGAAAAAATGTATGCACAAGTTGTTCATAATCAATATTTAATTAAATATTTGTATTATGGTTAATTAAATATTTGTATTTTCTAATGGAAAAAAAAAACATTGAGAAATCTCATACATTGGAATTTATATATTGATATAAGAGGAAAATTAAATAGACGTTTTAATTAATGTGATGTGTAAATTGAATATCTATTGACCTTCCTTCTGGGTGAACAGAAAAAATGCAAGGAAATTAGATGTTTTTTAATTTCTTTAGGTAGGAAGATTTTCAAATACAAAGTTTTTCTTTTCAAGTTCATGTCAAACATTATACAATTTAGTAGCAAAAAAGTTATTCAAGGCTAAAGATATATATAAATAAATAATTTTTCATTGCAATGAGAATAAAGGTAGTATGGGAAGCTATGTAATATCCATGCTTAATTTTGAAGTGATAGGTGGAATACCTTATATAACACCATAATATGAATGTGATGTATAACTTGCTTATAAAATTAAATTATAAAAAAAACAAAAAAAAATCTCTAGTGTAAGAAAATAATATGAAGCTTTAATTAATACCATAGTATAAATTTGGAATCTTTTAATCAAACATAGATTTTCTCTCTCAATTTTTTTATCTTCTAGGTGCTTAATAGACCCAATGATAAGATGGCCAATAAAATAAAATTGAGCTATTAAAAACACATTAAAGATAGATGGCCATTTTAGTGCTAACAAGAGGAATTAGTGTATAAGAGATTATCAAGTAATATATAAGAAGGTTGGGCTAGCTAGAAAATCAAACTTATGTATAACCTAATGCAAAACAAACTTAATAAAGAGAAATGGGCCTCATTGCGACAATATCTCAACATCCTATGGCCTCTCAATTCTCCTCTTAGTAATACATACCACATTTAACACCATACAATTGTGTAAAGCAGTGTTGTTGTCGAACAATTTTGGATTGCATTAGATGAATCTACATGAAGAGGATATTCATCCCTTCTCTTAGAAGATGGTTCATATATGAAAAATATAATAGGTTTAAATTGTGAGTAGTAAAACCCAAGTGTTTGCAAAAGTAAATCTAAGCACAAATTACATCTCATGAATAAATTCACATATCGCAAACTTCAAATATTCCTTAAATTGACACATTTTATAGATCACAAAATGCAACCCATTTTCAATAGTCATTGAAACTTGAGGATAAAAAAAAAATAGTTCTTCTCATCAAATTCTTAACTCCCTTGCATAAATATTAGAATTATATACCATACTTAAGCTTCTTAGTAGTCTCTTATGAATTACAACTTGACATTTTCACAATTTTTTATGCCATTAATAGAGTGCACTAATCATCAGAGTAATTAGCACTATGGATAGGATGAATATTACATAGGTTTGTTTAACATAAAACAATCTGATTGGAGTCTCATACTGCACATCAACTACCATGCCTCTAGTATGTTTATAAACTTTGCCACAATTTAAATCCAGAAATCTTACTAGAACTATGTTGAACTATGAAAATCTACATCCTCATATGTTGTTTTTAACATTAATCTTGAGATTTCACTTTGTTGATAAGGTGTTTGTAAACTAGAATCTTTGTCACAAGGATTCTATGTTGAATACTTTGATGATTACATGATGTTTTCTATGCATGTATTGGGCTTCTAACTATAATGTTTCAAGGCATACTTTTTTTTCATTACACTGAGAATAGTAAGATAGTATGAGAAGCTGTGTAATGTCAATGCTTAATGCTAAAGTGATATGTAACATATGTTATATAAAAATATAATATGTTACATTGAGAATAACAAGATAGTATAAGAAGTTGTTTAATGTCCATGCTTAATTCTAAAGTGATATGTGACATATGTTATATAACTCCAGAATATGAATGTGATATGTAACTTCCATGCTTATAAATCAAATTATAAAAAATAAAAAATAAAAAATATTTAGTGTTAGAAGAGAATACCAAGCATTAATTAACACAAACAATAATATAAATATGGGATCCTTTAAGCATAAAGATATTTGTGTCTCGATCTGTTTTTGATCTTAAAGGTTCTTAATAGACCCAAAGATAATATGTTCAATAAAAGAGAACTAAGTTATTCAATACACACTAAATATTTAGTGCTTAAAAGATGAATTAGTGTACAAGAGATTATCAAGTAATATATAAGAAGGTTGGGCTAGCTAGAAAATCAAACTTATGAATGACCTAATGCAAACCAAACTTAATAAATTGAAATAGGTCTCATTGCTATAGTATATCAACATCCTATGGCCTCTCAATTATCCTCTTAGTAGTACATGTCACATTTCACACCATACAATTTTCTAAAGCAACGTTGTTGTTGAACAATATTGGGTTGCATCAAATCAAGCTACATGAAGAGGATATCCATCCCTTCTCTTATAAGAGGCTTCATATATGCGAAATATAATGATTTAAATGGTGAGTAGCACAACCTGAGTGTTTGTATAAGTAAATTTAACATCAATCTTCACATTTCACTTTGTTCATAAGGCGTTTGTAAACTACAATCTTTCTCATACATGAAGAAGATATCCATCCCTTCTCTTATAAGAGGCTTCATATATGCGAAATATAATAGGTTTAAATGGTGATTAGTACAACCTGAGTGTTTGTATAAGTAAATTTAACATCAATCTTCACATTTCACTTTGTTCATAAGGTGTTGTAAACTACAATCTTTCTCACAAGGATTTCTATGTTGAAGAGTTTGATGATCACAGTACGCTTTATTGATTCAGTTCCATACATATACATAAAATATGAAGTGCAAATGAATTAAATTTATTCTCTATATAAAATTTATATTAAATATTTTATTTGAAATAAAAAAATTAGTTCAAATATTTTGCTTAAATTTAGATTACTAATTTTATTTTTGCTGAAGTATTATTAACAACATTAATTATTTCATTATAACTAAATTTCTTGGTATTTTCAAATTCACATTTCACGAACTTTAAATATTCCTTAATCATCAAATTATTTAATATTATGGATAGGATAACTATTATGTAGAGTCGTTTATCATAAATAAATTTGATTGGAGACTCATACTGCACATAAAAAACCATGTCTCTATTATGTTTATAAACATGTCCATAGTTTAAATCCAAAAATCCTATTTGAACTATGCTAAACTATGAAAATATGCTTACTCAGATGTTGTTTTTAACATTCATCTTGACATTTCACTTTGTTGCTAAGGTTTTTGTAAACTACAATCTTTGTCACAAGGATTCTATGTTGAAGTCTAATTATAGTATTTCTAATGCTTTCACGTTTCAGTTCTATTTTTCCTTCCATTTACCTATTGTAGCACCATGGTAGCAATATGTCCATGGACCACAAGACAACACACACATGTATTGGTTTTTGCAGTTGGAAGGTACATATTAGAGACATTATGAAAGAAGCACACATTATGAGTGATCATACTTCTAAAAAATTAAATATTGATGGGATTCCTCGAAATACCATCATGTATCTCTATTATGCAAATTTTAAATTTCATTTTTTTTTCTAACACAAACTTCAATAAAGAAACAAAATTGCATAACTTTTTTACTTCTTTCTTCTATGCTACTATTTCGTATACTATTTCCTTACAAATTTTCCTTTGCAACATTTGGTACAATTGCTAATTTATGATTATTATTGTGAACGAGTATTGATTTTGATTTTTTTTAACATTAACATATAAATTTAAATGTTGTATATTTTAATATAAATTCAAAAATGTATATCCTAATATACTATTAAAAAAACCATAACTAGAAATTGCACCACATGTTGCGAAGGAAACGCCGTAAGGTTTTGGTATGGGAAAGAATAACATATAAGAAAGAAGAGGTAGTATGAACTTTCTCGGCTCCAACTGATCATCCAGAATAAGGGGTGGATGCTTATGTTTACTGGATCTCAAATCAAAATATCCATATTGGGTAATTGATGTGGAACAAATTCTTTGTTATTAATTTCATGTAAGATGTGTTTTTTCATAATGGATGAGACATGTTGGCCAAAGTACTAAAGACCTTTATGTGACGAAATCTGCATGTTTTTTTTGTTTTTTGTTTTTTTTTTGCTGCATAAAGGATGCACTTGGTTTTTATGACCAAGTTGGGCAGAATTCATCCTTCCACGAAATTATTTGCTTCTATCACATTCACAATGTTGAATTCCTCTGATGCTACTCTTAGAACTCTGACTCTACTATACAAGTAGAATTATTTAATGGAATAAAAATTATCACTATGACATGTACTTCATAAGAGACTACTAAGAAGCTTAAGTATGGTAAATCCACCTTCACCTGTCATTTTAACATAGAACATAGAGTTATCTTAATCGTCAATGTTATGGATAAGAGACATTTGGGCCCTTTTTAATCCTTGGGATGATTAATTAATCTCAATTCAGATAATTTATATTAATAAATGATCTAACGACCAATATTCCACTTCTTTGGAAATTTTCACCCTAGTCAGAATAACAAACATCATGAAGACCCAAAAGTAAGAAGAAAAAATTAGCTCATAATCAAGGAATCTAGCGACTTCTTTAAGGATCATAATTCAAGACTTTAGTGCCTTTTAAAGATCATTTATTTTCCCATGAAATAAAAATAAACAATCAAATTTTGTAGTGACAAGAATGGGAACAAATTTTAAATGTAATAACTCCCTTCCCTAGTGATAGTACATTTTTGTTTTGAAATGAAATTATTTTCCGAATCTTTTAAATAATAGATTCCTCACTATGACATGTTGTACTTCATAAGAGCCTACTAAAAATCTCAAGTATGGTAAATCCACCTTCACCTGTCATTTGAACATAGAACATATAGTTATCTTAATCGTCAATTTTATGGATAAGAGACATTTGGGCCCTTTTTAACCCTTGGGGATGATTAATTAATCTCAATTCAGGTAATTTATATTAATAAATTATCTACAATCATATTTTCATAATTCCTTTTTGAACAACCAATATTCCACTTCTTTGGAAATTTTCACCTTAGTCAGAATAACAAACATCATGAAGACCCAAAAGTAAGAAGAAAAAATAAGCTCATAATAAAGGAATCTAGCAACTTCTTTAAGGATCATAATTCAAGACTTTAGTGCCTTTTAAAGATCATTTATTTTCCATCAAATAAAAAGCAACAACCAAATTTTGTAGTGACAAGAATGGGAACAAATTTTAAATGTAATAACTCCCTTCCCTAGTGATACTACATTTTTGTTTTGAAATGAAATTATTTTCCCAATCTTTTAAATAATAGATTCCTCCCCAAGTGACCCTTTAGAGATAAATTTTTTTTCAATTGATTGCAATATGTAAGTTTCTTTTGTCTAGTATTGTCTAAGTCATTGAATTTAAGGACATAGGTAAAGAGACTACTAGACAAAAAAGAGAGAGTGATTTAATGTCAAATGAAAATAACATTGAGGAATCTCTTATGATTTTCTCATGTCAGCCCTCTTCAATTGATGAGGTAGTAAGAACTTTCTCCTCCAGAATAAGTGATGGAGAATTATGTTGAGTGAACTACTACTCATGTAACTTTGACTCCTCCTTACAATTGGAATGTTTCTCTTCCCATAACTCTATCTCGGGTTATAATTCTAGCTTTCCCTTGTTTATGAATAAATTGTCTCTATATCACTATTGTATGTCTCTTTTTGAGCGCTTGCTTGAATCAGTGAGATAATGTAGATCATCTTTCTTGAATCAATGATATAATGTAGCTCATCTAGATCCCAAAATCCTTGAGTAACCCATTTTCTGAAGAGTCCTCTTCTGTTTTTAATTCTGCTATTTGGTCCTCCATAGCCTTGCCAACGTTGTTTTCTTCTAAAGAATCATACATTCTTGATAATTATCCATTGTCCTGCTTTTCTCCTTCCATATACTTCAGATCTAAATGAATGGAACATGAGATAAGCTTCGTGATATTTTCCAAATTCCAAATTTTTCATTGCACTTCTCATGTGTATCAGGGAAAATGGATTCCATACATTCAACATTATGCCTTTTGAGGGTTTGTTGTAAGGTTGGAAGCTTCTCTTCACCATGTCTCATTTCTTCTGTATCATTGACTTTGATACAAAAAATTGTTAACTAGGCCTTTAAAGGTAAATTTAGTGTTATTTAAGAAATGAGAATTATGAACATTCATCATTATTGCTCAAGATAAATCATGTCCTCTAAAATAATTTGGAAATTTAAAAAAGATCACATATTTTAAAATTTTTCATTATTAATTTGATTTTTTATATGTTAAGAAATAATACTCATGAAATATAAAACAATTGTAACATAAATAATATATAACAAAAAAAACATGTATTTTTGGAATAATAAAATAGTTGTAACAAAAATAATATAGAACAAGAAAAACTATGTATATTTGGATGTATGAAAATTTAGATAGATTTTATTAAGTAAAATTTTAAAAGAATAATGGTTATAAACATTTAAAAATAATTTTACTAAATAATTAGTTTAGATCGAGAATTAAGATTGATTTAGGCCATCTTAGTTCCCCCCTATAAAAAAATTACATTCCACATGAATACCATGGGTCAATACAATGGGTTATATTTATAGTTTATCATTATTTTATTTTATTATTTTTATTTTTTATTGTATTTTGACCTAGTTAAAATGTTCATTACATTATGTCAATCTTTTTATTTAATTTACTTTTATTTTTAATTTTGTGTAATTTGACATAGTCAAAATGTTAAACATTACATTACAACCTTTCTATCATACTTTTTTGAAGAGCATAGTAGCACAAAAATGTAATTTTAAATATATAAATAGTTATTTTCCTTTTATTTACTTGATTTAATGTCCTAAAACATTTCAGTTGTCTAACATTTGTTCCAATGGCTCAAACATGAACACAATGGAAGCTAGAGAAGTTCTTTTCAAATAGTAACGCCTTACAACGTAATAAATATTATTTGTATTTCCATACTTCACAAGATCGAATTTATTAATACAAAGTTATTGAACCCAAGAAAGATTGTCCTAAAACGTTGACGACAAGTGAGTCAATTGATATTCCTTTCAAAATTCTCAAGCTCACCCCAATTTGGATCTTGATGTTCACAACCTACAAAATGTATTTTTAAACAAGTTAAAGGCATTTATGTGTAACATAATACTATCAATTAGGTTAGTTTGATTAGTTTGATGTATTTAGGAGTTTAATTATTAAATATTTTGATGTCTTAAAAATAATATTTAGAATTTCTTAATTATGTGATTAATCATTACACTATTCAAATTACAAATTCTTATCAAATTTCAAATAAAACAAACCCCAAATAAAATCTAAATTTCTAATAATTAAACTAAACTATATATATATATCATTTTAACATTTAATAATACCAAGTTTTGGTATTTATTCTTACTATTTTCTGCAAATCACCAAAGCTTGGGGATTTTTTTTAAAGAAATTCGATATTTGTTTATACTTCTAAAACCTTTTGAACTATTCAATGTTCACATGCAATGCATTTTGCCACCAGCACGCAGAATAAGATTAATTTATTGTGCCCAATTCTCTGAGAATTGTTTGAAAATAATCTGTAATGAAGCTAAGATTGTGCGTTCAGGGATTTTTTTGGCAATTCGATATTGTTTATACTGCTAAAACCTGTTGAACCTTTCAATATTCACATGCAATTCGATTTTGCCACCAGCACGCTGAATACAATAAATTTTTTGTACCCAATTCACTCAGAATAGTTTGCAAATAATCTGTAATGAAGAAAATATTGTGGAGCAACGTTCAAGCAGTACTAATAACGCTGATATATAAAAAAGAACATTTCGAAAAAAGAGCGGCGCAATGAGAATCTATGTAGAAAACAATCCTCCCATTAGGTGTGCTTGAAAGCTTTCCACACTACAGAACAAAATGAATGCAAACCAGATATATCCGCTGGAAAACTATAGCTACGTAATTAAATTCTGCCAAGGAAAACTATCTACGAGGGTCACCCAATACAATCTGATGTAGAAATGGTTGACCTTATAAAAACAAATTATCTGGTTACTATCCAGCCAATGGACAGTAAGATTATGCAGAAAACCCTAACAAATCCAACTGTTAACAAGCATGGGGAACAAAATCTTAGGGCTGGGCAATTGCCAGAAAAGTTGCACTGCTGCAAGTGAGTGCCAAAAATATTGAGCCATACACCAGATCCATGCAGCTTGCTGAGCTTTTGCTTGTACCATTGGAGGTTGGCGATAGTGGAGAGACTGCTGGCCCATTAGGGCTTTGGGGTGAAGGGCCATTAGGGATTTGGGGTTCAGGAGGGTTTGAGATCGAAGGTACAGGGTTCGAATCGTGGGAAGGAGGAGGGGGGCGAGAAGAGGGGGCAGGTGCAGGAGGTGTAGCAGGTGGAGAAACAGGGCGGAAACTCGCAGAAACATTGTTTAGTACTCCACTTACTCCATGGCAAGAGATAGAACGAGAGTTTCTGCACACATTTGGATTGACAATGTGCACATCGTTGAGATAGAACCCACTTCTGCCATTGTTGGATACTCTCAGCATGTACTTGGGAAGAGAGGAGGGGATGAGTGTTCCAGTGGGAAAATGCAGCAGATTGTTGAACTTGAGAGGCTGCTGAACAGAGTGTCTCAGTACCAACTCTGAAATGGAACTAGTATCTTCCAGGTTTACCTCAGCCAGAGCCTGGTCACTTGGCATCAAATATGTAACCTGAGACATGGGAACTTGTTCTTGTTCTCCCTGCAATATCTGGAGAAGCATGACAAAACCATAATATGATGATGCCCTCATGTCATTCATAGCAACATGTAAATCAGATTTGTTTGCTGCAAGCAGATCAGATTGGCCATGAATTGTTGCAGCAGCAGGTAGGCACAGCACAACAACCAGCATTGAAACAGCTAGACAACCCATCTTGAAATTCATTGTCATTGGACTTCTGTATTGGAACTGCAAATGAATGATTTCTGATTGTCAAAATGGCATGGCTAATCAAATCCCCAGGGCTGATCTGATCCAGTAAAACCCTCAAATAAAAATAGCAGGCAGGCCCTCACAATGATCACAGAGAGAAGAAGAACCATAACACATGACATACTTGCACAGGGAGACCATGTTCATGCTCTTTGAATGAAACCAAAAAAGAATTTCACCTACTCACTCCCTAAACGCCACCTTCATGGAAGAAGGCTTGGTATAATTGGCATGACCCCTGTTGACATTACTATATTAGAGGTATTTAATCAAATTATTTGCATACCATATAATTAGAATTACGTACATAACGGGGCTTGTCTAGTTCTGGATTACTGTAATCGGCCATCCTATAGGGAATTTGGCAGCCTGACAAATCGCTGGTACGCTAAAATGAAAATACAGCCTGTTATGATCATAAACTGACAGCGATCCCATCACTGTAAGATCCTAACGCCATGCATAATAGCAGCTGATTTCTCTCGATTGCATGATTTTCACGCCACATGCATGCTTCAACAAATTAAAAGAAACATTTGTATCCATTTCTCTCAATTCAAAGTACGTCATAGATGCATGGATAGACATGAAACGTGGTAGGTGTTTATCAATTTTCCATATATATATATATGGAATTATTTGGATTTCTTCAAAAATTAAAATTATTTGGATTTGAAGATTTAAAAGATTAAGAAGGAAAATCACGATATTTTTGATGATTTAAAAGCTTAAAAGATTTATATGGAATTATTTGGATTTCTGTAAAATTAAAATTATTTAGATTAGATGAGATGATTTAAAAGATTAAGAAGGAAAATTACTTTAAAAGATTAAGAATGTATGTGTTGTGGTAAATATGTTGGTGTTGTATTTAAATTTAAGTATATGTTGGATACTTTAAGAGAAAGTGTTTATTTTCAATGTTTTTAATGTCATAAAGATGACAGATTTTTTAGTCCCACAACTTTGTGCAGCCATGATATTTTATTTATAGTGATCAAAACGAGACATTTTTAAAGATATTTTATATTATGGTTGACCACCTTCTTGTAATAACTTATTTTTCCTTTTATCATTTATATCTTTATCTCACTATGATTCTCCTTTTAGATTATCTACAAAATGACTTAGATTCATATATTGCTTAATAATCTAGCTTAAACTTGGCATCATTATACCATCCCTACTTGGGGAGATGGTTTTTCTTGGAGTTTGAAGCAATTTTGAGGAATCTCTTGTCATCCATATTGTTGAGTTTGTTTTTGTACAAAAATTTCCCAATCATATCAATGCTCTCAGTGAAAAAATGCTCACTTTTATGAGGAGTGTTAGCACCCGAATTGGACCCTAGGCTGAAAAGAGAAAAATAGGGTAACAACTAAACCACACTCAGCCTTGTAGCTAGCCCTACAAGGACAAGAGAGGGCTCTCTCCGTAAAAATAGATATTCAATAAAACACAATGTGCACTGATATTAGGCTAGGTAAAATGATGGAAAAGGTTTTAATAAAATAAATAAATTTCAGGGTTGTGTGGGATAAAATGGGGCAGTATGAAACAGGGAAATAAATCAGGACATAGGGTATTTCATGGGGCAAGGTAGGCATGAAATTTAGCAATTAAAGATTAATAAGGATGGGATGGAAAGACTAGTGAGGAGCTGAAAAGGGCACAATAAATGGATCCTTTTCAAACAGAAGAAAAACACAGAGTATGAATGATTTCCTAAGGCAGAGCATATAAAATGGATTCTATCTTTCTATCTTGAAAGCATTCAAAAGGAAATGTTTATGGATGAGAGGTGAAACATAACGATTTACATATGAAACAAAGGAGAAAAACAAATGCTAAATCTCATACCACATGGATCCCACAAATCAAAGCTGCATCTCTTATTAATTCCCTGTCAACTGTACAATGGAGCACAAAATGTTATTCCACACTATTCCCCTACTGCTGAATTACAAACTTCTCAGACTGCTTTACAAATGATTTACAATCACATTAAATACACTGAAATGTGGGAACATAGATCCAGGGAAAATTTTAGGGGCGAATTTTAGCCCAAAGGCGAATTTTAAGGGTTTTTAAATTTTGGTCGGGCGAATTTTTTATATAAAACCCATTTTCTATAGTTTTATATAGTTCGCCCTATAATTATTTTAAAAATAATTAATTATTAAGTGTTAGCCTAACAAAATAAATGCGCCTAAAACTTAAACAGTGAAATTCGCCTCCCGATTTTCTGGTTTGGAGCTGATTTCAATGGAATTCGCCTGGATTTTACTGGGTCAGGAGAGGGATTCGAGTGATTCGCCCCCATTTTCACTGGTTGGGGCTTGGAAGTTGGAGGTTCAACAAAAATTTACTGGCATTTGCCCAAATTTACTGGCATTTGCCCAAATTTACTGGGTCGAGGAGGCATTCGCCCCCATTTCAACTGTTGGGGTTTGGAAGGGGCCTGGAAGTTGACTTTTAGAGGTGCACGGTGCCAGATTATATGTAGAATTCCAAGATCTGGTTCTGCACGCATGAGGACATTAGGGCAATAGGAATCGAGTTCTAGTTCCCAGGAGGTGCACGGTGCCGGATTCTATGCAGCGTGCCAAGATTTGGTTCTGCACGCATTGATTAGGGCATTAGGGCAACAAGAATATTCAATCGAGTTCTAGTTCCGGAGATGTAGCAAGAATTGAACATAAACAATCTTCTTTACTTGCTCTGAATTCAGCATTGGAGGATCAAGTCAACCGGCAGGCTAAGAAGGGCCTGCTAAAGTTAAAAAATTCCACAAGCCAAAAGATGGTTATAGGTGCAAATTTAATTGTTGACAAGCCCATAAACAAATGTAGCAGATTAGGGGTGTTTAGGCCAAGGATTGTCACATAGCATGTTTGCACACATGCGGCATCAGGAGCCGATATAGGTTTCCAAGATGATGGTATTGGATTAAGTGCACTTAGAGATGCCTCAAGGCCATCAAAATTGATGGATTTTCTCACATCAGAGAGAGCCAAAGTTGTTGTCATGATGGCTCTGGGGTTGTCACTTTGTAATGCCAATAGAATTGTAATGTCTGTTGCCATTGTGCCTCTCAAAGCGACTCATGGATGGAGAAACTCTTTTGTAAGAATTGTTCAGGTGTGTCTCTGTATTCTTTTGTCCACCGTGAGATTGCTATGCATGGAATTTTTCTTTAGTGAATCTTTTGTCAACTATTTTACAAATTTATGGTCTTCTTATTCTTTACCATTAAAAGTGTTGCACCACATATAGCAGATTTTGTTTCACTCTAAGTGCAGGGTCGGAGGTGTAAATGTTCCACCAAAATTTCCCTGGACTTGCACCTGGCATCATCCCTTTGAAGTGCATCCTATTTGGCTGAGGCAAACCACAAAGTTGAATAGATCCATGGTGCTGGTTTAATATTCTATTGACCTCAACAGTGAACCAGGGTCGAGTTGGCCTGGCTTTTAGTATGCAGCTTTATTGATAGCATTGAGCCTTAGATATGATCTACACCTGTAGGCTGCAAGGGATAAAACTTTCAAATTTTCTAAAATGAATCCTTTGTTGAGATAGACAAGAAATTTTACAAGATACTTGAAACTGAACCTACAAAGTTCAGTCTAGATGACATGTAAGAAGGTTGTCCCATTTTGTCAATTCATCGACTTCCTGTTGTTCCTGGATTCAGCAAAATCACTGAATTTCATTCTCTCATGCTTTTGCATTAATTTCCATTTCCCATTTCCAGGGAAGGGCTGGTACTAATGAATTTATCCAGTCTTTCATCTGCTCGTGTATTGAGCTAAGAACAAAACACAAACTATTTTTCGTATGCTTTCAAATCTGATCATGTTAGATTCAGTTTCAGATCAGGTCTTTGAGTTGTTGTTGAAAATATCCCTGGTAAAGACTAGAAACCCTTTGAATTGGGCAACCGGATTAATCAAAGATATATCTTGAAGCATCTGACCAGTATCATTGAGAATTAGTAGGTCAAGGTATATCAATAACCTTACTAGAGGGTATGTATCCTCTTTAATTTTACAGTTATGGTATTAGCACTTGCTGGGCCATTTGTTGCCCAGAGGTTACCAGACTTGTATTTCAGCATACCCATCTCCAGTCTTTCTTATGCAGCAACTTGTATTTATAACAGCTACAAGAATCTTATATTTATAATTTTTATGTCTACACTGGTATCATCATCAAGAGCTTCAAGTAACTAGAGGAATAAACCAGTAGATAAACCATAGTTAATTCTGAAATGCAAATCAACTACTGGTATCATCATCTTATCTTAGCTTCTGATGTTCAAATTTATTAGTAACAGTTGTCTTATAAATATCATTGAATTACAAACCTACAAATTGACATGAGTAAAGGAGAGCCTCTTTATTTTAAAGCCATCATATTTGTAAGAAACAATAAACAAAAGATAAACAGTTAGGTCATACTGTGCTGCTTTTGTTTTCCAAAAATCCTACAGCAAAGAAGCTGATATGCATCCTGACATGGTAAGTCGATGAAATTAATTTCAAGAGAGAAATGATCAAGGAAACAATTGTGATTGCATTGTAGGAATTGGATTTTGGCGTTGTTGAACTGTTGTCTGGAAGAAACCAAATAAATCCTAGCTTCTTGCAGTTGAACCCTTCCCTTTTGCTGTAGTATGGTACATATGCCTTTACATATATCTCATGTCTATTTCAAAAGTGAGAAACTGATGGAATCTAAGATGTTTGCAGTCGTTGATCCACTAATTTACTTAGATCTACGATGCAGAATGAATGTTTTATATATATCTCATAGGTTTAGAATCTTTTGCTGTGAAGGGAATCTCCAATGTTGTTTTGAATTCCATTCTACAAAAGGTGTTCATAAAGTATGTTCTAGTGAAATATGATACCCTTACTAATCTTTTTGAACTACAGTGTGGAGACCATCACTATTGGGGACAAAAGGATAGGCATCTGAACAAGTGTACTGGAAAAAAAGGTTACTGCATGTAACATGCTTTGTTGTTACGCTGATGAACTGAAAGAAGGATTCTATCCATGGATTGGGAAGGTATTTGATGGAATTAATCATTGTTAGTAAATGTAGGTGACACTTTTCTTTATTAAATTATGTAACCAATTTTGGTTTGATGACAGGTTGTGCCAATTCTTGTTCCATTATTGAAGTTCTATTTTCACGAGGAAGTTCGGATGGTTGCAGTTTCAGGTGTTTTATATATTGTCTCTAATGGAGGACAAATAAGTTTGAGTCAAAGATGTCCAGAAACTTATCACCAGTTGTTGTTTAAACATGCATGCCAGAACTTCTCCGAGCTGGAAAATTGGCCATGGATAAAGAACGAGCATAGGGATGTAATGAGTCATATATTAAGCAACTCTTGGACTATATTATTTCATCCCTTGTTGAACCATTACATAAGGTGAGAAAACAAGCTTTTTTAAAATTTTCAAACTTTTCATTATGTATAGTTCATTAGCTTAAAGATATATGATTTCAATGCCTCTTGATAATGTCTATTTGCACTCGATTGGAGCTGACACAGTTTATGTGGCTTACCAGGAACCGGGAACAGAGGTCCTTACAAATATGTTAAGCTCATTAAATGAATGCATTCAGGTGACAACACAATTTTAATGCAACAATAAATATTATATGGGATATTCACTTTATTTACTTCACTGCCTATGTTGGTTACCTGTTTAGTGCCACATATTGCATACTCTATTTTCTTCAAGGAACTTGTCTACAGTATTTATCTTCTTTTAGCTTTAATGATGATTCCATATCAAGAGTGCCTGTGCTGTCAGAAGTGTATTATTTCCTTTAAGCTGGGTGCAAACTTGTGGAGGCTTTGCTCTATTGTGAATATGCTAATGAAGGCTTTGCTTTATTGTGACTATGCTAGTGAAGGCTTTTAGTTTTTGTTGAATTGTGCTATTGTTGCTTTTGGTCACAATGGTAGGCCTCTAATTTGTTAGCCTTCTAGGGATTAAAATATTCATGGTGTGGAGAATTTCCAGAGGACTTAAGAAGATTCAAAGTGGGCATAATGCTTTTTGCTAGTAATTCTAGGGAATTTGGCAACCAAAACTTGGTTTCTGCGGATGAAACTGAATTTTGTTTGGATTTAGGATTTAGGTTAACTTCCTTATCTAGTTATAACTTAGATTGTATCCCATTGCACATTAAACACTGTTTTAGAAGCTTGTTACGGAGGATGGTACTTTCCTTTGTCTTATTCTATTTTCTTTTTCTTAGCTGTGGATTTTATTAAGATAGTCCAATGTATAAGATCTAAGATGCATATGCATGCATCTACTTTCCCCTATCATGGGATGTAGACAAAGTACATAATTTTATGCAAGAAGGAAATAATAAAATTTGAGGATAATAATCTAGGAAGTATCCAAAAATCTCTAGGTCACACAGGAAAGGAAATGACTAAAGAGGAGTATCTACTTGTGTCTTTTTTGTTTTGAATGGGCTCTATTCACTTTCCCGTCAAGTCTGACAACATTATGTCGTTTGAAGGGGCCTATGCTTTGTTATTCTTTCTGCAGGTGACCATGAATTCTACTCCATCAAAACTGCATTGTGAAAATAACATTTTCTCCTTGGCGATAAGACCTGAGGAAGTTTTCTTCAACATTAACATTTTTGAAGAATATTATACATATTTTCAGCAATTGTAAGGTTTTGGTTTCTGTGTTTTATGGGTTCTCTCATGACCTCATGCTCATGTCCAATCCTTAGCCTAGAGGATCTTCCTTGGGTGGAGTCTATGAACTGTCCAGTCCCCATTTCATGGACAAAGATAAGCTTTGATTGTATCTTCTTTTCAGAGTTTATTTGTCCTTTTCTGTTTTCTAGGATGGAGCCTGAGTTGGAACTTCCTCGAAATCATTAAATTTATGCTAGTGACTTAACTGTCCTGGCCATGAACACGGTCTTATGCAGAAATTCTTATAACTCCTAACGTTTTCCAGGAAAAATGAAATCTAGAATAGTGCCAGGTTTTAAATAGTCATCTAGCTAGTTTATAGGAAAGATAGTCGAATTGAAACTCTTTGTAATTCTTCATACTTTTGCATGTGATTTGGCTCATTCTGAATTTATTGAGCAGAGGATTTTGTTTTGGGATGAAATTGACTGAGACTCAAAATCCTTAATTTCCTTTTGCAGATTTGAAGTGGTTTTCATCTTCTTTTTGTTCTTAGTTTTCATATAGATTGCTCAAACATTAATTTTCTTACACAGGTAGATTTCTTTCAATTCGATGGCACCATTTTCGTTGCCTCCTGGCTTTGGTTTACACCCAATAGATGAAGAACTTGTTGCTTATTACTTGAAGAGGAAAGTACATGGCCATAAGATTGAGCTTGACATTATTCCTGAGGTGGACCTTTACAAGATTGGACCGTGGGATTTGCCTGGTAGGTTATATTTTGTTTCTATTTCTTTTGTTTTCTGTAATGTTTTAGGCCTTTTATCTTCAAGTTAGTTTAAGATTTTTATATACTTTATCCTTAAGGTAAGGCTGCCTTAAATTAAGTTTGAGCAGTCTAGTGATTTTGTTTTTTAAGCTCCGTGTGTGCATGCATCACATATTGGTAGACAATTAAAACAAGTGTACGTTTCTTCAGCAGCTTGACTATTCAATAATTGAACTTTATCTTCTCTGTTCAGGTTTCTAGTTGCTAAGTAACATGTTATTTTGAATTTGATTGTCCTGCTATTTTGGATAACTATGCTCTGTAGTCACTGGAACACCAATAATTCTGCTGGTTACTGGGCTGACTTAAATATCTTGTTCTTTGGCAGATAAAATTTTCCTCCCAAGCAAAGATCTATAATGGCATTTCTTTAGTCCATGCGATAGGAAGTATCCAAATGGCTCACGTACTAATAGGGCCACTGAAGCACTGGAAAGGACCGGAAAGTTACATCTCAGCGGAGTACAATTGGATCAAAAAAGACACTAGTATTCTATAGGGATCGTGCTCCATTTGGAGAAAGGACAGATTGGGTTATGCATGAGTATCGACTTGATGAGAAGTAGTGCCAAGCAGCAGGTTTACATGTTTCTTGTCTGTCTCTTCTTCTTTGGATGTTGATATTTTTCATTTGTAGCCATTAAACCTGTGGGAAGTATATGATAATGTTGAGTCTCTCTGCACCATTAAATTTGTTGGTATTACGAGATACTGTCTCTTGGGGAGTTTCTTTAGTTATAACTTATTTCAGATCTCTTTAAATGTCATTAAGAACTGTTTCAATAGGTAGTATTGATGGAATTACTTTTGCAGGTTTCTTTTGTCTTATGTCGCGTCGTCAAGAAAAATGGATTAGTAACAAAAAGTGGTGACCAGTCTGTTGCCCCAACTGAGAAAAATGATTCAGATGGTGCAAATAACAGCACCTTACCTGGAAATCTGGCTCAAACATTCTATAGTGAGCATCAATCACCAGTTTTGCAAGAAGGTGAAAATAACACAAACTTAAAACTGCCATCTGAAACATCATCTGAAAATTTCAATGACATGACTGAAGACAACATTGAGAGATGGTTAGATGTGCTTCTGGATGATCCAGATCAAAATTGCAACATTGCATCTCCAGTTGAGTTAAAAAATAACGCAAAGTTATGTGGCTTACTTCTTTTTGTTACAATAATATTGCAAAGCTCTCAATTCCTGGTAGATGTCACAACTAACTTTCATATAATATGTAATTAGAAAGTCTAACTCTTGTGAAATAATATATTTATTGCAATTCATGAAAATTTTTACTGCGTGTTTATGTTCTGCATTTAAATCTACACTTACAGAAGGTTTAACATTCCAGAATATTGCTTTTATCTTTCTACTATAACATACATACAGACATTATTTCATAAATAACATACATTGATACTTTAATTCCATCCATGAGTATTGCAGGTCTCTTTTTCTGACCCTTCGTGGAAGAGACATTATTTGAAAGATGGACTGGAGTGATGTTAAAGTCTGATAGAATAAACTAACTTATGTGCCTTTGCTAGGATGGTTGCCAAAAAAATGAACCTCAGTGGACAAAATACTGCATCTGTGACACTTAAATTTATACCAGTGTATTTCAACTGGGTTACTCAATTGGCATTGAAAGCAACCTTAGTTGAGCCATATTTTTTTCCTCCATAAATTTCAGTGAGCAACTATTTTATTATTTAGTATAATGGACAATTCAAATATATAATGGAATTCTACCTGTCCTAAGTAGTAATTTCACATTTGGTAAAAATGTTCCTTGTAGATCCAAGATGAGTGTGTCAATTTTAGTGAGTGCTTTGACCTCTTTTCTTGGTTCTTCAAAAGGATTCATATCCGCCACTCGGATAAGAACATGGAGTTACATTATCCATTTCTCTAAGGAATTTATAACATTTATTGTGGGTTCACAGTATTTCCTTGATATTCGTTTGTGTTTTTTCGTGAAATTGCATCTCATATTTCGTTTATGAATGATAGAAGAGTACATAAAGTAGTATGTATCATTGGGCCAAGCTGTGGTTATAGTCTACCTCTCCCTACATATGCAAGGAATGCAAGTATATCTTCTTTGGCCCATATTCTGAAGAGAGGTTCTACACTCTTTTTAAAATTCCAATTCTGGCTGAAATCTACGCTGCTAACATTGATTTAGCATTTGAAATCTTTCTCACATGGAGGGGGAGGCATTCTCGTTAGGTAGCACAACATCTATTTTCGCTCAAAAGAGATGCTTAGGTGTTCTATATACCTCTGCTAGACTTCCTGATCATCCATCCATCACCAAACTGACGCCCTCCCAAAGAAGATGACTGACAAAGAGATTGTTGTACTCAGCGGTAACCCATTCCCAAAATGCTCTAGCAACTCGACATTCCCACAACACATGTTACTTTGTGAAACCAAACAGCAACCATTTGTTAGGCTTGAGGGGTGGAGCATATCTTTGACCGCTGGGATCTAGTTAAGAACCAACTATCCAAGTAGTCTAGTTGTAAGGTCATTCCTTAAACATTATTTTGAAGATTTCCTCTTTGCTTTGCTACTTGTTGCTATGCTTCTGGTTGTTGTCTGATTTTCTTTGAGAAACTTCTTGACTCTTTAATCCGTTCTCTTTGTTTTAGTTATCATGATCAAGCTAATACTATCATCTTTTCTTTAGTTGTTCGGTCTTATGCAGATTACTGTAGTTGGTTCTTACCTATTTTCCATGGTGTTACTGCCATTGTGGAATGGTTATCAGAAATTAAGAAGAAATAATATCCCTCCATCCTAAGTAATAAACTCAAGGCTTCAACATCAAGATAGCTACTTGTTAATTATTAGGTTTTCAGGCAGCAGAACCAAATCAACTCGCACTGTATTCTCACTGTATTCTCAAGAATATATAAAAGTTCCAATGAGTACTCAACTACTGCCTTGGAGTCTGAATGCATTTAGGATGATTTTGTGCCTAGTTTTTGAGATTACTCTCCTTTATAGAGAAGTAATTTGGGACTGGATACATGTTTTTAGGATGGCTGAATCAAGCACCATAAAAATGCTAGTTGCCTCCATTTGTTTTCTATTTATTTTAAATTGTAAATAGTTTTTCTATTAACCTAACATGGTGAAATTGTAACAAGCTTCGTGAGGTAGAGAAATTCAAATCTCCTTAGCTGAATTGAGTAGCTGGTCTAGGTTAGGGATATAAAAGCCTTAATAAGAAGAGTAGATGAGATCATTTTGACAGTAAGACTCTCTAAAAACATCCAAACCTTGGCTTGTTGTCTAGCATTATTATGCAATTGTTCATTCTTTTGAACTCAAATTAAAATGCATCACTTTTGCTAGTCTACATACCACAATTATGTCACTAAGCCTGCTTTCTTTTCCACCTTGATTTGTATAAAATTGTATATGATATGGGTGCTACATGATACAACCTGGATGTAACCTGAATATGGGTTAAACACAATCTATCTCATATCTAGTAAAAGTTTAAAATAAGAAGAAAAAACCCTAATAATAAAAATGACACTAGCCTTTCAAGTATAATTAAGAGAAAGCCTGTTAAAAAGGTATTGAGATCTTTCATAGTATTTGTTTATGTTAGTTTTCTTGACAATATCTACACAATCCTGAATAGTTAATGGTTTAATAACATAAAGAGAACACCAACTCACTCAATGGTTAACTGGTAAATGATTTGTTCAATGCACTTTTCATATCAGTGTAAAGATGTTTGTAGGCTTACAATTGAAATGCTTATGTTCTTATATAGGTTTTTTTTGAAAGTGCTTCCTTTAAACTTAATAGAAGCATTATAGTTGGCCCAAAGAGGTGAGGCACCATAATTGGTTCACTTGTGCATGTGAAAGTTGAAACAACCCCCAAGGGGCTTAACACAAGCACATTCATGTGGCTAAGTTGTTATGACAAGGGGTTATTATTTTGTCAAAGTCAACTAGGGTTTGTATTTGGTCCCATCTACACATCTCATGTAATGGGGGAATTGTAGTTTTTTGGGTTGCATGACATGCCACTAGATGAAATCTGCTGAACTGAGATCCTGATGATTGTTCTTATGTATTTTTAGTAAAAGTATTGTGTAATGAAACAATGTTATGGATTTTGTAGTTATCTCTCCTTTAGAGGGCTTAGTAATTGAATGTGTCCCCCAGAAAAACATAAAAATAACTTGCAACAAAACTATAGAAACAATGAGAGTGATAACTAACCACGAGGCAACTGTTTCTTAGGTATAGAGAAAGACAAACAACCATGGTATTTTCTGACCTCAATTGCATTCATGACTTTTGAATTGATGCAAAACAAGTTTATGCTTATATGAGATGACACTGCCTTTTCAAATACAACTAGGAGTAAACATGTTAAAATGTGAAACCTCCAAAAAGTAGTAAAGATCCCAAATAAATTATTTAGGTTATAATTGTTATAACAATCTTGGATATGTTATATTTCATGGTATTTATTTTGGTAACATATATATTTATATAAGCCACACACAGAAATGTATTGTATCCAAATGCTTATAATAATCTGTTTTATAAATATTCATATCCATCTTTGGATCACTTGGTACTTCAATTGCCTCCCAAAATGGTTGGGATGAGACCATAGCTACCAAAAAATCAATATTAACAGAAATAATCTCAATGAAAGAGATGTCGCTGAAAAAACATGGGCTTGATTTCTCATTAAATTTTTTCATTTAAAGACAATCTTGCCTTATAACCGTCAGGATAAGTTGGAACTTTGCACACTAAGAAAACTGTATGCCAAAAAAACCCCTTTGTTATGAGTTTATATTATAACAAGACCTCCATGGCACAACACGCTTGTAACAGCCATTGAATAAAAGCAATATTAAGGGTTACAAAAGAAGATACTTGAGAACCCTAATTTTCTTTATCACATAGATGGCACCAAGAAATCAAATTACACTTTTTTTCACCCAAGTTTGAAGAGGTGAAATTAGATGCTACTCTAGGTTGGAAAGGAGTAAGTTAATTAGTGGATGAAGTCAATCTTTTTTTAATGAAACTCTTCCCTTAATCGGGTAAAATTTTTATTGGAAGTTATAGTTCCACTTAACTGATGGAAATTTTGGCTTTGGAAATTTTCTTTTAAAGGTTTTGACCTATTTTAAGACTATCCACATCATCCAAATTTTGAAAAATGAATAGACCAAAGAGAAAATTTGCTTTGCTGAATAAATAAACTGGAAAAATAAACTTACCAAAAATGCTGAATTTGTCCACTTATTGACTTACTCTATTAAGAAAAACACCTATTAATTCCCTCGATATCTCAATGAATTCCCATTGATCTTTAACTAGGGTGTACATGCAAAATGTACAAAGGCTATTGGTTCACTTTGTGACGATTCAACTACCTCTAAATAGGTTCTTGAGCCATCCTTAAAGAAGGACGTGTTGTGGATATCAATGTCAACCTTGTAGGTATAGAAATTTTGCACGTTGTCGTGTTCCTTGTCTCCAAATACCGGACCTAATGGTTAAGAACATGTGGTTCCTCGTAAGACGTCACAAGTTTAAATGAAAAGGGGACAATGTCACAAGTTCAAATCCAAAGGGGGGTAGAGTATGCACACTTTTGCAGACTTTAGCAGTGAAATTGCTATGTAGAGGCAAGTCCCTTGTCCCACAAACAAACGACTCTTATACACCAATTTAGCGTATGGTTGGCTGTGACCTTAAAATTAGATTATTATTAACATTATTAAGAATTTAGTAAAATTTATCAACTTATGGGTAGAAATTTTGTCTTGTGAAAGTCTTAAACAACTATCTTCTCTTGCAAGATGCCTCTTTATCATTTTTTTTAATGTTAGCAGACTCTTTATCATTTTTTTAGGGTTAGTAGACTCTTTATCATTTTTTATTTAAGTACTCTCAATCAAGGAAAATAAGTTGCTGAAGGAAGTCTAGATGACGAAAAGAAGGAAGTAGGTGTGTATGGATATGTTTGATAAGTTAGGTCATGTCATCATATAGTTGTAGATAACTGGGATAGGTACTCTACCTCATGAATTTTATTAAAGGAAAGGGTTCTCTTTTGTTGGAAAGATGCATGAAGGGGTACGGTTCACATATTGACTAGAATAAATCAACATAATATGTCCTCATATGAAATATGAGGTGGTTGACAAAGATGGAGGAAATATGATTAGAAGTTCCTAGGAAGTGATATGTGAATAGAGAAAAGAAGAGATCATGAAAGATGCAACTATGGTTGCAGGGAAAAGGAAATCAGCATTTGATGACTAGTAGAATTGACCATGATAACTCCATGGGAAAGATATGTAAACCTTGGGAAAGTCTGAAAAGAAAGAAGACCCTTAACAATTGAATATCTTGGAGATGTGTCAATATGTATGCAAAAAGTTGATATTACAATAAGCAAATGTCATGATGAAGGACCATCACAAAAGGTAAATTTTGTTTGATGTTCATTTTTCATTTTTGAACATGTTTGGATGGGCTAATACAGGGCTATTAAAAGGGAGTTGTGGATGTCACCTACAACTAGTACTCATGTGGTGGATGAAAGATCCCGAAGGACGCATGATGTGGAAAAGGTAGATGTATGAAGGAAAGCCATATATGGACTAGCATATCACTTTCTGATGAAAGGAAGGATGACATGACTAACATGGTTTGTGAATGAAAGTGATGGATGGTCAATGCCCTATGAAGAAGCCCCAAAAGATGAAAGCTGCATAATGTTAAAGATGAAATTCATGACATGGAATGTAGGATCTCTTCAAGCAGCTGAAAGTACCATAATCTCCACCAAAGAGCTGCTATTGGAAATCAAGTCCCTAGTTTGGATGGAGCTTGGGTACATTCCTTTATAGGAATGGGTACATTCCTTTATAGGAATGGGTACATTCCTTCATAAGAATGGGTATACCCTCCCTAGTTAAGAGGGAGAGATAGACACATCATTCTTGTCTTCACTTTGGAAGAAAGAATGGAGGATTGGGTAAGCATCTGGCATCCGATACTCTTCGAGGATGTGGTAGGGAATCCACAACAAGAGTAGTGGTAAAGGACTGATATTCTTTGAGGACTGGGAATCCAGGAGAAGAATAGTCCTGGGAGGACATACCCTGTGAACACCCAGGTGGGGTATGTGCCTTGAGAGACAATGATGATGGTGTCTATAAATCATTGGTCTTTCCAACATTGTGCTCTATTCTTATGGAGAGATAGAGATATTAGTCAAAGCCTTGTTATGTGACAATGATGGTTGATATGATGCTAAACAGATGGGTTACCAATTCGACTCTTCTTACGAGAATTCTTCAGATTGAGAATGTCCGAGTACCTTGTAAGGATTATGAATGCCTCCCTAGTTAAGAGGGAGTGTTGAAATATGTAACTAGGTTTGGTCTTCATAATGACATATGTAATCATGATTTTATGTATTTGATGTAATGAGAAAAATAAATTTATTATTGTTGTTGAGGCATGGGTTTCATGCTCAAGGAAATTTATTTTTTAGCTCTAGCTCCCATTGTGAGCTCCTAGGGCTTGTTAGCTATTCTACAAGTCAAGAAAGTCATTGTCATGTATGAATGACCCATTTGGGCATATTACATATTGTAAAAGAGTTTATTTGAGTCATAGTTGAGTCAAAAGACCCTCCAAGACCTCATCAAATGTGCAAGCTACAAGTTGGCCTTCCCAAAGACAAGTTGGCCTAGAGACAGTTACAAGTCGACTTGCTTTCATGGACAAGAAAGCCTATAAAAGGAAGACTTCGACCACACTTGAGAGACACACTTCACTCATTCCTAGTTCGATCATGAGGAAAAGGTGTGAAAAAGAAAGAGAATGAAGGAAGAAAAGAAGGACGTGATTTTTGAATTCTTTTGGGCTACTTCTCTCGACATGTGCGAAGAAATTAGGGCTTCAATTTGTTGTAAGGAAGCCGAGTTATAGATCCAACGAAGTGTTAAGGATTGGGGCAAGTAAGCACTGTTTTAAGGACCAAGTTCTCTAAGAACAAGAAGGATGCCTAGCGAAGGAAAAAGAGGAAAAAAATATCCATTTTCCTCTCACACATGCGGCCTAGGGTTTCTGAAATAAGGGCCGAAAAGTGCAGAAGTTGCAGGAAGACTGAAATTGCAGAAGGGAAGGATGAAGTTGCAATCAAGGTGGTGTCAAGCCAAAACTGAAGACAAGGAAGAAGTAGCTCGTTTGATTTGGAAAAAGATGCAAAGTTGACTTGGTCTTGGAGGAGTTTTTGGTCAAGGGTCTAGGTCTTGGAATTCATCAATTGAAGATTCTATAAGAAGAGGAATTCGTGTGGGTTTTCCTCTCAAGATTGGAGAGGTTTTGGCCCTGAATGATTGCCTATATCTTGTGTCCTTTTACTTATTGTTATTTATGGTTTGGTAGCTATTTGATGATGGAAAAACACTAATAATAATAACTAAAGGAAGAAGCTAACTAAAAGAAGTAAAAATACATCACAAACAATTATCAAAGAGAAGAGAAATCACTTTTAATGGTATATATGTTGCTTGTGTTTGGGGAATTTTGCTGAGTTTCGAGTTTTATATTTTCTTGGAAAATAATTATTGATATTTGGAAAATGTGTGATTTTATATTGGTATTGGAAACGAAGCTAGTTTTGATCTTTGATTGGAAATGAAATCAGATTTGATGAAGTTGGGACCTATTTCTTTTCACATAGATAGTGTCATAGTATTAAATGATAAAGAACTAATTTAAGAATTCTAACGCTAAGCAACAATGGGCTTATTCAAGTACATGAAATTGTGTTAATGTCTAGCCTTGATATCTTTGAAAATTTTAGTGGTTTGTTTGTTTCTTGTTTAGAGGATTTTTTTGAGTTTGAAATTAGTCTCTTGAATGCTTATGGTTCTCATATCATGCATATATCGATAGATTGATAGATCTAGTTCTATTATTATAATCATTATTGTTTTCTTTATATATTTGGTGGTTTGAGGAAAGATATTTTATTTCCTTTCGCTTTGTGGCATGATTTCGACATCTTCACCTTTTAGAATATAGTAAAATATTTTTCTTATTATAGATTTTTATTGGAAAAGAATTATTGAGAGTTAGGTGCAAATTCACAATGTTGTGTAGCATTAGTGTGATAAATATGGGATAGTGCAAATCATAGTTTTGAAGATTAGTCTAAGTTGACTCGTACCTAATCAACTCAGTCAAGTTGATTGTTGATTGAATGGCTAATTGTTGGTTCAATGGACAGAAGGTCTTGCAGGCACAAATACCAAAGGGAAAAATGGAGCCCATCATGGGGTACTCTTTGTAATTCTCCACCACTGCTACCTTTCCTCAAACTCCTCTCCAACCTCAATATCAGTGCTAGTAGTAGCATGACAAACAACACTAGTTGCCTCCGAACAGAAGAACGCATTTTCCAGAGCTACCCAAGAGCTATTTCTCCACGGTCTGTGTCCCTTAACGTCTCGGTGGTTCTCTTCCTTACTCTGGTTCAATTACCATATCTTCATTGGAACCAACTTGCTACACGAACTCCATAGACAACGATTCCCCATTTGTATTAGTGATTGTAGTACATCTCTGATGATTCGCCATGATTTTACGGATAATAATCTCGTGAGAGATTAGCCAAAAAATTATATATACATATTATATTATTAATAAAATCGCCTTCTGACACTATATGTATGTGGGGATTATTATTTTTATGTAAGTTTAAAGGTTATTAAAATTACACATACCCCACATAGATCACGAAAAAAGGGAGAGGCACATTACGACGACTCAAAAGCGGGGGGTGCAATCGCCAGAAAAGAAATATAACAGTACGCACGAAGGCTAGACTAGTCTTTTGACCTCTTGAAAATTCACTGAAGGAAAAATAGGCAATCCGATCCTATTTCTTTGTTGTTGTAGATATATTCATTTTAATTTAAGCTCTTCGGCCAACTTGACTGTTTTCTTTGCTTTCCATTTTTCGTTTGAATAAACTGACTTTTTCAATAAAATATGTTTGAAATAAAACTGAAATGAAATTACATACCTTTTTGAAGGGAAAATTTAATTTTGAATAGGAAAAGGGAAGGGAAGGAGGCAGGACCCGCATTGCAATCAGAATCGAAGGGGCTCGAGAAAGGGGAAATACAATGGAGTGATAGAAAAATCCGATGCGATTAAGTCATAAGGGTAATCAGAATCAGAATCGGGAGTTTTGGGGGTAGAGTACAACACAATATACATTCTTCCGATGCGATAGGGTAATGGCCTTTGTAATATAAATTTGAAACGAAATTTAATTTTAACAAAGGGTACAAGCCTTTGATAATACAAAATGGATGGAAGTGTTATGTGGTGGGACCATATGTGAATCGGCATCGGGGATCAGAGATCGGGCAGAGAAAGATGTTATATATGGAATGCGATTTCCGATGGCCCGATCGGCTGCAGGCCGTCGGATCAAATGGTGAAATCAAAGGTGGAGGAGTAGTCGGGATTTTATAATCAGGGAGGGGCTTTTGGGAGGCTCCGATAGGGATGTCTCGATTGGCTATGAGCCGTAGGATGGAGTTGGGCGATCAACGACTGAGGGATAATCGGAGGGTGCCGATCGGGGGATTTGAAATCGGGGGGGACGATCGGGGGCGCTATTTGCAATGGAGCGATTGCCTACAGGCCGTCTGATCGAATCATGAGATCAACGGTCAGGATGTGCATCGGAGGGATTCCGTCGGAGGTTTATAATGTAATCGCATCAGAGCTTTCGGGATGAGCCAATCGGGGTGCGCTTATATAATGTTGCGATGCGATTTGGAAAGGGGAAAGGGACTTGGGTTTTATAATATAAAACCTTTGGGTTTTATTATAAGGTTTTCAAACGGGATGGAGGGGAAGTGGTTTAAACGGCGGGGATAATAAACTTTGATATGTTTATTATAAAGTTTTTAAAATTATGGTGGGGAAGTGGTTAGATCTAAATTTCATTTGTGTTTTATAATGCGAATTTTGTAATAGGAGAGGGGGGGGGAAGGGTTTTATTAAGGAAAATATTAAAACTTTAAACATAAAGTTTTAAGGGAAAAGATGGGAAATAGGGATTATTTGAGGATATATGGGATTTTACTTCACTTAAGCATAAATTTCAATCCATAAGTCATTTTTAAGAGTGTAATATACCGTTGGAAAGCTCTTTCCGGGCTCTTTTTGATGGATTTTCTTGGAAAATGATTTGGCGCTGAGCATGCTGTGAAAAACTTCTTTGAAGGCAGGATGATGACTTTGTGGAGATGGAAGCTTCTGAATTGTGACTTATTACATATGATGATATAAAATTACATAATGAATGAGAATAAAGGAAAAATAAAATTACATCAAACTAAATAAAATATATCTTTGATCTTCTAGGTGCATTGACTTTGAGTTTATTGACTTCCTCATGACCTTGCTGATATTCATTGACATTTGACTCATTAATTTGACCATGGTAAGACCCTAGAAACTAATGAGACCCATCCTATGACCTACTGACATGATTTCGAGAATGAAAGTGACTAATGATGATAACATGGTATATACACTGGTAAATAAAAATAACATGGTATATACAATGATGATAACATAGATTCTAATCCTTTGTCTTCAATAATGGTAGTGCTTCAAAAGCCTACCATTTATTGCTCCTCCAGGGCAATCCTGGCCATCCATTTCTGAAAGCAAGAAGGCATTCTGTCCCTGTATGCTGAAATTCTGTATGGCCCTTTCCAAAGGTTGTAAAACTTACCATGCTTCCCTTTGTCTTCATTCCTAGCATCCCATTTCAATACTACATCATCCAGCTGAAAATTTTATGCTTTTGTCTTTCGATCATAGATCTTTTTAATCTTCTCCTGCAACTGAATCGCGTTTTGTGACACTTCTTCTCTTGTTTGCTGAAGGTGGATCATCTAATTTATCCTTCGCTGATTGTCATCATCCTCGCTGCCAACTTCTTGCAATAATATCATAACTGGGACTGTAAGAGATGTAGGAAATACAGCATCAGTTCCATAAACTAATTCAAAACGCGACATACCTATTGATTTTTTACTGCTAACTCTATCTGCCCACAGTGCATTGATGAGCTTTCGGTGCCAATTTCTTTTGTTTGCCTCCAGGATTTTCTTAATTATATTCATCGGTGATTTGTTCGATGACTCTTCCAGGCCATTGCCTTGTGGATGATATGATGTTGAATGGCTCAGCGCAATATTATATTTGTCACAGAAATCGACCATCTTCTTGGATCAGAACGTTGCTGCGTTATCTATTACAATTTTAGATGGGCAGCCAAAACGAGATAAAATATTCGATTCAAGGAATTGAATAATTACCGTGTCAGTTTCTTGCCTCGCTGGGATGGCCTCAATCCATTTCGTAAATTAATTTGTCCCTGTCAATATCCATCGGTGCGGTGCTGAGGAAGTGGTATGAATCTCTCCTATAAAATCGAGCCCCCACTGCTGAAAGGGTGCGTTCACTGAAACTGGTTTCAACGGAAGTGGAAGCAATTTCTTCTTCCCTTGGAAGATTTGGCATTCATGACAATTCATCACTGTTTTATATAAATCAGAAAACAATGTGGGCCAATAATACCCTGCTCTTAATACCTTATTAGCTGTAGTCCTCCAAAACAAGTGATCACCACAGTCACCTTTGTGGAAATCATGCATTACCTTCTGAGCTTCTTCTTCCATCGGACAATTTAGCACAATGCCTCCTGGATCTTTCCAATACAGAGCATTGTTTAAAATACAATATTTAGCAGATTTAAGTTTCAAAGATCTGCCTTTACTCTTAGAAATGCCTGTAGGAGGTGACAAATGCTGAAGAACAGAAATAATATCATAATACCAAGGAGACTACAGAAAAATATCTGAAATAGGAACTAGCAAACCTTCATCTTCATCTTCTGCCACTACTGTTATAAGGTTTATATCCAGGGCATGCAGATTTAATTGGGCCATCAATTTTGCTAGGCCTTGGCCTTTGATCAACTTCGTGGGTTTTATCTCCAAGTCGTACTCCAACATAGCTGCTATCCATTTACCTCTTCGACCTTCTGTATCAGTTTGCATCAACACATCCTTCACTCCTGCGTTAGGGACATATGCTATAGTATGTGAATGCAGAATATAGACCCTAAAATCCTTCAATGCCTTGATAAGTGCCAATGCCTGTTTTTCGATAATATTATACCTTAAAGCATCATATCTAATAGTCCTACTGAAAAAGGAAATTGGATTTTCTACCTCATCTCTCTTTTGCATTAAAACGGCAGCCATATTATGCTCAGATGTAAACAAAAATATGATAAAATCTTGAGTATAGTCGGGACTGATCAAAACTGGGGCATTGGACAAAGAAAACTTTACCAACTTGAATGACTTGATAGCCTCCTCACTCCATTTAATAGTGCTGTCCTTATTTAGAATATTGGTCATTTCTCTCAAATGTTCAGCCAAGTTAGGTATAAATCTGCGCAAAAAATTCATCTTACCATTAAAGGCTTGAATCTCTTTCTTGTTCCGTGGAAGATCTATAAGCTGAATTGACTCCATTCTAGCTGGATCAATGCGGATAACATCTCTAGAGATGATATGCCCCAAAAAATTTCCTTCATCCATGGCAAAAAGACTCTTCTTGGGATTGAGAGAAATCCCAAATTTTCTGCAACGCTGAAAAAAAACTCTCAAATGGTGCAAATGCTCATCATCTGACCCTAATTTTTTTTTCAAATCATCCAAATAAACAACAAGAAAAACATCTTTTTCATTTGCAAAAGCAATATCCATTGCACGCTGGAAATTAGCTCCAACGTTCTTCAGTCCAAATGGAATTTTAGCATACTAAAAGGTTCCCCAGGGTGTTGTGAAGGCAATTTTATCTTGGTCCTTTTCATGCACCAAGATTTGGTTGTAGCCTGAGTAGCCATAAAGTAGTGACATCGTGGATGCTCCAACTACTCTCTGCAGAATATGATCCATTTTCGGAAGTGGATAATTATCCTTTAAGGATGCCTTATTCAAATTCCGAAAATCTATACACAATCTTATTTCTCCAGTCTTCTTACGCACTGGGACCAAATTTGAAATCCAGTCAAAAAATCTAATAGGAACTATGATACCTGCTTTATATAGCCTATTTACCTCCTTTTCGATGGATGGCAGCAGCTTTGGATTTATTCTTCTCAGCTTCTGTCTGAAAGGTTTCTAATCTAGCTTGATTGAGATAGTATGCTGGATTATGTTCTTATCATGCACTTTCAAATCTAAATAATCCCATGCAAAGACATCAGAAAATTCAGAAAGCAACTTAACATACTTCTCCTTTACCTTAGGGGACAAAGTCTTTGACAATTTCAAAAAATTGGGTTGGTTAGCTGTTCCAAGATTCACATCTGCAACACCTTTCTCAGTGGGCACCAAGCTTGGCTTCTTTGCAACATCATCCTGGTCAAAAAGCTCCTCTAGAGGTATGATACCTCTAGGAATCACATTATCCTTTAGCTGCAATATGTCCATCTGATTTGTTTCCAAATCCTAATCGTCAACCTCACACTCACCTTCTATTAGAGTGTCTTAAATTTTCCATCACTCTGCAAAAATGCATTAATCTCATTATCATCCCAAAATACTTGCCAATACCTTAAATTGTCTAGAACAACAGGCCTATGTTTTACATGGATCTCAAACTTATTGCTGGAGTTCATCGTAATCTTCAAGTTGCTTGTAGTAGTGGCAAGTGAATCAGCAATGAGGTTCGGCATCCTGGGCACTGATGTCAAAGTATACTATGGGAATGTCTTCAAAATGTCCAAGACTGCATTTTTGTATGCCCTCAATCTTGGATGTTTTTCTTGGTATTCTCCCTTCACCTGTTTGATTATTAGTTCAGAGTCGCCATACACGGAAATCCTCTTTGCATTCATCTTCTTCAAAATTTTGAGGCCTGCAATCAAAGCCTCATACTCTACTTCATTGTTAGAGGAATCAAAAGACAACTTATAAGCACAAAATCTAACATTGCTAGGAACCTTTTCAGGCTGGAAAAATGGGCTCCTAATCCATATTCCAATACCAGCTCCATCCTTACCAACAGCTCCATCAAAATCCATGCTCCACAGGCCTCCTTCTTCTTCCTGTAGATGCTGGAATTTTGTTCCTTCCTCCTCTTTACCTTGGCTGATTTCTGGTTGTTCACTATCTTTTTGCTGCTGGTAGGCAGGAGACTCAGAAGTGCTTGCTGTTTTGTCTTTTTCTTGTTTGAGGAATTCTCTGAAATTCTCTAAAATCTCAGGTATTTCATCTAATATTTGTACCAACTGAACATTATCATCATTTAAACCACCATCAGAATACAAAACAAAAGATTCTAGATCTATGTGGACAACATTAATGGGATGGTTTACTGGCTTCTCTTTGCTAGTAATCATATATTTCATTTTCTTTTCCCTGTATAACTTCCTCAACTGGCCAAATACAGGGATAGTGGCATAAGAGAAGTCAAGTTGCATAGTTCCCTTGAGTTTCGCACCCCAAGACCTAGATAGAAGCATTCCAAACCTTGGTGGGACATCAGCAACAACTACATCCATCAAGACATTCTTTGCTAGAATATGATTTAAAGACACTACCAAGTCTTTGATAAGACCAATACAATGGACCCTACTTGAGTCAAAAGAATACAAATCATGGTATTTTCGAGTAATATCAAGGCCTAGCTTCTCCATGACAACTTTGGGCATCAAATTATGTGAGGCTCCAGAGTCCAACATAGCATTATGCAAGATGAACTCATGTACTCTAAGACTCAGGTAAAAGGGAGGGACTTGATTTTCTTCAGATTCTTCTGTGGCTGGACCAAAAATAAGTTTAGGGTAGTCATCTTCTACATAACCATATCATAGATAGAGTCTATTTGCAATACTTTAGACACCTGACCTTTATATGAACTATTCTTCACCAACTCTGTGAGGGGCATAGACACTTTCAGTTTAGAAATTTCATTCTCTAAATTAAAGGAGGGAGCTTTTTCTACCTCTTTAATGGAAGGGTATTTCTTCTATGTTTGCTCCTTTACTGTGCTCTACTGATTCTTTTCATTTGCTCTATTAGTAGCTGCAGGTGCTTTGCTGGAGGATGGATCGGCCAACTCTTTTCCTTTTTTCTGTGCATCATTCCTCATTTGGAGTTCTTTTCTCTTTTGAATGGGACTGATTGTAACATCTATGTTCCTTAAAGAATACTGCCTTTGCTGAGCCGATAGAGCATTCTTATACCCTCTCTGGTAGTCATCGAACTCTTCTTCCAATACTATGTCATTGGCCAAAATGAAATTTTGGTCTTTTTGAATATCTGGAGTTGCCACTGTGTATTCTTCGTCTTCTGTGAGGAAAATTGGTGCACCATCAGCTGTGAAAAACTGATTGGCCTCAATCATAGGATCATCGTCATCTGAGTCTACCCCTTGCAAATAGTTATGCTGCAATGGTGTTTTAATCTACTGCTGTGGTGGCGCTGCTTGGTCCTGCACCCTTTGGTCTCTCTGTTTGATTCTAAATTGTGGCTACTGCCCTCTAAAATTCGGATTTCTTATTTGAGGCTTAGGTCTATCTACAATGGTTAATATATCAACCATTTTTTCCACTATTTTGATCAGAGTGTCCATTTTTCTATCTGAAGGAGAGGCCTCCTCTTTTACTGTAACTCTTTTCTCAGCTCTGGCTCGTGCTCTTTTAGCCAACAGATTAGCTTCAATGCTTGCTGCTATCTTCTGCATGTCTTCAAGTGAAGACAGATCTCTTTCATGCATTTGATATGCCATGTCGGCATCAAAACCATCTGGAAATTTCAGAAATTCTAATCTCATAGGAGGTTTTAGATTAGCTGGAATAGCATTATATACATCATTTAATCTTAAACAATATTATTGCACGGTTTCACCCACATTTCTTTTAATATTTTCATATTCAAACAGAATTTGGAGTGGGTTCTTTTTTACCTCCCACCGGTCTAAAAACTGTGTGTGCAACTCCTGCAAAGTGTGAATTGAGCCTGCTGGTAAGGCTCTGAACCACTTTCTAACTTCACCTCCGAAGCTTTGAACAAACAATTTAGTAGTTACATTTTCTGCTTCCACCTCATGTAGATAAAAAAAGTCATTCATTTTATCAACATGTTGCTGGGCTGTAATGCTCTGGGTGGCATCAAAGATGGGAATTTTGCTTTGATAGTCAGTAGGCATATCATTGAGAACCTGAGGCAAAATCAGGGGTGCATACCTGGCAGCCATAACTCTGGGTGGATTTATAACAGGATTTGTAGGATTTATGGGAGGTGTTAATGGAGGAGATGATAACTGGGAACTGACTGTAGGGGATGCAGATGAATTAGGAGGAGTCAATGCAGTTCCTGATGACTCTGAAGGCTTAGGAATATTAGTTACAGTGATGGACTAAGGAGAATTCAAAATGTAGTCATCAATGGAGGAATTTTCTCTTTGGACTTCAATATCTACAAGGAACTCAGGATCTAAAACTATATCATCAATTTCATTTTCAGACTTATTCCTAAATAAAGAAAGCTCAAAATTCTCGTCAAAGGAAAGATCTACTACAAAAAACCACTCACTAGGCCAAGTATAAGATCTGAAGACAGGTCTGGGACTTAACGATCCTTTTTGTCTTCTGACAATTCTTGGGATAAGATTCGGATTTTCAAACACAGGGGGAGGGTTTGGGTCTGGATTAGCCCTAGTGTATCTTCTTGAAGCCAGTGTGTGTAAATATTCAACTGTACAAAAATTCTGTTCAGCCTAACAGACTCTGAAAATCATTTACAAGAAAATGTTTAACTGGGGTGATCTGACCTTTATGCTCTTTTATTAGAAATATATGACTGGAATAAGTGGTTGTAGTTATGTTATTTTCCAACAACGCTCTTAATAATGTTTGGCCGTGAAATAATATCGCGACCTTTGAACAAATATTTTATGATTTAATGTGATATTGGGGGAACACATTAAGAACACTGAGCAAACCTTATTACTCCGGTCGAAGTATTAAAACTTTATAACAATGGCGCGATCCTTTTAAATCTTTTGGAACTTATGTGCTTTTAATCAACGCGACATATATTTTATTTAGCAGGGGCCCACATGTCCACTTTTCACCTTTTATGAATAAAATAGACATATAATAATACAAAAGCACTGGATAGTACCTTGATTTATCGCTTGTGCTTCTAGGCACGCGATTGCCGTCAGATCAAAGGTGCTTCAAATCGAACGGTTCTCGTTGATTTCGCATTTTTTCAGAGGTCAAAGCTTAACAGCTGAGAGCCGCGTGAAATGGGAAGTTTTGGAGTGATGACGTGTCTGAATATAACTGGATCACATTTTTCTGAAGTAGTTTTTCTCCTGGGAAAAAATGGCGCGATATGGGTGGTTTTGGTTTACAAAATCCACTGGCAGTAAATCAAACCGAGCTTTGACTATGGTTAAGAGATTTAACTCCACGCGTTAACTTACTACTGGGTCCCACTATATTGTTCCTCCATCAACAAATAAGCGAAGCTTTAACTTCAATTACAGAGATTTCCTTAAAAGTGTCGCGTTTCAATGTAACCAAGGTTTTTTAACTTTAGGCAGGGTCTCTCAATATTTTTATAACACACGGCTTGAGTATGCTTCACTTTCTACAACACCTTTGTTTCGATATTTCTTCAAAACAGAATAAACACAATCATTTCAAAAGCCAAGAATATGCGCTCACAGATAGTCAGATCAAGATGTTCTCCAGTGGAGTCGCCAGAGATGTTAGCACCCAAATTGGACCCTAGGCTGAAAAGGGAAAAATAGGGTAAAAACTAAACCACGCTCAGCCTTGTAGCTAGCCCTAAAAGGACAGGAGAGGGCTCTCTCTCTAAAGATAGGTATTCAATAAAAAACTAGGTAAAATGATGGAATTTTTTTTAATAAAATAAATAAATTTCAGGGATGTGTGGGATAAAATGGGGTAGTATGAAACAAGGAAATAAATCAGGACACTGGGTATTTCATGGGGGAAGGTAGGCAGAAAATTTAGCAATTAAAGTTTAATAAGGATGGGATGGAAAGATTGGTGAGGAGCTGAAAAGGGCACAATAAATGGATCCTTTTCAAATAGAAGAAAAAGAGAGTATGAATGATTTCCCAAGGCAAAGCATATAAAATGGATTCTACCTTTCTATCTTGAAAGCATTCAAAAGGAAATGTTTATGGATGAGAGGTGAAACATAACGATTTACATATGAAACAAAGGAGAAAAACAAATGCTAAATCTCATACCACATGGATCCCACAAATCAGAGCTGCATCTCTTATTAATTCCCTATCAGCTGTACAATGGAGTGCAAAATGTTCTTCCACACTATTCCCCTACTGCTGAATTACAAACTTCTCAGAATGCTTTACAAATGATTTACAATCACATTAAATACACTGAAATGTGGGAACATAGATCCACAGAAAAATGGAGCTGTTCTGACAGCTCAAAAACTGAAGTGCAATCATAGAAAATAAATACAACAATCTGCCCCTGAAAATAAGGGACAACAATACTTTTTGACCTCTTGAAAATTCACTGAAGGAAAAATAAGCAATCTGATCCTATTTCTTTGTTGTTGTAGATATCTTGATTTTAATTTAAGCTCTTCGGACAACTTGACTATTTCCTTTGCTTTCCATTTTTCGTTTGAATAAACTGACTTTTTCAATAAAATATGTTTGAAATAAAACTCAAATGAAGTTACATACCTTTGTGAAGGGAAAATTTAATTTTGAATAGGAAAAGGGAAGGGAAGGAGGTGGGACCCGCATCGCAATCGGAATCGGAGGGGCTTGGGAAAGGGGAAATACAATGGAGTGACAGAAAACTCCAATGCGATTAAGTCATAAGGGTAATCAGAATCGGAATCGAGAGTTTTGGGGGCAGAGTACAACACAATAAATGCTTCCGATGCGATAGGGTAATGGCCTTTGTAATATAAATTTGAAACGAAATTTAATTTTAACAAAGGGTACAAGCCTTTGATAATACAAAATGGACGGAAGTGTTATGTGGTGGGACCATATGTGAATCAGCATCGGGGATCGGAGATCGGGCGGAGAAAGATGTAATATATGGAATGCGATTGCCGATGGCCCGATTGGCTGCAGGCCGTTAGATCGAATGGTGAAATCAAAGGCGGAGGAGTAGTCGGGATTTTATAATCAGGGAGGGGCTTTTGGGAGGCTCCGATAGGGATGTCCCGATTTTCTATGAGCCGTTGGATGGAGTTGGGCGATCAGCGACTGAGGGATAATTGGAGGGTGCCGATCGGGGGATTTGAAATTGGGGGGGACCATCGGGGGTGCTATTTGCAATGGAGTGATTGCCTACATGCCATCCAATTGGATCATGAGATCAACGATCAAGATGTGCATCGGAGGGATTTTTTCAGAGGTTTATAATGTAATCGCATCGGAGGTTTCAGGATGAGCCAATCGGGGTGCGCTTATATAATGTTGGGATGCGATTTGGAAAAGGGAAAGGGACTTGTGTTTTATAATATAAAACCTTTGAGTTTTATTATAAGGTTTTCAAACGAGATGGAGGGGAAGTGGTTTAAATGGTGGGGATAATAAACTTTGATATGTTTAATATAAATTTTTTAAAATTATGGTGGGGAAGTGGTTAGATCTAAATCGCATTTGTGTTTTATAATGCAATTTTTGTAATCGGAGAAGGGGGGGGGGGAAGGGTTTTATTAAGGAAAATATTAAAAATTTAAACATAAATTTTTAAGGGAAAAGATGGGAAATAGGGATTATTTGAGGATATAGGGGATTTTACTTCACTTAAGCATAAATTTCAATCCAGAAGTCAGTTTTAAGAGTGTAATATACTGTTGGAAAGCTCTTTCCAGGCTCTTTCTAATGGATCTGCTTGGAAGATGATTTGGCACTGAGCATGCTGTGAAAAAATTCTCTGAAGGCAAGATGATGACTTTGTGGAGATGGCAGCTTCTGAATTGTGACTTATTACATATGATGATATAAAATTACACAATGAATGATAATAAAGGCAAAATATAATATTTTCACCTCAAAACATGGTTTTGAGGTGAAAATTACATCAAACTGAATAAAATATATCTTTGATCTTCCAGGTGAAGTGACTTTGAGTTTATTGACTTCCTCATGACCTTGCTGATATTTATTGACATTTGACTCATTAATTTGACCATGGTAAGACCCTAGAAACTAATGAGACCCATCCTATGACCTACTGACATGATTTTGAGAATGAAAGTGACTAATGACCAAAGACCACAGAAAGGAAAATCAACAAGTATTTCATGAGGGAAAACTGATAAAAAATTACTACCATCAATGAATCCATGACCTAGTGGAATGGTGAAATTTATTCAGTATGAGACTCCTAATATGCAAATGCAAAAGAGCAGTTTTGATCACTGATGGCAGTATGACTAGAATGACACTAACATTGGCTCCAATGGGGATGGTAGCTCCTTGGAGGTGCCAAGAACACCGTAGACCAAGTAGCTTTATCTATTGGGCATGGAGTCAAAAATACTTAAAACTGACACAAATGAAAACTGACTCTGACTCAAGACTAAGACTGAAAACTAAAATAAAACCAAACCATACACATGTCATCCGAGTTTTATAGCCTTCACCTCGGGCCCCAAACTTGAATGATTGTGCACTTTGAACTCTGATAAAAATAACTGGTATATACAATGATGTTAACATAGATTCTGATCCTTTTTCTTGAACAATGGTAGTGCTTCAAAAGCCTACCATTTACTGCACCTCATCAGTCTTTCCATCCCATCCTTATTAAACTTTTATTGCTAAATTTCCTACCTACCTTGCCCCATGAAATACCCTTTGTCCTGATTTATTTCCCTGTTTCATACTGCCCCATTTTATCCCACACATCCCTGAAATTTATTTATTTTATTAAAACCTTTTCCATCATTTTACCTAGCCTAATATCAATCCACATTGTGTTTTATTAAATATATATCTTTACGGAGAGAGCCCTCTCTTGTCCTTGTAGGGCTAGCTACAAGGCTGAGCGTGGTTTAGTTGTTACCATGTTTTTCCATTTTTAGCCTAGGGTCCAATTCGGGTGCTAACAAGGAGGATAGGAAAGGGTGGATTGCCTTTAATTTTGAAATTATAAGTTATGAAATTCTTATGAATTGAGCAATCTATCTTTCTCTATGATTTTTTAGATATATTTCACCCCCAAACTTCACATCCACATAAGATATCATGGGTGATGAGAGTTTCAAAGAGTCTTGTGTTTTCTTATCCCATAGCCAATGGTCAGCAAATTTATAATTGGTTTCAAGCCCATAATAAACTTTCCACCTTTTTCTTATCATTTTCTCATTTCTATAAGTCCAATTGAACTTGTGTTGAATACTGATCCAAACTATTTGTATGAAGTCACTTCCTCCAAGTTGTTGTCATATACAAAAGTACCAGTGCATGAAATTTTTGTATTTAATTATCATAATTTTGTTTTGTTGATGTTCATAGTATCATAGGGACTTCTCAATGTAAGAGCAATATCATCTATATAAAGAAGCAGGATCATGATTATACCATAACTATACTAGCAAGAGTTGCGCTAACACAAGTGACATCTTCCCAACAATATTCTAACTTATCAATGTATATGCAAAAAATAGTTAGGGATATGGGGGAACTTTGCTCGACCCCTATGTTATATTTAATTTCTTCTAACTAGCTCTTTTTGCTCCTTAACATACCAATAACATTCACATACAAACTTTTCATAACGACTCTCAACTCAAGATTAACTTTTAGCTCTTCTAACATATTCTCCCTAGGAATTGTATCAAAGTTTTTTATAAAGTCAACAAAATAACAAAGGAGATTGGTTTTATTATTGCGACACTCCTCCGCAATGATCATTGACATAACAATATAGTCTATTGTTGAATGATATGTTATAAATATGACCTAGATTTCAACACTTTTTCACTGGCTTTCTAGCCTTATGTCGATTTTCTTTTCCAAAAACTTCCATATAGCTTGTATAAAATGGGGATAATCATAGTGGTCCTATAATTAGAGTGATTTCTTAAATTATCCCCTTTTTTAAAATAAGTATATTGAGGCTTTGATTCTAGGGTTTTGAGAACCCTTACTTGATTGTTAAATTGAAGAGCTTTTGTATGTGAAGATGAGGACATACCCTCCAATCTTTAAAATTTCATCCTCATACCCTTTGAAATTCTTAGTTTTCTCTTTTTTGAGTTACTTAGCCCCAAAATTTATGTCTTCTATAGGAAAAAATTCATCCTCTATAAAAATGTTTGAATGATATCCACAACATTGGGTGATTCATAAAGGATTTTAAGTTAGAAACTCTAGTGCTTCGTACATATATATTATTTTATTTATTTTAACGAGTAAGAATTTGCCTCTTAGGATTTAGCTTAGATAGGTGCAAATGCTTCTCTTGCTTTTTATTTATGTAGAATTTTTTTCCCTTTTAATTAGTATAATGTATCTATTTAACTTATGGGATTTTAAGGAGTCATTGGAAGCATCCCTAATGGTTTTTCTAACAATTCCACACTCATTATCATGCTAATGGATGGTTTTTTTGTTTTTTCTTTTCCATAATGCCTCTAGAGAGAATTGTTAATGGAAATAGAGAAGGTTGTTATAAAATTATGATAAAGTTCTTCGATATTGTTCTTATATGATAGAATATGTAAGTCATTATAATATGACAAAAGATGCAATTCATTATAATTTCAAGTGTTTTAATAAAAGATTAATTTTAACTTTGCCAAAAAGAAAAGTCCTTTTGTTATGAGATTTCTCTTCAACTAGGATTTTGTGTATGACAAAGCTTATATAAGGGTTAGGGTTATGTGGTTTTTTAATAGGTCAATATTTTTTATTTTTTTATAATGAAGGAAATGTGAAAACACATAATCATATAATATGGGTACAAGTCACCTAGTTAGACTTTGACTATTTCATTAGACCATTGCAAATGATTAGATCTTCAAGATTGTAGAGCTTTATTTCAGCAATACTAAACAAATTTTTGGTCATGTCTTTATAGTTTCTCTTGTATCTATTAACTAAAACAAGATTCTCATTTAACCAAAAAAAAATTGATATTAAAATCATTACTTAAAACAATAACTTGATTAATTATAATTGTAAAATTAAAATTTTCTAATAAATACTCATTTCTTAAATTTTAAATATTTTATTATAAAATTTTATTATATATATATATATATATATATATATATATAATTATCTTTAAATTTTAAATATTTTATTATAAATTTTTATTATATATATATATATATATATATATATATATATATATATATATATATATATATATATATATATATATATATATCACTTTTGCAGTCTCTCACATGCACTCACATATATATTAGTTGATCCCAAACTTAAAATCTCCCACTATTTTGAAAAGAAAAATTCCCATTTTCCAAGCAATATCGAGACGTAACACCAATGCTTCATATTCATACATACTATTAATATTTGAAACCTCAATGAGAAGCTCTTTTTGACAAAACAGAACGTGGGAAAAAAATTTCATTTTAACATAAATTAATTTGGTACATATTCACAAATTAAATTAGTGTAAAATATATTTTAATATATATAGAGAACATATTATTTATAAATATGCGATGATTGAGTTGATACACTTAATATAGAGGTAGATATGTAGGTGTAAATGTTTAACATTTAACATAAAGATTTAACATTTATTTGTCAACTACATTACAAAAAAAGAGAGGTTAAAAGTAATATAGAGCTCAATATGGTGGAGATGTAGTGTAAACATTTAAATCTTGGATCAATTAATAATAAAAAGTTAAAAATAATAATAATAGTTAATTTTTTATGTATTGTAATTTTGTTTTGCAAACACTTAGTCCCTCCAACTCATGTTAGAAATTATGCTCTGGGAAAATTTGCATAAATATTTATAAGCTACATTGGTCAATGCTAAATTAACACTGGTTGATAGACAAATCATCCTATAGTCTTGCTTTGGTAGGAACTGATAAATTGAGATGCTAAGTGGATAAATAAATTGCTTGCTCAAAAAGAAGAACTTATATAAATTTTGGTGGGTAGTAGCCACTATTAAGTCTACACATTTACAATTTCACTCATACATAAGTGCTAAAGAAAACATGAATAATAGTGGGAAGTAACTCCTGATATTTTTTACATCTTATTCCTATCCATTTTTTGTGCAAATACTTGCTTAAATTATGGTGGGAAGTAATTGATGGTAGATATTTTATTTTCAAGTATTTTATTTTTGGATGGCTTTCATGGAAATCTTAGGAATAAAAGATCACTACACAAATATCTAAAATCATGCATGAATATTGCAACTATATCGTAAATTATGGCATAAAATATGCAAGCCAATTATCCACATGGCATTATATTGTGCAAAGACTGCTAATAAGACCTTCAAGTTATGGTCCAATGATGTTTGAAAAATATTTTTTTAATATTTGTGAAAAATACTTATTTATTTTTCTAAGTTAGACATTATAATTTGAATTGGTAAATGCTAAACTAATACTGATCAATAGACAAATCGATTGAGTTCTGCCATGGAAGAGACTAATAATGATTCCATAACCACATTTAAATTTAATTAAGAAGCACATAATCCACCCCCACTTTTCCATGGATATTATTAACTTGTAAATAGGTTTTGTTACAATACCATGACTTATAGATACCACATGTCAAAAAAACATAACTCATCTCATAATAAAACTTAAAATGTAAAATATTTTTGACATTACATATAGCAAATTGATTACATAGAGTGAAAATTATCCATCATAGAGAGAAAGGGGGGGCGAGACAAGGAGAGAGGGAGGGAGATAGTGACAGAGTTGGAGGACGAAGAGAGAGAGACTGATGAGGAGGGGACAAAGAGAGTGCGGGTGTAAGAGAGAGGCAGAGAGAGGAATGGAGAAAGAGAGGAGAGAAGGGAGAGGAGAGAGGGAGGGAGAGAGAGATGGAGTTAGAGGGGGAGAGATAGGAAGGGAAGAACAAAGACATAGAGGGATAGAGGTAGAGAGAGGGAGTGTCAAGGGGGAGAGAGGGTGCGAGGAGAGGAGAAAAGACAAAAAGAAGGAAAGGAAAGAGAGATAGATACATAGAGATGGGGCCGGGAGAGAGAGAAGGAGAGAGGGAGGTAGATAATGACATAGTTGGAAGGTAGAGAAAGAGAGAGAGAGAGAGATGGAGGGGAGAGATAGAGAGAGGTTAGAGAGAAAGGGAGAGAGAGAAATGGATAGAGAAAGGAATGGAGAGAGAGGGAGGACTTAAAGAGAGAAGGAGAGGAGGGAGAGAGTACAACAAGAGGGAAGAGAGAGAGAGAGATGAGAGAAAGAGATGTGAGAGAGAAAGGGAGAGATGGGTGTAGCTAAGATATAGTATGTCTGTATATAAAAACCAACCTAGACCCAGTTTAACCCCACATCCCCACATCTATCAAGCGTAGACAGGGATAAAATTTCTTTTCACTTTAAAAGAGGTTTGCATCTAGAGAGATTTGATCCCTCTAGGTGCTTGATAGTTCTGGGGTTAAGTTGGATCTAGGATAGTTTTACTTACTAATACAAGATTGTCTTTATTTTCATAAATGTTAATAAAATACGTTATCATTTTTTTGTATGTATTAATGTTTAATAAGATGTTATTTTACATATTTTTTATTTGCATTGATTTTTCATTTATAATATAAAATCATTTTTATTTTTATAAATATTTAAAATTATTTTTTTCATTATGGTAATAGGTATGCTTATTTTTCCCAAATGCGGGTGTTGAATAGTGGGCCATTGGTGGAGGCGTTGGAGAGCGACATGTGGTATTGCCACTTGCAAGCACCTGATTGTTGTACTCCTCCCATAAATTCGATAGCAGGCGATGATACGATGTCTTCTCCTCCCCTGAGTTGCATTTACTCTGCGTGCTTGCTAGCTTCCATGGCTTTCATGCTTGCTAGCTTCCATTATGCTGCTACCGCATTTAATTCTCCTCGGCACCCCCACTCTGCTCCTCAGTTTCATCTCCGCTCCCACATTGTTCTCTAGACCCACATTCGCACTGGCCATTCCTCACCTTGCAGTGACACAGAGATCACTGCTCCGCTGAACATTTTCATCCTTCTCCGCTCTGTGCCCAGACCTTGCTGCCTACGCGCCCAGCCTTCTCCTCTTCACCATCTCAGTCGTCCGAAAATTTAGGTTATCACTCAGCTTTCCACAGGCAGACCATGATGCGTAGGCAACGAATGCGCTGCAGATGTGGGGGTGGTGGTAGAGGCGGTGAAGGAAGGAGTAGTAGCGGTTATCGCGGTGGTAGAGGCGGTACAGAAAGGGGCAGTAGCAGTAGCATAGTCGATTGGGCTTATTCACCATAAAAAATAAATGAGGCCATTTTTCAGTTCAGTAGCGCCTTGGACAATCTGCGCATCACAACAAAGATTATAGTGGTATTTCAGGAAGAGCCCTCCGACGCTGCTAGCTTTGGCTCCTGGAAGCGTAGGCGGAAATCAACTATCTTAGTACAACCTCCCCCTTCTACCAGAAAGTCCACCGCCCTTCCGGTGAAGCCAAGCCCCATAACGTCTAGTAGTGCAGGGACGAGTAATGGTAGCTATGCAAGTGGGGACTCGGAATTGAAACATTCCAGTTCTCCCTCCTCTTCAGAACACTCAGTCCTGGATGATGACAAAAAGGTTGCGGATGCCCCGGATGAAGACTACAACTGCCCTATTGTGGAAGAAATTCCACCACCCGATGGCAAACAAGTTGACAGCTAGTAGGTTCACGGATCTCCTTAACTCTTTTTGGTTTTTTGGCTTCAGCATCAAAGTAGCCATGGGAAAGTTGTTTGTTTCAGTCATGCTAGCTCTTTCTGTACTTTCAGTTTCTTGTTTAGAACAATGTATGCTGGTTTCTAGCTTATGGGCAACAATTTTGAGTCGGTTTCTCGGTCACAGGCGACTTATATTTTGGATTTTCTGAATTTGCTTCCCTCTAACATTTGCTAGTTTTGCAATCTGGAGGAGAAAGCAGCTATGTACATTATGTGCCATTATAATAGATTAAACTTACTTAGAAAAAAAAAATACGTATGCTTATTTTGGAATAGAATTTCCATAATTTTATTTTAATTATTGATAATAATTATTAGATGGATGGTAGATATTTATACTCTATGGAATATTCTAAAATATTCATAGTAGCATATACAAATCAAAATTCAAAGAAGTGATATCATTTTTTTCTCTTTTAATTAAATTGATTAATTAAAAAAATTTCATATAAACAAGCATCATATGAAATGAGTTATAGTTTTTGGGTATGTGGTATTGATAATCCATAGTATCATCACAAAGCCTATTTACAGAATTTTCATGGGAAATGGGGGTTGTTGAGGAGGTAAATCCCCTCTGCAGACAGAGGTGATCCCTACTAGCCCAGCAGGGGTCTAGCAACAATCATCAAATGCCACAGCGCAAGTTCCTAATTGCGAATAAATAAGCCAACGATGGAGGCCTACATGGAGTCGAGTGCTATGATTCGTAGAAGAGACAGCTTTCCCGTTCCTCAGCCTCGGTAGATCACGATCCCCACAATCTCCGTGAATGGACACCTGCACATGCAAGAAACAACACGAATACAAGCATAAAATCCAGAATACGCAACTATATATCAGTCAGAAAGGATATAACTCGTTATTAACATAAGCGAAAAACAGAGTGGAACCATAACCGGTAGTCATTCATTAATAAACAATCGAAAGAGAGTACAACCAATGTTCTGACGCCACGGTCTCCTTCGGAAGGGTCCCCGGTCGTTCACGTCTCGCAAATCTTGCCAGGGAAAGGGCAAACCTCTCTAGAGTCTCTCGACGATAGTCTCCTTACTTGAGTCGGCCTTAAGGGAAGAAAGAGGACTCTTACAGCACAAAGGCTCTTGGGAATTTGGAGATTCAAAGCTTAGGCACTTCAAGACTAGCTTGCAATGGCAATAGGCAAGCTTTTATAGATGGGGAAGGAGGGAGTTGGGATCCCTATTATTGTGGGATTGGCCCTATCATCAAGGAAGGTTCCATGGGAGGTGGCAAACCATTTCCCTTCCATGGAACTCCCGCAGCCAAACCTCCCAACTCAAGATAGGCAATGGTTTCTGAGTTTGTTGAAACAAAACTTCCGCCATCTTTATTTAAAAAACACTCCTTAAATTGGCTGGCGCGACTACTGCTCTGGGACAGAGCGCCAGTTGGCGCGGCCTCTTTGTAGTATTTTCCCCATTGGCGCGAGTGATGAACTTTCTGCCCGGGCCAATGCAAAAGGAGATGTTTTCATAGTTTTTTGCAAGGAGATGTCTTTAGGGAAATTGAAGCTCATGTTTAGAGGAATGCATTGATGATGATTTCAAGGCATGAAAATGTTCACAGGTCACAAAATGGGTCCTCCATTGTGCGAGACGGGGAATGGTAGGGACGGTGACAAATTACTGTGTAACAGATGCCCCCTAAAGTATGAGGCCCGAGAGAGAGAGGGGTGAAATGCTTTACGAGAACATGTTCAATTGAAGCCCCGCCGTCGGAAAACCTGTGCAGAAAAATACAACTGATATCTCAAGTACATGATGTATATGCGGTATGGGCACAGCCATCCGAAACAGAGTACACTATAATCCAGATCCAGGGTATGGGCGCAGCCACCCAGCGAGGATCAAATAAATAGAATCAGGTATGGTCGCAGCCATCCAATCAGTGAGTCATGTACATAATGATAATAATCCACAATCGCAGCCTGGATTACAACAGACACAATCCAGGGTCTTGCGCTCCATCTCGACCCAAATAAAGTACAAGTTCAATGATGCGAATATGTGAGCTGAAGTCGAACATGCAAGAACATCGTCTGATTACCAGCCAATGATGAAAGCTGTTAACAGATGCGGGAGGGACCACCAATAATGACAATGGCCCTCAAGGTACTATAGGTACAATCTACGGCGTGTGAATCAATGAGCTGGCGTCGAACACCCGTAGAATCACTCGATCGGAGGCCAATGATGAAAACCCCACGTCAAATGCGACGAACCTGCCATTGAGGCATGCAAGCTCGAAGGTACCATAAAGGAGTCTCTAGATCAACTTCCTGGATAATGAGCTGAAGTCGACAGGAAGTGACCTTGATCGAAGGTGGGCCATAATTTTTCCCACATCATCGACACGAGACAGAGGAACATGATGTTTTGTGGTGAATCAGGATCGTATGAGAATCAGAGGAAGGTTGATATTCGCAGAGGCCAACTTCTCTTGAACATGTAACGACACAAAAGTGGTTTTGGAAGTATTTGACATCAACGGATCAGAGGACATGGTGAGAAGGAAATGAGCAGAGGAGAGGTCAAAAAGGATTATCCAAACCCACGAGGGCAAAGTGAAGAAACGAGATGAGATGTCCCCAACCCGACACGAATGCAGACAAGTGCCATGTTCAAGAGCGACATACTCCCGACGACAATGATGATGGTTCCATTTTTTCCCCCACCATTTCTGGCGAGTACCCCAATTATTTTTGATAACAAGCTTGAAGGGGATAGCATATGCTTGTAATATAAGTCCGCCCTTCGGGCGAATCCATCCTAGTGCATTTAACGAGTCCTAGGAAGGAGGAACTCGGAGAACGTCATTTCGACTGGATCCGATGTCATCAGGGTTTAACGAGTCTGACAAAGGGAGAACTCGACATCTTTTCATGTTTAGAGAGTTTGAAAAGACAGCAGAAAAGTAAACTCCACAGGTCCCTTTTCGTAAATAGTTCCTCAGATCCGAAAAGGTAGAAAACAATATCCGAGAAAACCTCGTAGTCGCGATAGGCTAGGGTATTCCTTTTTCGTAATCAATCTATCCCAGCCCGAAAAAGGGGTAAACGTATACTTGGTAGATGTCGATTCGTGTCCATTTTAACGAGATGGAAACGACAAGGGCCTCGGCAATCTTTTCATTTTTAGAGAGTCAGAAAAGAGCTGAAAGATGACTACAAAGTGACTTTTTCGTGTATTTACCGAGTCTGAAAAAGTATAAAATACAACTCGTTTCCATCGTTAGAGTCACAAAAACCTGCTACTGCACATACCAAGCAAGCGTAAAACCCATTTTCGACATAACATATTAAAATATTTGATGAAAATAACTTTTAAAACCCATCCCATGTCGAAAAAGTTATAAATATGCCAAAATGGTAAAAATAAAATTACATTTACTATTTACCTTGGTAAAAAGCAGCAGTGGTCCATTTGGAGTGCAAACTTCTGACGACGATTGCGACAGATCCGGTTGACCATTTAGATTCTCGTCTGCTACAGGTAAGAGGCATTTCCCTGTACTCCATTTCAATCCATTTTTTAATAGTTTTCCCTTATGTATCAGCCCTCTGTGGCCACTTTTTGAATTTTTAGGGCTGCGCTCATTGGCGCGGGTATCGGGCACGGACCCCCGCCAATGGGCTTTTCCATGTAAAGGGCTCGCGCCACGTGGCGCGATTGTTCACAAAACAGCCGCGCCAGCGGCCGAACCTAAATTCCACCTAAAAATCTGAAATTTTAATCATTTTAAATGAAATTTGAAGCCTACCAGAGATCTAATTAAGGGTTTATGACCATGTGGATGTAGAAAATCAAGAAAAATGGTGATTGAGTGGAAAGAAAGGGAGCATGGAGAAGAGGATGAACAGGCCATAGAAAGTGAGACTTGCATGAATGCCCTCAGAAATTTTGGGCTAAAGAAGTTCTTCCTTACACCCTGTCTACGAGCTCAGCCCGAGCTCCTCCAGTATTTGATCAGTATTTGGGATGAATAAGAACAAGTGTTCAAGTTGCGAGATCAGGTATTGGAGCTGGAGGTTTCTGATGTGTATTTCATAACCGGATTGTCTTGCAGAGGCCCGATACCCATCCTAATTGGGAGTAGACCATCTGGCAAGAAGATGGAAGAAGTGATGGCACGAGTGTGACAAGGAGCACAAATGGGATCAGGGAGAAAAAAGGTGGATATCCACACTATCCCCGATCTAGCATTGAGATTTGTCCTACATACCATCATGCGGGCTATAGGATCGCAGGCATTGCACGAGGCCACAAAGGCCCAACTCCTGCTAGCCTCAGAATGCATGAGTCCCTTATTTTTCGACTGGGCTACAACAATAACAATAAACATGAAGAGACAGCTCACAAAATGTAAACAAGCTAAACTGAAATAGTTTGGCTATGGTTCCATCCTGGTATCATTCATTCTGGAACGCTTACCAATCTTCCAGGGCCAAGGGGCCATAGTAGTAGATCCGATCCCACGAGAGCCAAGAATGGCTCGCTGGGTAGCACTAATGCCTAGAGTTGGAGGCGACCAACAGATGTCCTGGAGGCCGGAGTTTTTTAGGTGGTTACGATGCCAGTTGATTGTAGTGGAAGACTGGCCATATGCAGGAACTGACTTCACCGGAGACCCAGATCTCCCACTGCCAGAAGGAGATGACTGGGACGAGGAGTTGGGTAAGACCTCATGTTTTTTGATTTTTATGTTTTATGTTTTTTTTGTTAATACACATTCTTCCTAACACATTTTATATATGTATGCAGATGTGGGCCCCGAGAGACCAGCCGGGATGTCTCCAATCTCGCGGAGGACTCATCTATCCCCTGATCCTCAGGGAGAGGGCGCAGGAGGGGAGGAGTTGATCCAGAATCTCGAGGGCATTTCCCGAGGGATCCCGGACTATGCTCGGCTGGCGGATGTACCGATGGCGTACCAGCGTCATACGGTGGGAGTTCCAAGTCGGATCCACCGAATCCTGAGACGCTTAGTGCGTGCAATTACATGTTATCATGAGCACCATGCGGATTAGCTCTTAGGGATTATACCACACATGTTTTTTGAGAGACATATCGTCTCTGGATGTACTTAAGACGATTATGTATATTTTGACTTTATGTGACACACTCTATGTAAACATTTCGATATCTATATATATGCATATCTATTTCTGGATGGATCTTTCTTTACATGTGATGATGATTTACAAATTGCGCAAATGTCTGTCTAATACCAAATTTTCTACTGCATCTGTTAATGTGTTCAAATGTCTGGGTATATGATGATATGTAATGTAGTCAAAATTCCTTTCCAGTAATCGAATACGCAGATACAGACGTAAAATGGACGGGTTTCTTACCGAATAGTGTCCGTTTAGCTGTAACACTACAAGTTGCGAATCTAGATACATGAGCAATTCACGGATACCAAGGTTTACTGCCTCGGTTAATAATTCTAACACAGCACTATATTCCGCGATGTTGTTCGTGGTACGTCCTAGACACACTCCTTGCAGGTTGACCAACTCACCAGCAGGATCATAGATTACCCAGGCTACTGAAGACAGATTCCTGGTACTGCGGGAGGCACCATCCATGAAACCAACAAATGGATGAATGGACATCTGCACAACCAGGAAGACCCGATCAGAAGAAATATGTTTACAAGGCACACCACACCATACATGCACACAAATGAAAAACACACACCTATGTACACACACCACACCAAGAAATCACTTCAGGCATAGTAATTTTTGAGGTACAACCCATTCTTGGGCTGCGCCAGCGGAACTCCTTCATAATCTATAAGCTCGTAGGCCCCGTTTTTCAAAACTCGTTTTACTATATAGGGCCCATGCCACATAGGCTGGAACTTACAGGCTCCAAGCTTGTCATGTGCTTGATCGTACAGGAGGACGAGGTCTTCTTCGATAAAGGAACGAGGAGAAACAGATTGATCAAAATGAGTTTTGACCCTCTTCTTTTGTGCTTCGATAACCAAAGCAGCCAGACGAAGGGTTTCATCTAACCGTTCCAGATACAGAAGACGTTCTTCCTCAGCAGAAGTATTAGGTAAAATTTCCACAGCTAATTTCAACGAAGGAATCTCGCATTCAACCGGAAGAGTTGCTTCCAAACCATACACCAATTGAAATGGTGTGAACCCAGTTGCACTCTTTGCAGATGTTCGGTATGCCCAAAGAGATGAGAACAGTTGGAGATGCCAATTGGATTTGTGAATACCAACTGTTCGCTGAAGCATAGTGACCAAAACCTTGTTCACTGCTTCAACCTGACCATTCGCTTGAGGGTAATATGGTGTTGAGCTGTCGTGACGCAAGCCCAACTTTGAAGTCAGCTCCGCCATCATATAATCTCGGAAATGAGTACTGTGATCAGTGACGATGGCTTGAGGAACTCCGAACCATGCAATAACGTGGTTGAATATAAATTGAGCAGCCGTTTTCCCGTCAGCAGCTAGTGTAGGCATCGCCTCGGCCCACTTGGTGAAGTAGTCGACGACGACAATTATATACGCATGCCCCCCAGCCGAGTGAGGGTTACACGTCATAAAATCCACGCCCCATTTCGCAAAAGGGCCGACGGTAATAACGGGATGCAATGGTAAAGGCGGCGCGCGCATCTTGCGCTGAAATATCTGGCATGCATGACATTTACGGACTGCAGTGATACAGTCTTTGAATATGGAAGGCCGGAAATAACCTGCTCGCAGAATCTTCTGGGCAGTAGCATACCCGGACATATGTCCACCACAGGCGCCACTGTGGCAGTCATTTAGGACCTTTTCAGCCTCTTCCAAGGTTAGGCATCGCCGGAGCACCGAATCTACTCCAATGCGGTATAAGGTATCTCCTACTATACGGTAGGGCTGGGACTGGTGCCGAATCCGACGGCGGGCAGCTTTATCCGACTCAGACCGAAATGTCGAGGTCTGAAGATACACTATTATGTCACCGTACCAAGGGTCATGAGTACTGATGAGGAAAAGTGTTTCGTCCGGTATATGGTCTTCAGAGTGTGAGGGAGCAGAGTCTGTAGGGAGAGAGAATATCAGATCCGCGAAGACCAGTGATTTAGTTGACTTAGCGGTAGTGAACTATAAGTCAAACTCCTGCAGGATCACAATCCATTTGGAGTACTTGCCCCCCAGTAATTTTCTAGAGAGAATATACGTCATAGGGTTGCAGTCTGAAACCACTATTATCGTACGCAAAAGGATGTAATGGCGAAAGCGCTGTACAGTGTGTACTGCTGCTAATGCCAAATTCTCGACATGAGCATAACGCGTTTCTGGATCGAGAAGGTTCCGTGACAGATAATAAACAACATGTTCATCACCATCATCGTCATCCTGCACCAAGACCATGGCTATGGTGCTAAATGCGGCGGCAAGATATAAAGTGAAGTAGCGGTGGTAGTCCGGAGGTCGAAGCAACGGAGCATTGACAAGCAACGTCTTCAGCTTCTCAAAGGATTGTTGAGTGATTTCGTCCCAATGGAAGGGAACGTTTTGCTTTAATAAACGAGTGAATCCTTTGGCCACCTCGGCATAATTCGGGATAAAACGCTGAAGAAAGTTCGCTTTCCCTTGTAGACTCTGTAACTGATATAGGGAGGAGGGTGATGGGAGATTTATGATGGCCTCGACCTTTAAAGGGTCAAGGTGAATTCCATCCTTTGAGACTATGAATCCTAAAAGATGGCCAGAATCAACGCAGAAGACGCATTTATGAGTATTAAGCCTAATATTGTAGCGCCTGCAACGAAGAAAGATCTGGTGGAGATGCTCAGGATGGTCCTCTCGCTTAGCCGAATGGGCTGGCAAGTCGTCCAGATAAGGCTGAACAATATGGCAAATGTCATGAAAAGAGTAGGACATCACACGCTGAAAAGTGGCTCTAGCGTTCTTCAAGCCGAACGGGAGCTTCTTATATGCGAAAGTACCCCACGGACAGATGAATGTGGTCTTGTGTTGATCCTCAGGTGAAATATTGATCTGATTATATCCTGAGAAACCGTCCATCAAAGAATAGATCTCACTTCCGGCACATTCGTCGATGATCTGGTCTATGAACGGAGTGGGATAATTTTCCTTTGGACAGGCGCGATTGATGTCGCGATAATCAACACAGACTCTAATCGTACCCTACTTTTTATCGACAGGGACAATGTTAGACACCCATTCTGTGAGGGGGATGGGATAAATAAAGCCCGCGTTCAGAAGTTTTTCAACTTCTGCCTTGATGGCGGTGGCTTTCCGAGGATGCATGGGGCGTAAGCGTTGGCGCACGGGCTTCGCACCTGGATAGGTTGGAATCTCATGCACTATGATACTGGGATCAATCCCCGGCATTTCCTCGTAGGACCATGCGAAAACATCTCTGAATTCCTTAAAAAGCTTAGTATAGACCTGAATCTCATCGGGAGAACAAGTCACACCCACATGAATATTCTCAACAATCCCCGGTTTAACGGAGATGTTGATCCGGATGGTTTGAGTAATGTTACTTAGGTTACCCTCCGAAAAAACCTCGTGCGTCAAAAGGGGCGTTTGAAGAGGAGGGGTAGGAACCTGAGTAGCATAACGCTCCAAACAGTCAGTCATTGCCCCCAAGCTAGGCATAAAAGAGAAGCGATGATGTCCATCGCCCCAAGGCAGCTCCTCAAGAGACATAGTTTCAATGATAGCCTCATTGGAAGGAAAAGTCTCTTTGAGAGGATCAGGTGAATCAGCCTGACCAAGCCAGGGGGATTGAGAGTAGACATCGAGAGCCATGCTCAAAGGAGCATGCCGAGGAGGTGGAGGATCAGATGCGGAAACAATTTCACAGTAGCTGATCTCTACTGGCGTCAAGGGCATTGATTCTCCAAACTCAAACACCTGCTCAGGCGTAGGAATAAGCCAGGGGTCATCGGACCTGGACATCATGTTGACTTGAGCGGTGTGCGGTGGCGGTGCGGGAAAAATACCCATGAGGACCGGGTCTTTGAAGAGACCAGGTCCCACACTGTCGGGGGATTCGGAATCTGATCCACGTATGGCACGTTGTTCTCAGAGGTAGAGGTGAAAAATGACAACTGATCCACCGTGACAATTTTTCCCTCGTGAGGGAACTTAAGAAATCGAAAGATGGTGGACGGCACGCAGAGCATGGCATGAGTCCAGCTACGACCAAGAAGTATATTGTAGTTGAGTTTAGCGTCAACCACTTCCACTTCCACGTTGACAGTTTTCCCCTGTAATGTGATCGCTAGACTCTCGAGAACACCCAGGGGTTTGGATTCCCGACCATCAAATGCCTCAAGGGCATTGGGAGATGACAAAAGGGCTGGAGAGCCGATGGCCTTCCAGCAAGCGGAGGACATAACGCAGGTAGATGCACCTTCATCCACGACGGCCCTATGAATGTTAAGACCGTTAATCCCGACTTGGATAATAAGAGCGATTTGATGTGGAAGCCGGGGAGTGAAATTCTCTAAATCGAAGGTGAGAAGACTCGAGTCGGCGGGATCAATGCCCCTGATCGCAGATAGTAAAGCCTTCTGTTGCGAAGGACAAATTTGAAGAACTTCTAGCGCAGACATAGCAGACGGCGCCTGTGCCAAATCCTCAACAATGTTGTAATGTTGAGCGGCACAAGCATTTGGATTATAAGAAGATCTTCGAAGGACACCTTTAGAAGGTGGTTTCACAACGGGTTCAGGAGTAGGCTTCTCGATTTCCAACGAACCGGAGGCAGGTAGGGGAGGCGGTCCATCCGCAACTGCCTTCCCGGGTGCCTGTCGCGATTCGTTGTAATCCTTCGACCGCGTAGCGACAGAGATAGGTGCAACACTCTTCATCATGAAAACCTGAGACCCAAACGGTGCAGATGGTGACGGCTGTTCGACCATCTGGGTCTGCTGAGATGGGAATGGATCTTTTAGAATAGTCGGAGTCCCTTTAGGGCCCTTGAGAAGTTGACTAACCTCGGATCGTCGTGGAAAATCTTTAGTATAATGGTCCCCTTCACAAATGAGGCAAGGGTACTTTGGTTTACGCTGAGAGCCATCCTCAGTACGAGATTTAGATTCTGGCTTTGGGGCATCAGATTTAGATTTGCCTTTGCCCTTATTTTTCCCCTTGGAAGTTTTCTCCGTAGGATTGGCCTGAACGGCATTCACTTCCGCGGTTTTACCAGAATCGGAGGGGGCGGGATTAGCAGGAGCATTGTTGGAAGAATTAGACTTCTGCTTCCCATTCGAATATTTCTTCGAATTCTGAGAGACAGAACCAATGACACCATCCACCGCAGGGGTAGGCGGAGCCTTAGAGGTTCCGGACCGCGGGGCATCAGGCAAGATATCATAAAGCGTGCCAGACTGAGAATATACAAGATCCAGATATTGGGCACACGCAATGGCTTGTTCCTCCGTCACACACGCTCCCATCGCAATATCCTGAGCGATTTTATTCACAAAGGAGGTGGTGAACCAGTGAGTCAGTATTTGATCAAGTATGTGAAACTTGATCAGTCTACGACGGCGCCGCCACTCATGAATGTGATCAGAGATGTGAGTGGCTTTATCCTTCTTCAGATAAGTCAGGAGGTGCGTCCCGACTTCATAACGAACCAGTAACTGAAAATGCGTGAGGAAAGCCATGGCTAAAGAATTAAAATCTTGGAAAATGCCATGGGATAACTCTATGTACCACTTAGCAGCAGCTCCAGTTAAAGTACACTGGAAGAGGCATAGGCGAATCGAATCGTCGACCTAAGAGTTAGACGAACACCAAAGATGGTACGTCATCACATGCGCCTGGGGGTCCTCTCCAGATTTTCCCTCAAACTTGGGGCAATCACCTGGTATCTTGGTGGGAACTGGAGGCCAATATGGATTATGTAAAATCGGATCATTGGTCAACTTTGAAACATCCGACAACTCCAAGGTAGCCAGGAACGGCAATGGCGGATTGACCGGCATGCCAGACCCAGGATGAGGACCGTTACCTGTACTCCATAATGGTTGTGAATATCCTTGCCCCCATGGGTTTTGTCTTGTAGGATTCTGACCGTAGGGGGTGTAGGTCGTATAACCAGATTTATTTGGATGCTGGTGACCAGAGTGTGGGGCCTGATAACCAGGGTACGGACCCTGATTATATGTCGGCCTGGTGTAAGCAGTGTTTGGATTTGGCTGTTGAGTATAGGTAAAACCGGGTGGAGGAGGATAATACTGGGAGCCTCTGGGGTGGTTATAATTCGGTTGATATTGACCATGAGGATAATAACCACCCTGAGGATGAGTAGGCTGCTGAAAAGTGGAACCTTGCGGAGCCTGATAAGTAGGGCACAACTGTTGATTTGGCTGCGGCATTGAATGAGTAGACTGCTGAGCAGGGTTAATAGAATGAGCGGGCTGCCCTGAATGAACAGGTTGACCCGACTGAGAGGGCTGCCCTGAATGAATAGGTTGACCAGGATAAACAGGTGGCGCCGGTTGAGCAGGCTGGCCTGGTTGTGAATGAGCCCCGGGTTGTACCGGATGGACCGGTTGGCCTGGAGGCGGAACACCAAGTTGTACCGGATGGGCCGGTTGGCCTGGTGGTGGAACAGGGCCAGGTGCCTGCTGAAAACCGGTTTGACCCGAAGCGGAACCATAGGATGGTCCCGACTGATATGCAACGTTAGAAACAACAGGATACTGCGGTTGCATTGGTAAAGAAGGCTGGGTTTGCCCCCAGGACCATAGACTGGTCCCGGTTGATACCCCGGCTGAGGCTGAACAGGTTGACCGGAAGGGCTATAATACTGTCCTTGCGGACCATATGATGGCCCTTGTTGGCCGACAGGATATCCTTGCATGGGCTGCCCCTGTGGATCATAAATATAGCCAGGTTGGCCCGCAGGTTGGCCTTGAAAAGGCTGTCCTTGCGGGTTATAAGCCTGGTTATAAGGTAAACCTTGAGCATAGAGGTAAGCCTCAGGAGCGGGTAGATGTAAATCTCCCCGTGCTCATCATACTGTCCTGGGAAAGCATACACAGGTGTACCATCCTGTGCATAGTGCGAAAAATAAGAGTGGTTAGGATCTTGGGAGGATGGTCCAACCTCGGCGTTCGGCTGTTGCAAAGACAACCGATACTCCTCCGGAGAGATGTTCTCCGGTATAGCAGTCGCTAGATAAACATCTTCAGGAGTTGGCACAGCCCTCGCAGCGGATGCTGTGACAACAGGAGAAGAGGTGGCCACACAGACAGTGGGCCGGACGGGAACAGAAGTAACGGGCGTCTGAGGAGACACCCCGGGCGTAGTAGCAGCTGGCCTCGGAGAAGGAGCTGACACTCCCATAGAGGCTGCAGCAGAAATGATCTGACCCAAAGATCTGTATCCCTGTGGTAAAGAGGGACTGGCTGTTGACATGTCAGCCAGCTCAAAGTTGTCTCCCTGAAACAATCTTCGTGGGAAGAGCTGATAGTCTTCACCAGACGTTGGGATTTCCTCACCAGAATCACTCATGGTTGACCCTGCCATTAAATATCGCAAGAGACGACGAGGACTAGGAGGAAATACAACAGCAACAAAAGGCGAACCCGATGTAAGAGAAAGGAAATCAGCTCCTAATCTCAATTCAGACACAGGGTCCGAAAAGGGCCAATTGAACTCAACTGGTCCTCCAAAGGGTTTCTCAGCAAGAACTGGTCCCCCGTCAGGAAACTCGGAAACAATAGGCTGTTGCGGTTCAGCAGAGGATTGAGAAGCCTCTGAAGAATCGTCCGTGTAAGGACTACCAGTAGACGAAACCGAAGGTTCCGCCACTGTGGAAAACGACCAGAGAAAAAGGAGAAAACACACACACGAGCTGAAAAAGAGTCAAGACACACAATCAAACGGTCAACAAGAAATATCTAACAGGGCGTATAATCGTGGGTGATTAATTTTTACCACATTGAAAAATAAGAAACTTCACCGTTTCATGTTTTAAGAGTCGAGAAACGATAAAATATGACTCTATCTCTTTCAGATTTGACACAAGCGTGAAAGGACAAGCGCTTGACGGTCTTTTCAAATTTAGGGAGTCAGAAAAGACCAAATGACTGCTCAGGAATACTAGGCACAAAGGGTGTACCAAATAACCGTGAACTCCAATATACACCTTGGTTTAATAATGAAAAAGAAATCAACCAAGGACTTTCCGTACGTGCAGGCAATCTCCCCGAATGCTGTGTTCGGTGTATCACGAGTATAGGGCGGCAGACTCGGCTTCCTGTGGATAAAGGATTGAAAACCTAGAGGGGTCTCCCTTTATATACGTGACGGTACGGGGAGCACAAGTCCGTACTAGCGTTGTCTAAAGCCAAAAGGCGAACGACAGCTGCTAGGTTTAAAGACGCCGGAACACGTCTCTAGCCTAGACCTCTAAATATGTTTCGTTAGATTTCAATGCTGCCTTAGGTTAATTGAATAGATTTTAAAGTTGATCTTCAATTAGGTTTCAGTTTTCAGGCCCTAACGAATGTGTTGTTTCAAAAACTCCTAAATGCAAAGCTACATGCCACAGTACACCATTTCGTTCGATGAAAACTAGCTACAAAAGAGTTGAGAGTCTTTACACAAACAAAATGATCGGAAGACAAACAATGAGATCTCTAATGCAACTAATGAAATCGAAAATTTTTCATTCCAATCACTAATTACTAGTAAAATCGAAAAATTTCAATTTGCACTAATCAACCAAAAGAAAAAGATATTTTTTTTTTTGCAATTTTCAATGTTTGATAGCTAGATGCACTAAACAAACTGAAAATAAAAGAGAAGCAACTTGAGAAACGATATTGATAGAGAAAAACGAACAAATTTCACTCAATGACACAAGCAATCAGATCTCAAATCGACCAAAGTCTCTCAAAACCAAGAAAAAGACTCAAAGGCTCCAATGGACCGTGTGATCTAGGCCCAAAGCAAGACCAAACAAAATTTGAATGAAGAAACAAGCAATCACCCAAAAATCGCAACAAAACAGTGAACAACTACTAAGAGAATGCGGAGGAGCAATCATATAGTTGACTGGATAAACGAAACACCAAGACTCCCAAGGAGGGCTCGATACACAAAGCCACTAGATGCCCTAGGGCTTAAAACGCGAAATCGATAGATAAAAGCAAACAACCAAAGGACGAAGGCAAATTCCCAGTCAAACAGGACCCCAACACACTCAGGTAGTCGAAAAATCAAGAAGAAAAACACTGACCATACCTAGAGAGCTCAAAACTGAGCAAACTCAAATACCTATAGGAGTGGCACGACTGTAAGGCTGCAACTGGTGCCAGCAAGCAATTGGCGCGGGCTATACAAAAGCAACATGCGCCAATTGGCGCGACTGTCGGGCTAAAAAGTGCGCCAGTCGAGTTTCTCAGCCAAAAACAAAAAAGAACTACTCCAGAAGTAGATCAATGTAAACTAAGAAAACCAAGAAGCAAAAACAACAAAAGAACCCAGTCCAGAAGGCTAACCAAGCAAGGAAAATCATAAAAAAATCAAAACGAGACAGTGAAATCTAGACGATCCCCAGTGGAGTCGCCAAATTGTTGAGGAGGTAAATCCCCTCTGCGGACAGAGGCGATCCCTACTAGCCCAGCAGGGGTCTAGCAACAATCATCAAATGCTACAGCGCAAGTTCCTAATTGCGAATAAATAAGCCAACGATGGAGGCCTACCTGGAGTCCAGTGCTATGATTCGTAGAAGAGACAGCATTCCCGTTCCTTAGCCTCGACAGATCACGATCACCACGATCTCCGTGAATGGACATCTGCACATGCAAGAAACAACACGAATACAAGCATAAAATCCAGAATACGCAACTATATATCAGTCAGAAAGGATATAACTCGTTATTAACATAAGCGAAAAACAGAGTGGAACCATAACCGGTAGTCGTCCATTAATAAACAATCAAAAGAGAGTACAACCAATGTTCTGACGCCGCGGTCTCCTTCGGAAGGGTCCCTAGTCATTCACGTCTCGCAAAGCTCGCCAGGGAAAGGGCAAACCTCTCTAGAGTCTCTCGACGATAGTATCCTTACTTGAGTCAGCCTTAAGGGAAGAAAGAGGGCTCTTACAGCACAAAGGCTCTTGGGAATTTGGAGATTCAAAGCTTAGGAACTTCAAGACTAGCTTGCAATGGTAATAGGCAAGATTTTATAGATGGGGAAGGAGGGAGTTGGGATCCCTATTATTGTGGGATTGGCCCTATCATCAAGGAAGGTTCCATGTGAGGTGGCAAACCACTTCCCTTCCATGGAACTCCCGCAGCCAAACCTCCCAACTCAAGATAGGCAATGGTTTCTGAGTTTGTTGAAACACAACTTCCGCCATATTTATTTAAAAAACACTCCTTAAATTGGCTGGAGCGACTGCTGCTCTGGGACAGAGCGCCAGTTGGCGTGGCCTCTTTGTAGTATTTTCCACATTGGCGCGAGTGATGAACTGTCTGCCCGCGCCAATGCAAAAGGAGATGTTTTCATAGTTTTTTGCAAGGAGATGTCTTTAGGGCAATTGAAGCTCATGTTTAGAGGAATGCATTTATGATGATTTCAAGGCATGAAAATGTTCACAGGTCACAAAATGGGTCCTCCATTGTGCGGGACGGGGAATGGTAGGGACGGTGACAAATTACTGTGTAACAAGAGTAAATATCCATGGATAAGAATCTTATTCTATGTTTTTTAAAATGTATATATGTTTAAATAATAATAATAATAATAACTGTTGAAATTTGCAACAAGAAACAATGAAAGTGGCATCCAAAAACAACATGACAACACACAAAATACTGTGGGATCATAGGTCACACAGTGATGGGTCCTAGAGATACATTAGTGTGCAAGCCTATTTATTAAATAAATTGTAAATGTGTCTAATTTAATTTTCCCTTAATTAAATTGGACAGTAAATTGTAATCTTATCTCACAAACACTTTTAATATTTAATTGAGTGTGGTAGACTCAGTTAGCTCATGAAATTCGAGTTGATGGTGGTTTCTGAGGCATTTAGAGTGATTCTATTTGTTTTGGATTCCAAGTTTCAGTTAGTGTATTAGTTTAATGCACGAAAAATCAATTCACTCAATTAAGTGAGTTAAAATTAGTTTAACTAGTTGTAAATGATTGTTGCACTAGTGAGAGGTCAAGTGAGTTAAATTAGATTTAATTCACATGCATTGAGATGTCAAGTGGCTAATGATTTACTATTAATAGCTACATGCATGTCAGTTCTTATGAAGACCCAGTTGAGACAAAGGTTAAAGGGAAGTTAACTATTAGTTGTATTTTTGGCAAACTGCACAGATGAAGTTAAAACACCATAGGATTTTCCGTGATGTTTGCACAGTCAAGGAAAGATGAAATTCCTAAAGAACAAGGATTGAATTCCACATGAGTTGCATGAGCAAGGTAGGCTGAGAAGAGGCTGAGAATTTGCTAAGAACTAGCCCAATTTTGTCCTAATTAGTGTGAGACAGTCAAGATAGTGAAACAAACTCTTGTGAGAAGAGTGCATTATATTGTTTCATGATTCCTTAGTTCATTATACAATAGAGATTTAGGGGTTTTGAGCAGGTTCCTTTCCCCAAAAAAATATTTGTGTTGTGGATTGATTTTCTTTCTCTTACTTCGTGTGATTGTACGATCATGTTTAATTTCCATAAATTAATTGTAGAGGGATTCAGTATATTGCTCTAGTATATTGCATGAACAGATTGAATCCATTGGAATCCATATTGTTTGTATAATTTCTACATGGTATTCGAGCCTTAGGAATCACAATAGTGGAGAAGAAATTGAGTTCGTGTTGAAAAATATTCAAACTTGTAGATACTTTCTTTGGAGCGACAAGCGGATCAATATGGATTTCAATGAATTAATATTGGAATATGAACTTGAGAGAAACTCTAATTATATTGCATGGAAAGATAGAATGGAGGTAGTTATGAAGGACAACAGGTTGAAAGAATTCATTGATAATGACATTCCCAGGCCCACATCAGCAAACGTCGCTCTTCTTGATGCTTGGAAAAATAAGGTAGCAAGGGTGAGGACGATCTTATTAGAGGCATTTCGAGATCACATTGTCTCGAGTCTCCATGGCAAGGCCACTCCATATGCAATGTGGAAGGTGTTGACATATCTGTTTCAGAACAACATCGACCAAAGGAAGTTGGCGCTAAAGGAAAAGCTCAGGAAAATCAAGAAGGAGGAGGGCGAGACGGTACTAACATACTTGGAAAAGTTCAATCAATGTCGAGATAAGCTTAGAAGTGTTGGTGTGACCGTAGCAGATGATGACTTGGTGAGCCTAGCACTTCTAGGCCTTCCCAAGAGCTGGCATAGTTATAAGGACTTTGTCAATGGGTGGGAGAAGTTACCAGATTGGGAGTGACTTTGGTCAGATTTGGTACACAAAGAATTTAGGCGAAATACCAGAGATGGATCCTCATCCAAGACTAATGATGAGGAATATTGTGCCTTGGCTAGTAAGGAAAAGAAGGCCAAAGGAAAGAAATACCAGGGTGAAACGGGCAAGAAAGACTTGTCCAAGATCATATGCTTTCACTTTCACGAGCATGGGCACTATGTTACAAATTTTCCACAGAAGAAGGCAAGCAAGAAGGAGCCTACAGTTGAAGCAGGTGAAGTATTGGCTTCACAGTTCAAGCTTGATTTTACTCTCATTGCATGCATGGCCAACACTGTAATGGGATGCATGTGGTATTTAGACAGCGGTGCCTCGTTCCATATGACGGGGAATAGAGATCTCTTTAGTGACTTGGAGGAGAAGGACCTCCAGGAGAGCATAGAGTTTGGAGATGACGAGAGGTATAGCGCTACTAGCATAGGTACATTTACATTTTAGAGGGAGAATGGATCCCATCTTAGACTAGCAGATGTTTTGCATGTTCCAGGCCTAAGGATGAATCTTGTCTCCGTAGCGGTACTGGAAGACCATGGTTATGAAGTGATGTTTAGAAAAGGAAATTTTTTCCTTAAACACATAGCCATGAGACAGGTGAAGTAGATCGGTGTAAGAGTCAAGAACATGTATGCTCTCGAGGTTGAGGATGCATGTAAGTCTTTGAGGAGCAAAGAAATGGTTAATGACTTGGTGGTTGAGAGGGAGGAATTATCTCTCAACATGCAACCTCAGAAGCAACTACAGAAGGTTTTGGAGAAGCCACAATTGGAGAAGCAGAGAGGAGACCGAGTGGAAGATTCCACTCAAGCAGAGACCACTAGGAGGGGGAAATTTCGAGCTAGAAGGGTTGAGGGAGTACATGAAGCTATACCTCCAGGTGTGAGGTGAGGCGATGTGCAAAATTAATCCAAAGTAGAAATTTGGGCAGGATTCATTGAGATGGTGTGTCTCATGGATCGAACCTAGCTACGAGGAGTCCACAGTAAAACAGTAGCAGGAAGGATCAGTTAGATTGACGCAGTCAGATGTTAGGAAGACATAAATCAGAGTGACAGGTTTCAGATATTGGAGTGCAGATCAGAGTTGGCAGTAGTGCAAAGTGCATGGATGCAGATGTCAACAACGTAGAGAGTCCAGTAGACATGTGCAGTAGGTACCAGTAGTCAGAAGACTCTGATGATATATGCATTATACTGATTCAGTTTTTTCGAGGCTATTAAGTTTCAGAAGTGTTGCGTGCAATATTTTCATGTGTGAACAACACTAGAGAAGTGTTGCATGCAAGGGTTGCATGTGTGAACAACACTAGAGAAGTGTTGCATGCAAGAACATTCCAAAGGTATTGGATCAAGATATATTGATTCCTTTCTTGTTGAGAGGGAGTGTTGAAATTTGCAACAAGAAACAATCAAATTGGCATCTAGAAACAACATGACAGCACACACATTAGTGTGGGATCACAGGTCACACACTGATGGGTCCTAGCGATACATTAGTGTGCAAGCCAATTTATTTAATAAATTGGAAATGTGTCTAATTAATTTTCCCATAATTAAATTGGACAATAAATTGTAATCTTATCTCATAAGCACTTGTAATAGTTAACTTAGTGTGATAGACTCAGTTAGCTCATGAAATTCAAGTTGATGGTGGTTGGTGAGGCATGTAGAGTGATTCTATTTGTTTTAGAGTCCAAGTTGTAGTTAGTGTATTAGTTTAATGAACGAGAAATCAGTTAACTCAATTAAGTGAGTTAACATCAGTTTAACTAGTTGTAATTGATTGTTGCACAAGTGAGAGGTCAAGTGAATTAAATCAAATTTAATTCACATGCAGTGATTTGTCAAGTGACTGATTATTTACTATTAATAGTTTCATGTATGTTAGTTCTGATGAAGACCCAATTGAGGCAAAGGTTAAAGGGAAGTTAACTATTAGTTGTTTTATTAGAAAACTTCCTAGATGCAATTAAAATACCATAGGATTGTCCATGATGTTTGTGTAATCAAGGAAGGCTAAAATTCCTAAAGAATAGAGATTGCATTCAATTTTGTCCAGATCAGTGTGATACAGTCAGGATAGTGTAGCAGACTGTTGTGAGAAGAGTGAATTGTATTGTTTCATGATTCCTTGGTTCATTATAAAATAGAGATAGAGGGGTTTTGAGCAGGTTGTTTTCCCTAGAAAAACACCTGTGTTGTGGATTGATTTTCTTTCTCTTACTTGGTGTGATTATGCAATTGTGTTTAATTTTCACAAATTAATTGTAGAAGGATTAAGTATCTTGCTCTAGTATATTGCATGATGAGATTGAATCCATTGGAATACATATTTTTTGTATAATTTCTACATTAACTTGTGTATTTTAATGATATATAGATTTTTTAATTTTAATAATGTTAGAAGTATTATAAAGTAATATTTTGATGAGTATTATGGATTGATGCCTATGCATTTGCGAGTCATTTAATCTATATTATTGTCCCATATTAGGTGGATGGTGGGTATTTAAAGTTCATATATTTGTGTTTTTGTTGTCCAACCTAGTATGATAGAGATGTTGTAAAGTAATGTAATGTCTTGTAAATAAAAATAAAAATTAAATGAAATAAAAATATTAATGTAATGTAAACATATAAAATAAAAAATAAAGATAAAATAAAAATAAAAGTCCACCAGGTCTCACTCCATGATGTGAAGTCACTCGCTCACAAGATGAATATGTAGTCCCACCAAGCTTAAAAGTGAGCCTATAGAAATGGAATAACAATTAAAATAAAATGAGTCATGGTATTGAGAACCCATGGTATTGACCCATGTCATTGATGTGGAATATGGCCTATTTAAAGGGGGAAATTAAACTAGCATAGATCCATCTTAACTCTAGATCTACCAAGCCTTGAGAGGGACCAAATATCTTGAGATATAAACTTCTTTTAGAGTGAAAAGAGATTTGATCCATCTCTGTACTTGGTAGATCCAAAGTTAAGATGGATCTAGGTTCCACGTATATACAGAAATCAAAAGTTGAGATTTATTTGCAAAGTAGTTATGTATTTTTCTCTTTTAATTAAATTCATTAATTTGAAAAAATTGGCATACAAACAAATGACATATGAAATTAGATATGGTCCATGGTATTGTAACAAATTTTATTTATGGATTAAGAATATCCATAAATATTCATGGTTAAGAATCTTGTTACATTGTGTATAAAATCTTTAGGTGAAAATCACATCAAAGTAAATTTAGTCACCAGCCAGTGTGGTTCATCATTAGGACAAGATGAGAAATCTGATAAGAACTCATTTAAATAGATAAGTAAATAGATAAGGAAAGCTCCAACTAGCCACTTGTAAATTAACTGCTAGTTTGACTCGAATATGAAATATAAATAAAAATAATAATTATTTATTTATTTTTAAATAATAAATTAAATGTTTCAGATTTATAGTTTGATTTATATATTTATTTTTATTTTTAATAAAAATAATAAATATTTATTTATTTTTATTTTTTAAAAAACCAATTAAATGTTTAATATTTATAGTTTGAATTTTATATATTTATTTTGATTTTTAATAATATGTTATTAATAATTATATGTTATGTAATTAAAATATCATTAAAATAATTTTCTTGTTTATTTTAATTAATAGTTTATTTTACTTTATTATTATTATTATTAATTTTACCAAGTTAAATAATAATAAAATTTCTATGAAATTTATTATTAAAAAAAGAAAAAAAAGAAAAGGAGAAAAAAATTAAGAGCCAGAGCGGAAAAATATATAAAAGGGGAAACAAAGAAGAGAAACAAAAACTAAATTAAATAAATCAAAATTAAATTTTAATTATTTAATTATTTAGAAATAATAATAATATTATTTTTTTTTGGGACCAAATCCATTGAAACTTAAAAAACTTAAAACAAGAAATACGAATTGGTAAAAAACAAATGATTAAAATTAATAAATAATTAATTTAAAATTGAAAAAATAAGAATTAATTAAAGTAAGAATGGAAAATAATAAGAATTTGTTAAAAACTCACGATTAAAATTAATAAATAACTAATTTAAAACTGGAAAAATAAGAATTAATTAAAGTAAGAGTTGAAAACAATAATTAATAATAGTAAAAAAGTGGGGTTAGATAAAAAATTATTTATAATTATAAATTATTTAAAATAATAATAAGAATTAAATGAAATTTGACCAAATTCTAAACTAAAATGAATAAATTAAAACAAGAATTGATTAAGAACTAAGTAAATAAATAAATTAAGAAAATTATGTATAAGAGTTAATAGTAAAATAATGAGAATTAAGGATTAAAACTCGTTAACCACCACCATCACTATCATCATCATCATCATCATATATATATATATATATATATATATATATATATATTTTAAGATGAGAATTAATTTTTATATATATATATTTTAAGATGAGAATTAAATTGTTAAAAATTAATGAATACTAAAAAAAAAGAAATTGTTAAGTTGACCAATTTTTAATGGAAAATACTTAAGTGAAAATAAAATAAAATTATAGTAAATAAAACAAAATAGGAATTGAAGCAACATCCAACAAGAGTTTATTGAAAATATTGATAATTGAATAAATTAATAGAAAGATGAAGTAAAGTTAGAAATGTAGGTGAGCTTATGGATGACAAGCTTTCAAGATTGACTAAGTTTGTTAACATCTTCTCTATTAAAATTATTAGGGTTCTTCTTAGGCTTCTATATCCATCCTATTTATTAAAATTATTAGGGTTTCTATATCCATTCTCTTTATTAAAATTATTAGGGTTCTTCTAGATTTCCAAGATTTCTCTAATAACACGATTTTAGATGGATCAAAATGAATTATATAGTTGGAGCAAGTTAATTATTATGATTTTTTCAACGCAACTTTAGATGTATGATGAAGAATGGTAGGGATTCAACCTTCATATAATATTCTAAAGTATTCTTAATAATATACACAAATCAAAGGTTGAGATTTATTTCTAAAATAGTTATGTATTTTTTTCTCTTTTAATTAAATTGATTAATTAAAAAAAATGTCATATAAAGAAGTATTATATGAAATGAGTTATGGTTTTTTGGAATGTGGTATTGATAAGTCATGGTATTGGCCTATGATATTGTAATAAAGTCTATTTACAAATCAAGACTTTCCATGATAAAATGAGGATGAATCTTCATGGCTAAGAATATTGTTACACGTTCTTTTTTAATGTATATATGTTTAACTTATATATTAATCATGCTTATCATTAATAATAATAATAGAATAAGTTATAATCTAGTTAATTCTTATAATTTTTTAAATTTTATTAACTTGAGATGTATGATTAAGTGTTTTCAGGTTTATTATGAATTGGCATCTATTAGTGTTTACTGATTATTTAATGTGTAGTTGCACTAGTTTATTTTATACAATAATATTAATAAGATGAATTTTACATACATTTGATTCACATTCCTGATTAGATTACATAAAGAAAATCACAAGGGAGTTTGTGTGAAAGGTTATGTAGATATGAAGAGTGATTATTAGTGAAAATGTATGTTTTTTATTATTTAAATTATATTTTTAGCTATTTAAATAGTTATATTTAATAATTCCCAAGGGATGACTCAGTTGGTTGAGTTCCTATTGCTAAGTACCTTGCTAATTGGGAGGTCACAGGGTCAAATCTCATCGATGCCATTCAAGTTAGGCTTGACCAATTATTACCTATGGGTGTTAGCGGGACCAATTATTACCCAACCCATGGGTGTAAAATAGATTTCACATTTAAAAATTATATTTTTAATTGTATACAAATAAATACTTGATATTATATCTGTAAGAGTTTACAAATTCAAATTTGAAAAAAATAGATTTCACATTTGAAAATTATATTTTTAATTTTATGCAAATAGATATTTGATATTATATGTGTAAGAGGTTACAAATTCAAATTAAAAAAAAAAAATTTCACATTTGAAAATTATATTTTTAACTGTATACAAATAGATACTTGATATTATATGTATAAGAGGTATACAAATAGATACTTGATAGAGTATGCACACCTTTGTAGACTTTAGTATATAAATTATTCAATGGAGGCACAATCATAGAAATTAAACTTTAATTTATTAATTATAAAAAGAATTAATATATGAGATGAACATATATATAATTTAAAAAAACATGTAACAAAATTCTTAACCACGAATATGTAAATAGGTTTTGCTAAAATATTATGGGACCAAAAAACTATAATTCATTTTACAAAAGATATAGTGTAAATGTTTGTAAACATTTACATGTGGACTCATTTGGTATTTCAAATAGATTTTTTTGTTGGAATCCAATTAAAAAATATATGGTGAAATCTTGATTTTATTGTGTAAATTGACTACATAAATGGATTCAGCACCCTAAAAAACCCTTGAGGCACTTTGATTGTGCTTGGAGAGGTGCTCTCCAGCCCAGTATGTAGAGATGTTGTAATGTCCTATAAAAATTTTGACTCAACCAAAATAAAAATAAAAATAAATAAATAAATAATAATGATAGGTATCAATAAAAAAAATTTGACTTGGTCAAATTACATAAAACTAAAAACTAAATGTGTTGCATTTTCACACATCAAAGTTTTTGTGGTCTACATTTTGAGCCATAAAGTAATATGAAAATGCAAGAACATAATTATTCTTCGCACAGAATCCTCCAATTTGAAACTAAAAATTAAAATATAAAAAATAATAATTATAATTATAATTAATTATATTTAATCATCAAACTAGCCTAGATCCATCTTAACTCTAAATTTACCAAGCTCTCATAGGGATCAAATCTATTTCCCTATGGACACTTGTATATCCATAGTTAATATGGATCTAGCCTCGTTACAAAATTACATATATAAATAAAAATCATATATTAAATTCTTACAAATCCTCCTGTCATGATTATCTTTCTTATTAGTCCCTGCCAAGGCATTCTTACAAATCCTATCGTCATAATTATCTTTCTTATTAGTCTATGCCAAGGCAGGACTATAGCAATCAATTTTCCTGTTAGCATTGACCGTGTCAACTTTTAATATTTAACTTTATAAATCATTAAATTATTTTTATTTTAATTAAAAAATAATAATGTCGTCCATAAAATTTGGTCACCTTTAGAATTCACCAATTTTTATGAGGATCATAGTTAACATTTTATAATCAAAATAAAATTATATTTAAGTAAATTATAATGATATTACTTAAAAATGAATTAAATGAATAATACAACTAAAGTAAAAAATCAATAATTCAAACTAAACTACAAAGTAAAAAGTAATGTTATAAAAATATACTAAATGAAAAATAAAAATAATAAGTTTATATTAGTTATCATTCTATAGTGTTGGATTTTGCTACATCTTTCACTAGGAAAATAATTTAAAATCAAGCTTGCATTTGTATTGTAATTCTCAGCTTAATTTTTATAGTACATAAATACATTCAAAAATGTTCCATAATGCAAAAGAATTTTGGAAGGCTTCCATTCTGAACATATAACTTCTTGTAAATTTGAAAATTAACTAGTTGCATAAATTTTTGGTTATGGGGCTACTGATCATGAAACTATATTGTAGTCTTATACACGTTATTTTTACAGGCAATATTCTTTTTACTTTACTTTTTTTTTTCTTTTATATCGAATACAAATATGGAAAATCTAGTTTATTGTACATTTCAAACTATAATACATTTGGGTATATATAGTGTATCAATAAATTGTCAAACGAGTCTGGTCATAATCTTAGAAAAATCTTATTTGTTCGAAATATAATTATACATGTAATTTCATTTTTGTGCTTGTTAATTAATAATTTTCATCATTGTTACATGATAAAGTTATAGATAATGATGTCATGCATTGATATTTGGATTAATATCATGGAGTTATACTTTTTAAATATATTTTTAAATAGAGTTTAATTTCATTTATAAAAATAATAAAATAATTAATACATAATATTTATTTTGTTTTTTTTTAATTTGTAAATTATTTTATATATGATAATGTTAAAAGATTTTAGTTTTAGTGGTTAGGTAAAAAATTGTTTTTTTAAGGATGTAGGTTGAAGTTTTTGGAAGCATTTTGTAACTACTATTTTTTTAATTTATGAAATAATTGTATTTAATGTAATAATAGTAACCAATATTTTTTTTGTCGTTCATATTTATGCAAATTGGCAAGATAATGGAAAATGTTTTGATTTTTGGTTTTACATAGAGCATGTGGGTTTCTCTTCATTATCACTTAAACACTAGTTCCATTAGTTCCATCTTTTTAAAGATTTTTTGTAATTCTAAAAATAAATCCAATTCCAAATAAAAATTTTCTAAAATTAAATTAATTTTGGTAATGTTGTGCTTGAAAATAAGAAGCGATGAAATTATTTTTAATAAATAATTGAATATTTAAAATTATATATATATATATATATACAAAATAGATATTTTTCAATTATATATATATGAAATAGTATATGTTTTATTTTTAATTTTTTTAAAATAAGAAAAAATTAGAAATGGAAATAATGTTTTCAGAAAGTATTTAAAAAAGAAATGTATATCTATATTTTAATACAAACATTTCATAATAATAAATATTTATTTGGTTGTTTCCTATTTTATTTTCTTGTTTTAGTTTCCTTGCCTTGACTTTGTTTTTAAACATTTTACTAAGGGAATGGTAAATAAGTGCAACTATTAGGTGGTAAAAAGAAGTGCAAGAAGAATGAGAATGAAGAAGAGTGTTTGAATGAGAATACTTTAGTTGCAACAATTCATAGACATATTAATCCATCATTACTTTACATGCAAAATGCATTCACTAACAATATTATGGAGTGGGACAAATATTATATGATCTATGGATATCTAGAATAAAGTTATGTGGGATTTAGAAAAAGAAAAATTTATATTTTCATTGAGTATTTTCATTTTATATTTTCATGAATACTACCATGCTTTGTTATATGTACTCGTTTCTTAATTTTTTTTTGTAAAGTGCATATTTTTATGTATATAAATTTTCCTTTAGAAGTATTATGAGTTGAGATTTATTTATAGATTTCCTAATATTCTATGTGAGATATAATCTTTATTTAACTTTTATTTGAGTAAACATTTTTTATTCAAGTATTTATTTATATTTTTATGATTAAATTTGATAATATATATATAATAAATTAATGTTTCTCTAATCAATTTGTATTTAATACATAATTGTTTTACTAAACATATTTTGTCAATATTTTCAACTTCTTCCATGATTTTTCATTTAATTCTATAACCTATACAACAACTCTCTAAAATGTTTGTTATTACTATTTTTTTCCATTTACTATTTATAGAATAGATGATGTTCTTTCAAGATTCTTTAACTAACTTTGTAGCTCAAACAACAACCATATAAACTTGTTATTGTTACTAAAAAGAAAATGTCTCTATTATATGAAATGATTATATTTTTATCACAAATATGTTTAAGATTTGTTAATAACACAACATCATCCATGTAAATTAACAATAACAAAGCATGACTTCTTATATGTGTACTTCCTTTATTTTTTATGATTCAATTTTCTAACTAATTTAAATATAACTCAAATAGATGATACATTCTTATTTTATTTGTATTTTACTCTTGATTTTGACTAGCCCTTCTAATTTTATCATTTATTGAAATCCTCAATTTTACAATAAACTTTTCATACAATAGAAATGAGCTCTTCTCCACTTTGCTTGAATTCCTACTTTCTCCATTATTTTTCGAAGTTATTAGACATAGTATGATAATTTTAGAAAAACCAAAGAAACATTAATAAATATTATTGCTTCATCTCTTTTTTAAAACGACAAGATATGAGATGGTCAATGGTTGAATGTTAGCAATGTTAGCTTAAAAATATCGATTCTATAATGCGGAATAAACACTTTAAAAGAAACGTAAAATAAAAATAAATGCCCAATAAATCATACCTCCAACCATTGATGGCTCACAAGCTATTTTGTATGCAAAAATTTCCGGTTGCTTCACTGTATAAAAAAAAACTTTCGCTACCAATCTGTTTTGCTGAAACTCTTTAAAACTTCATATTTTTCTTCAAGTGATGAAAGTGGAGAGATAAGAAGCTTTGAAAACTCCGCCCTTGGATTTACAAAACTCTCCCAAAAGCTCTCACTAAAGCAAAAATTAAAGGATACAGAAATCAGAAAGGACTTCCAAGCTCTCCTCACTCTAACTTGATGGTGTAAAACTGAAGGGGATTGAGTTAGTGAGCTTGGGGACCAAACATAAATATTTATAGTCAAGCTTCCATCAAGCTTCTATTGGCTATGTATCAAGTTTCCACAAATCATGGTAGAGAACTGGAGTGGGAGTAATAGACCACTTCAGAAGCTCTCAACAAAAAATTAATTAACTACAGTTGATTTTCGTAATTTAAGGAAATTACTGCAGTTGGTTTCCATAAATTAAGGAAATCACTGCAGTTGGTTTCCAGAAATAATTACTGCAATTATTTCCAGAAACAACTCTAGCTGTTGTGAGAGGGAGCGTACAACTGTTGTAAGAGGGAGCCTAACATTGAATGCTTAAGTCAAAAGAAACACAAGAAAAATCCACATTATTAGTTTTGGCAAAACTATAGCATCATGTTAAGTGTCAAAAAAAATTGACCAACACTGTGTAATTGTGCATTATACTAAACAATTTCATAAAATAATAATTTTCTATTATCTTAGTAATATGAAATATATATATTAATTTTCTTCATATTATATAAATATTAATTTAAATATTTCATAATATGTTTTAAATATATCATGCTACCAATTTTTATATGTAAATTTTCTAACAATATAATCCCTAATTTCAATGACAAGGACTACATTGCCCACTCGTTTGCATTGGTATCTTAAATCTATTCACATTTACCCATAATTTAACTTATATAATTGAAAATTATATTTAAAGTATGGTTTTTATTCATTCGACTCTCCCTGAACGAAGTTGTATTTATGTGTGTCTTTAATTCATTGGACTTTCCCTTTCAAGTCCTCTAAAGAAATATTGGAGAGATATTTCTAGTACAATGAACTCCATATAAGATATTTCCTTTTGGATATACTCAAGGGAATACGTTTGCCCGATGGGAAGGCTCAGGGAAGGTAAATATGTATTGATTGCACTAGATTTGGTAATTTATAATGTAAATGTGCCTTCCATGAACACACACGTGATAGAGAGGGGAACAATTCTTAAGGTGTCTTCCAAGCTCACGTGAAAGAGAAAGTAGGACAATTTTGAGAGACAAAAGTCAATGGGAAATGGAAATATGTTTGGAATGAAGTTTGGGAAATAGTGAGAGGAATACTTAATATTTGCTTAATAATGTTCATCATAATTTTGTAGTAGGAAGGAATGATTCAAATGATAACGGTGAAGAGAGGGATGAAATTAATTACATGATGATAATAATAATGATGAGGGCTTATGTATCAGGAATTTTATTTTGGTATGTTTATAATTAAGGTAGATAGTTAGTGAGAGTTTGCTAATAAATGGTTATGTTATTGGTAGTGTTTGAGTTATGGTTTTTTTATTTACAAAAGAAAATTTATATGTTTTTTTTTTTTTAAATTTAGGTTAAAGGTTGTTGAACTTAAATCTAGTTAATTTGATTTTTAATTAGATAAATAAGATTTAAAATAGAGTATTAAGTGAAAAGGTGTGAATTTTGCAATTTTACAATTTTTATCAAACAATTAAATGGTTCCTCTTCATCTTTAATCATATTAGGGGTTAGGTTTTATGCATTTTAGGAATTTTTTGGTTTTTTTAGTTTTATAACACCTTAATTTTCGCTCTAGCATTTTTTGTTTTGTTTTTCTTATATGTTGGGGCTTATTATATTTTATTGTTGTAGTTTACCTATTATATGTTTTGAATTTTTTTTAGCATATTTTCTAGTCTAATTTATAGAATCTGACACAGATTTGTTGAAATCACAAGTTTGAGTTGTGAACTCTCTACAATCTGAGTGTCATGAGGGATGTTTGAGGTGTTAAATCTATATATTAAATCACAAACACATTTTAAACAACATAAGATCAAAATTTCACTAAAAATTATTTCATTACGTTCTAGCCAAAAACTCCAAAATGTAGAATAGTTAGAAGATGCCTATTTTATTTTAACATGTATTATATCTATCTTGGTAACACTTTTTGATATGTAGAGTTGATTACCAAGACTTTTTTTCTTTATATTATGTTATATGATGGTGGTGGTGTTGTTTCATATTGAATCATTAATGATGATGTCATAATGTTAAATATATTCAAATGTTTACAGGAATAGTTTCATCATGCAATGAGTTTTAATTAATAATGTGATATTTCCTAATTTTGAGGCTCACACTAGCTAAAGTCATATGTCGGGACTAATATGAAATTCATGGATGGAAATAATTTGATTTATTATGGATACTAATAGAAACAGTAGGCTATGGTAATTATTATTGGGACCCACAATGAAAATAGTTAATTGTCGAGCATATCTTGAATGAAATTATTAAACAAGTTTTTTTAGGATGGTGCATTTTGAAAATGGGGCCTTTCAGTCAAGTCTATTACTATTTGTAATCTAGAATGACTATAGGATACCCAATTAACAATTTAATGTGTTTTTTTAATTAAATTATTTAAATTATTGATGTAAAATACTTTAGAATTTTTAGCCTTGAAGCTAGTATCATGGCCTTGAAAGGTTCCTATCTTCTTACTTGTGCTTGTATGACCTAACCATTAGGCTCTAAACCTATTTAGAGAAGAAATATTGGGGTTTTCAATAATTTAAACAAAATTTATACAACTATATGCAACATGATTTCATATAATTTGAGGAAGTTGTTTGTTATCTACCAATACCGAGTTTGAACAATCCATAAACAAATTTACAATAAAATATATATACATCATGATAAAGAATATGATGGTACTTATATATAGGAATAATATTGCATATGAAAATAAATTGTATATGAACTATTCATGCACCTAATTGTAGGTATCCATTGAAGATACAACCCCCAAGACAAGCTAAAAACCAACAAGTGAAAAGAAATCCACCAAATATCCACCTTAGCCTCAATGTCTTATCACAACACCATAGGGTTCTATCATAACTATACATCAATTATCAATTGTCATATATCTACACCAACACTCATACCACCACTTTCCCAATTTTCTCTTAGACTCTCTTGATCTCAAAGTTCAACAATTCCCTTTTATTTTACAACTAGGGGAATTCCTCCATTTACCCAGTGTGCCATGCATGAAAGTTACATAATGAAATGTATGGGATGAAAATTCTATCAAATGGTGGCGAAATTGCTCAACATTCTAATAGCCAAGAAAAATCATTGATAATTACAATGAGTTAGGATCTCTCACAGTTCAAAACAATTAGATTGTAGGCTACTTATGGTATCTTGGTATTATGTGAAAATGAAGCAAAATAACACAAAGTATATGGGCATAAATTCAACATGTGGATAGAAGATAAATATTGGACTATAACATAAAGGAACCGTTAGCATTATTGAGGAACTTGGACATTGAAATAAGGGAAGAGATTTTCCACCTTTATAGGAAATAGGGTACTAATAGAGAACTATTCAAGTTAAGAAAACTCCAATAAATTAAGAACTTGTGTCTCAATAGGAAAATTGTATCAATCACACCTAAATATAAATAGAGGAATATTTAGAGTATTCAATTGAATTTAATTAAAATAGGATTTGTTTCATTTTTCACATATGCCCACTTAAAGATAAATAATAAATATTGGGAATGCTCCTATAATTCAAAAATTATGGAGAGAAAAACTATGTATTGTTTCCATCATATATATCCAGTTAAAAAAAAATAGAGGAATATTAGCATCTCAACTAATTCAACCATAGAGAAAAACACATAGATACATTTGAGATTGTGCTTTATTTTTAGAAGCCTTATATTCCCTCACTAGTTCATAGCATCCATGTGCTTCTAGTAATTTTTACTATGTGTATGTTTTATTATATATATACTTTTTTATAATTTTGCAACATAATAACATGGCATGTTGAACTACCTTGAAAAACTAGAAAAACAACTTAAAAACCCACATTAAATCTAAACTCATCATTTTCTAGTTAACCCTTGGACTTTGGCTTACCACTAGAAATATTTATAACATATTTCTATCATGGTTTATTCCAATTTATCCCCATGACTTAAAATATTATAAAAATTAAGAGAAATTTTGTTTTCATGATAAATGATTCCCGAAGGGTAAAAAATAGACTATTATGTCGCCCCCCCCCATGCCCCAGAATAGGATTGTTCTTCTTTCCTTTTCTATATCAAAACAAATATGGATATGCTGCCACCATGGTATCCTCTAGCTACCATGTAGCCTCATGTATTTCATAGTGCTTCCACTACACCTTTATCTAATTAATGGTTTTGTTCTAAAGCAATGTCACTTTCTTATCTAAGATGCATAGTAGCTCTACCTAAAAATCTCTCTTTGGTTACATCTATATCATTAGACATTTAGTTAAATGGTTAAGATAATGCACATAATTATTTAACATATAAAAAATGAAAATATTATGAACTATAATAATAGAAGAAAATGCAAGCATGTATGCAAGTGGTCTTATCCAGTCTTGAATATCAAATGGTCCACAATATCTAGATTGTATAAATTCCTTCTAGATACAAATTTATAATTGTAATTTACTAAAAAATTAGACTTGAATCTTCTCTAATCATCAGAGGAAACATTTAAACGATCACGAAATCATGAAGCATACAAGAGAAAGAATTCAATCAACACATTACACAATGATTTAATGTGGAAAGCCACAACTAAAAACCCCTACTATCTGTATATTTCATTAGTTAGAAAATATGAGAATATTACAATGCTTTTCTCAAGCCCAAGAAACCTCTTCACTATCTCTATCTATCTCACTAATTCCTATACAAGCCTTAGAAAATACTTAACCAATTTTATGCTTGCCCAAGTCCCTATTTCCTTGCGTTGTTTCCTTGGGAATTAGTCCTTATTAATTAGGGAAATTTCTCATCCACAAATATGAAATCCATCATAGGCTTCCCTCCGACTGCATGCACCACTTGTTCAATGTGGATGATTATACAATTGATAGTACATGCACCTTGAACTCCAATATCAACTAGGTAACTTGTAGATCTTGTATGCACGGATTATTTATGGTTGATTTATTAGTTAACTAGTTGATAACGAAGTAGACAACTCACTACTAGACCTCCCACTAGTTCCTCCAACAATTGGAACTAGTTTAACTGAATTTAAGTCAATTAAAATGAATTAATTAATTACAACTCAAAATAAACTCAACCAAGGCTCCTAAAAAGTAGGAACCACTCTACATGACTCAATTTAGGCCCTCGAATCGAATTAACTGGACCAACTAAGTCAAAATAACTTAGTTAACTCGTATAAGTTGTCATGTGATGTGGAATTGCTATTTTCTTCTAATTTAATTGAAGGGAAAATAAAATTAGAATATTTCTTGGTGCCATTTTCAACACTCCCTCTCGGCAAGAAAGGGATTATCATATACCCCAATCCTACCTATATGGAACTATAATTTTCCTCTTGACAATGTCTTAAACAAGATATATGTATCATGTTCCTATGTGGGAATGTACTATAGCAACATGATCCACCTCTTCACGCAATCTCCGAGATAGTGATATCAGATGTTGATATGCTTGGATTGATCATGAAAAATTAGATTCACAAAGAGTTTGATACAACTCTGATTGTCACAGTAAATCACTGTAGGATCCATCTCCTGACCAAATAACCCAAAAAGGATCTTCCTCATCCAGGTACCCTCACAAGTTTATTTACTAGAATCCATGTACTCTACTTCTGTTGAACTAAGTGCAACTGATCTCTTCTTCCTTTTGTGCCAAGAAATTGTTGCTGATCCAATATTGAAGGTTCTGCCCAATGTGCTCTTCCTATCTAATGGATTTCCCACCCAATTTGCATCGGTGAATCCTTGCAGCTTCACTCCTTTTGTCTGTATGTACCAAAGACCAAACTGAGTGGTGCCTCTGAGGTATCTCAACACATGTTTGGTTTCCTTCCAATAGATTTTGGTTGGCTTAACCATTGCTTGACTAAGCTGGTTAATTGCATAACACATGTCCGGTTGTGTGTTCACCAAGTACATAAGTGAACCCACAAGCTATCTATAAATGGTAGCTTCTACCACTTCACTTGAAGTAGCATCTTCCTTCCTCCAATTCCATACTAGAGGAGTCTCCATGGGTTTGTCGCTCTCCATGTGAAACTTCTTCAATATCGCGTTGGTATACTTTCCCTGACAGACAAACATTTCCTCATCTCCTTACCAAATTTCCAAACCAAGGAAATAATGCATGAGCCCCATGACTTTCATCTTGAATTCTATTTCCAAATCCTCTTTGCAAGACTTTATCAGCTTCTCATCACCTATTAGAATTAAATCATCGACATATAATACTATAATCAATAATTTGCCTTCAACCACATTATGGTAAAGTTTTTCATCTACTTCACTTTTGGTGAAACCCAACCCGATGAAATAGTTGTCGACCTCGGTGTACTAAGCACATGGTGCTTTTTTAAATCCATATAGTGCTCGCTTGAGTTTGCACACATGTGACTCTTTGTCGAAGGTCTCAAATACATCTAGATTCTCTATGTACACCTCTTCCTTAATTACTCCAATGAGTAAAGTTATCTTCACATCCATCGGATCTATCTTCCATCCCATATATGCTAAAAGTGATAGAATTGATCTGATTGAAGATTACCTTGCTACTGGAGCAAATTTCTCCTCGTAATCAATTCCCTCCACCTGAGAGAACCCATTGGCCACAAAGTTGGCATTGTGTTTCTCGACAATCCCATATGCTGCTTCCTTCACCTTGTAGATCCACCTGGAACCTACCACTTAATTTTCCTCTGGCCTTGGGAAAAATTCCCAAGAAATTTTCCTGATAATGGAATTATATTCATCTACCATGGCATCAACCCATACTAGTTGTTACACTACTTCCTCAAAGGAGTATTTCTCAGTCTCTACACTCTCGCTCATCAGATACATGTAGCCAGTGTATCAACCTCCTGACCTCCTCTGCTCACATTGTGATGTGGGTGCCCCCACATTCTCTCTAGCATCATGCATCGAATTGTCAGCCTCTCTAATGTTCTTCCTTCCATAGCTGGATTTCTCTGCATGGGTGGATGCTTCCATTCTCTGATCCTCTCCTTATGGCTACTCCATAAAATACTAAGGTTCTTTCTTTGGAGCTAAAATATCCTCATCTACATGCAACTGAAGCTCCCTCTCAAGGGAACATCTAATGGAATTATTCTCATGAAAATTCACATATCTATGAACAATTTTCATCCTGTGAGATGGAAGGTACACCTGATAATTGTGAGGTGTATTAGTGTACCCCATAAATATTCCCAACTTCGTTATCGGTTCTATATTTTTCCTTGCATCCTTGGAAACATGACAGTAAACCAATGAACCAAATATCTTTATGTGTGCCACATCTAGTTTCTTACCTGAAAAAGCTTCTTCTAGTGTACTCATCCCAAGAATCTGTTAAGGACTTGTGTCCTACACATATGTCATTTTGTTGCATGATTCAACCCACAAGTGCAATGGTAGGCTGTGATCATGCAACATTGCCAGTCCAGCTCCCACAATATTTATTTTCTTCCTTTAAGCAACCCCATTTTGTTGTGGGTTATGGGTTTTTATTAACTCCCGTCGAATTCCTTATGATGTACACATGTTGTTATTAACTCCCGCCGAATGCCTTATGATGTACACATGATATTCAAAGATCCATGGTGAAAATGGCCAAGTTGCCTATATCGTAATTCACCTGTGTCTCAATTGTGTACCTTCTCTTCTTTCATGCTCAAAGTAGCACACTCTTATACATCCAATTTTTAGAGGTTCTTTACTCAAACCTTGATCTACTTCACTTGTCCCATGGCTATGTGACTAACAAAATTCTTCCTTTTGCTAAATATCACATCGTAGACATAGTCTTCCAACATAGAAACTAAAACTAAATTATTCTTAAAACTCAGAACATACATAATGTGACAGGAGAACCATAATACCTTTGAAAAGTAATAACATTGATGTCGTTCATGCTATACCTTCCTTCATCTCCCATATCGATATGCATCTAGAGGTCCTTCTCCTGTAAGTCGTTGAAACATTATTTGTTACCGGTCATATGGAATGAGGCTCCACTATCTATATACAACACACTACCCATCACCGATGTCACCATGCATGCTGTTAGCACTAGTTTTGATTCCTTTCAAAGCTTCCCTCTCCGTCATTTTTTCTTTGTCTCTAGTTCCTTATGATTCAATTCTTTCACATCCTTTTTTCCATTTTTTCCATTTCTCTTTGTTCCTTTCCTCATTTTCCCAAAAACCCAAAGTTCAGCCTTTCATTTCTTCCAAAACCCCTTTTTAAGTAATAAAATCCAATTTTCATAGTTTAAAAGCAGCTCCACACATCCTCTAATAGCCATATCACATTTCCTTTTAAACTTACCATATATTTCTTTTATCGCAGATTTTACCCACACCACAACAAACCTTGGTAATATCATATATCATACGACATAACTCACCGCACTTAATAAACATTGTGGACCCATTATCTTTCATCGCAATCAACTCTTCACAGTTTTAACTTCTATTCACGTACAATTGTCGTCTCCTACAAAACCCCCGAAATGAAATTTGCGGTATGGTCTAGGGCCCATATTTCCCTTTGATATGCCTTGAATTCGTTATAAACCCATTTATTATAATTTCGGTGTCTTTTTTTCATATTACCATAACTTAACAAAGTTTTCACTTTCCAATTTGAAAATTCATTTAAAGGGCCCCACCTACCTTTTCACATCATATGTTCGCAAAATTCACTCACCGCGTTCACTTCCACTCCCTCAAAACTTTCGATGTGTGATTTGTGGGCGACCCCACTGTTTGTTATGCCATGTCACCCTACGCTCTCATCGCACATCGCACATCGCACTTCGCTAGTTTCAATGTTTAACTTTAGTGTCTCATATCAAAACTTGCGATGTGCAATTTGCAGTATTGTATGGGCCCCACCTTCCATCTCATTACACATCGCACTTCGCCAGTTCCAAAATTTAACACTTGTGTTTCATAATAAAACTTCTAAAATGCGATCTGCAATCGACCCTACTTCCTTGCTACGTCATCACCCCATCTCAAATCACATTTATTTTCGCTTGTGTCTTAAGTTTAAAATTTTCTAACCCTATTCTGTGATTGTGATATGTGTCTAAAGGGTTTTCTCCTCCTGCTTATCATTCATTTAATAATCCCTCCCACTAAATCTGCTCCACGTTTCCCCTATCAATTAAAACTTTTTCAAAGGATTTCTTTGTAATTTCTCATAAAATGAACCTCTGCCATTGTATCTAAAAAAATTCGGGTTTTCCACCATTACAAAGGGTTTTCCACCAAAGAAGGAAAGGAACAATGAAACATCAGCAGAGTTTCTCTGAAACAGTTTTCTACCACTACTCTTAGCACCATCACATTTCTACAAGACATGAGGCAACATTGAAGGAACAACCACACACCATTTTCACTATTTTTTACACTTTTTATGGAGTTTGTTGCACCAGAACAGAAGAGGAGTCTTCCCCTAAACTACCACATCATAAAAACCACTTTGAATTGTTAGCCTTGATGTTGTTATTTTCATTATGTCATAGCACTTTGTATTAAAGTTTTAGGATAAGCCTCATCTCTTGCATGAGATCATAATAACTTTTGGGAACAGGTTTACTCCTTTTGTGGAGATGACCGTTTATTATTTTTGTATATATCTGATAAGATGCTATGTAAAAAGGGTTGGTTGGTGGTTATAGAATTTTGACTTATATGAACTGTAATTTTTTTTGTGAATGAAATGGAATAATAATGTTGAGGACTTATTACCAATTTGTTGTGTGTATTGTCTACTTTACTTGTATTTCCATATCTCCTTTCTTCTAGTTCTAGTTTTCAAATCATCATATTGTTATGTGTTTTTATTAGTCTCTTAATCTTGTTATGTGTTCTATCGGTTTTTATTAGTTTCACAGTGAGAATTCATGATAAAATCTATATTATAACAGTGGAAGAGCATCACTCATGATATTTAATCTTCATGATATTTTAGTGAGAATCTTGTCATAGTAGAAATAGCTTTCTCTCAATGGAATATTGTCAAACTGCTACTTTTGTGAATTTCTACTAAATTAGTAGACTTATGTTTTATAGAGCTACTAATTCTTCTCTCATATTTCTATTTCCTCTCCTCATAGACTACAAACTTGCACCTTTATACCACATCAAGTTACAATACCCTCATTAGTAGAACTGTGGATTTGACCAAAATCTCTCTTCAGTAAATCAAAGTTTATACCATCTTCCAATCCCATAAAAAAATCATTAAATTTATTTATAGTTTAAAATGTGTTTGGTCAGGCGCTTCATGCAGTCCAAGTGTTGATTCCAGCGCCAACATATTTTGGTGCATCTACCAGGATACGAAGGCCTTGAAACGAAGTATTCTCCTGAGTCTCTTGTTTTGAATTGCTGATAAGAAATTCTTAATGGTGAACAAGAATTGGTGACTTGAAGAAGACTGCAAATTAGTTCACCTGGCGAATCTACAAAGAGGAAGATGGGTTTCAATACCTCCTTGTACAAGGAGGAATCAGAAATCACCTATTGTGACTCTAGTTTCTGAGCCAGAGAAAAGACTAGACACTATAGAAGATTGTGATCTTTCACCTAGTGACTCCATGACAAAGAATCTAAAGGCCACTCCACTTTTTTCAGATCCAACACTCTGATGGAAGCGATCCTCGCTAAAAGATATTCCTTCTGCAATTTTTCAATGATATATGGTTTTCCTAATCTTTTTCAAGATAGAAGTGAATGGGAATTTTCTCTTCCAATGTTTAGTGGACATGATTGGGAAGCACCAGCTAAGTTTTTATGGGATTTTCATGACTAGATTCATAGGCTGCATTTTGTTCATGAAGACGTAAATATTAAGTTGTTTAGATTTTCTTTGGAGGGTCCAACCCTTGATTAGTGCAGAAATATTCCTAAAAATAGCATCACTTGTTTGAAAGAGTTTCATGATGCTTTAGTTCCTTTTATAAAGATAGCTATCCAGTCAAATGTTTTTCTCTAGAATGTTGCTATCAATTCTATAAGCAAGTTGAAAGTGATGGTGAACAACATAAATGTAAAGAAAACATGGTTATATAGGAAGGTATTTAGAAACCCTTTTTTTCTCATCATTTTCTTCAATCTCCTATCATTCAAGAAGAGGGTAAACAACATATTATTGAGCAGCATGATGAGATATTAGGTGAACATAGTGAAAACTTCATAAATCAGCCTTTGTTTGATAATTATCGTAATGATGAAGAGCAGGTTTTTATGTCACCTTGTTTTAAAGTGTATAGTGATGATCCAATCTATAACAATTATGAATCTAAATCTGGGGAAGAATATGATGCTCAGCTCATACAAATTGTCGAGGAATTATCACCTTTGATGAGAATTGATGATAAGAAAAATAGTTATGAGCATATGTTTGAAATGTATGAATCTAAGTTGCAGGGATACAGTGTCAAAGAAGAAATTTGAAAAAAAAGTTAAGAACAATCGCTTCATCAAGGCATTGTTCTATCAGAGGAAAGTATGTGTCAGCCTATCCTTGAACTCAAAGCTTTTTTGAGTAAGTCTCCATGTCGGTTTTCTGATCCTATTGTTGATTATAAGGAGTTTAGTTTTCTGAAAGTCTCTCTTGTTATTAGTCTTGGAGTACTTCTCATCCATAGCAACAAATATGAGTCAAATTTAGAGATTAAGCTTCATACTTTTCAGCATTTCAGCAGTGGATGTGAAGACATGTTAGGAAATCAGTTGTTAAAAAATTTCTTTTGAAAGTTTGTATATACTTGATCAAGTGAATTTCAGTTGATTAGAAGTAGGAAGATAAATAATCTCACCACTCGAGCATTTATTTCCACTTTTAGACTGTATTTCAGTCATGTTGAAATAAGTTGCAAAATATTGAAATCTAGCTTATGACTCCATTACCCAATGGCTAGGCATGCTTGTTTTTTGAGTTAATGAGCCAGATCATTGGTTGGAGAAATAAGAGCTGGATAAGGAATTGAAACAACGGTTCTTGATACCTCGCATAGGGCATATCATCCCCAATTAGAGCCAGTGTTAGCGTTGGTTTTGATTCCTTTCAAAGTTGCCCTCTCTGTCATTTTTCTTGGCCTCTAGCTCCTTGTGATTCAATTCTTTCACATCCTTTTTGCCATTTCTCTTCAATCCTTTCCTCATTTTCCAAAAAACCCAAAGTCCAGCCTTTAATTCTTACAAAATCCATTTTTAACTAATAAAATCAAAATTTTATAGTTAAAAATCAGCTTCGCACACCCTCTAATAGCCATATCATATTTCCTTTTAAACTTACCATTTATTTCTTTTATCGTAGTTTTTACCTGCACCACAAAAAAACTTGGTAATATCATATATCATATGATATAACTTACTACACTTAATAAACATTGTGGACCCCTTATCTTTCATTGCAATCATCTCTTCGCAGTTTTAACTTCTATTCACGTACAATTTCCGTCTCCTACAAAACCCCCAAAATGTGATTTGCGGTATGGTTTGGGACCCATATTTCCCTTTGATATGCCTTGAATTCGTTATAAACCCTTTTATTATCATTCTAGCATAATTTTATCATATTACCATAACTTAATGAAGTTTTCACTTTCCGCTTTGAAAAGCCATTTAAAGGGTCTCGCCTACCTTTTTGCATCACATTTTCGCAAATTTCACTCACTGCATTCACTTCTGCTCCCTTAAAAATTCCGATGTGCAATTTGTTAGTCTCCTATATTCTACAGTATCACTAGATAACTATGGATTTTCTACAGTCTGCTGAAAATAACATTCCCTGACTATCATTTATTTTCAGAAATCTCACTGCCTTCATTATTTTTCCATTTAAATTATTCATTATCTCTCATTATACCTTTTCCAACACTATCATTACCATGAAAGCCTATGTTTGAACTAGATCCCTTCATATTAGCCTCTTCCCCTTCTTAAAATCTCCTTCCCTATGTTAAAAACCCCATTTTTCCCTCCCCCTTCACTCATGCCCCTCTGTCTATTTAAAACAATGTAAAAATCCTTTTTTACATTGTTTTGAATTAAAATTTCCCTCTTGGGTCCCACGTTGATAAACCATGAGTTATTAAAATCCCAACCCCTTATATTTTTTTGACCCCCTGCTTTAAAAACCTAAACCCTCCGCCCTCATATAACCCTGGCCCCACCTTTATATTAAAGCGCCTTTTCTTTAAAACTTACCCCAGTTCCCATGTTATTTTAAATAAACCCTCCACTTCATTTAAACCCCCAGACCCACCTTCCAAAGCCTACCCATTATCGAGTCACCCGACCATCATCCGATCTGCTCCATCAAATCTGATGACCCACGATCATTATCACAACCGCAAATGATCGACAGTTTAAAACCTTTGGGGCTTGCGAAATAGGCGGTATTTGAACCCGTAATTTCCTCCACATGTCAACCCTCCATCTTATCGCATCCCCAACAACCAAAACCACAAACCGCCCACGCCTCGTGCGAAAACCCCGAAACCACCTTCGCGCCATACCATGAAACCTTCGACCCCGTTCAAACATGTATAAACCATTTGTCTCTTCGATAAACCTAGAGCCTCTATGTCAAACCCTGCAATGTCTCTGAAAACCCGGAAAGCCACAGCAAAAAACAGAAAACCAAAAGCCACCATTTTCCGGACTCTGTCCGTAGATTTTGTGAAATCCTCAAATTCGTATTGCCTCCTTGTGGAGCATACGTTTTTATTAATACATTGTTTTTATTTTTCAGGTGATTGATGTATCAAGAGATGCATAATTTGTGTTTCTAAGTTCCAATTTTTTTTTTTTAAATAAGTTCTCTTGGCGACGATCCAAAATGCCTTGTTCATCAAGGGATTAGGAGCACAAGATTAATCAAAAGCAAAAATGGATCATGACCATTAATGATCATGAAATTACTCCAAAGGCAATGAAATTTATTCAAAGGACAGGGTAAAGAAAATAAAGGATTTTTACAGTGGCTACGCAGAGATGAAGACAAATAATAAAGACAGTTAAAGATCAGTTGAAGGTTAAAAGATGAAAGAAAAGGTGAAAAGACAGAGTTAAGAAAAAAAGCAGATAAGAAAGGTAAAAGAAAATATTTAAATGACAACAGAAGTAGTAAAATAAAATAGATAAAAGATACAGAAGAAGAAAAATCAGAAACAAATCTACGAAGAAGACCCAGCCAGATGACAAGTCCAATCAACCTGAAATTATTCCAAATCACATCGAGCACCTACAGCCAAATTTTGATTTAAAATAAGCCACCTTAGTTAAATGTTTTAGTCAGAGACATTTTGGCATCTACTCAAAAGTTATTGTAAAATGTTAATGTTAAAGGCAAATAGTCAAAAAATATCTTAAATTTAGCTCAATAGTAAATTAGAAAGTTATTACTATAGTAGGTTAGTCAGAGATATTTTTGGCATTGGGCCTTGCATGGTCTCAATTGTCAAACATCATTTACTTTGTAGTAAATACAAATCTGTCACCATACATTAGGGAAACCTCCTCATGTGCAGTTAAATACATGTATTGTTCATTATTATTTTTGGTTGGTGGGTTGTTTGATTGCTAGACTGGATTTTGATTAGACTCTAAGTGGCAAAGATTATTGCACTGGAGCATTGTAACTGTCTTGGACATCAATAATACAAGCGCTTTCACTGGATCCTTGAGCTATGTTAATGGTGATGTTAGCCCTCTTTGTCATTGTTTCTCCTTTGTTTACCATATTGTACATCAAATTCTATGATAATAGAACATAAATTTTAGATTGAGATATGTTGTTTGGGCACCTTAAATTTGTTTGTTATTATTATCTTTATGTTTTCATTTTCAAAGCCTAATTAAAGAATTCATCGGTGTCCTGCTCTTTAGTTTCACCTTGCTTGTTGTTTTGAGGTTTTCTTATTAAAGTTTAGCTAAAGAATTCAGGGGTGTCCTTCTCTTTAGTTTCTCCCAAACTATTTATCTTAAAGACCTTTGAAGTTTAGTTAAAGAATTTAGGGGTGTCCTGCTCCTTAATTTCACTAAACTGTTATGTTGAATGTTTTCTTTGTCTGAAAGTAATAACTAAAGAATTCTTAACTTCTCTTTAGGATTACTGAATCGTTGCCTTGAGGCTTTCTTAGTAAAATTTAATTAAAGAATTCAGGGGCGTCCTGCTCTTTAGTTCCTCTTGAAACTGTTATCTTAAAGGCTTTCTTGTTGAAGAATAGTTAGAGGATTCTTAATTTCCCTTTAGTTTTACTGAATTCACAAACTTGTTGTCATTTCATATTCATCTTACCTAAGAAGCTCCATTTTATATAGTTAGCTTGCCCTATGAAAACCCTTGAAGATTTGATGTACAATTAAAACCTCTTATGACTTCATAGCCCAATGGACTAAGCTTCCCACATTCTATCTATCCAACCTACAATCAATCAATCTATCAATCAATCAAACAAAGCAAACGATCCGAGAACTTCATTACTAGCCTAAAATCAGAAAAACATAAGCATAAAGATAAATCAACTAATTATAAACATAGAGAGAGCCCTCTTTGAGCCCAGGAAGGCTAGGTCCTGGACTCTAAAGTGGTTTGACGTGGTTCCCTGCTACTTGTTCTTTCCAATCTTGCAAATCACAGGGAGCCAAAATAATGGCGACCATACTGTGGATGTGAGTTATTAAAACAACTTAGTATTTCCTCAAGAACTCAGAAAAACCCATTCAAATTTAGATGACTCAAGTACTAGCCAAGACTGGTATCTGGTTGCTGATGGTGGATAACAGCCAGCCTCAAGACAGTTAAAACCATCCACCTCGTGACTCCACTGGTTTTTGGTAGGCCTGGTGACTCCATTGGTTTTCTATAGAATCCAATGGAAAATTATTGAGAAATCCTGATATCATCAAACCTGAAATAGAACCTAGTCAAAGTACTTTGTGAATAAAGTATTTTCCTTCACATATTGGTTTTCCTTAAACTATTATAAAAATTTTAATCTCTCGGTGCCTTGGGTCTAAATTCTGGCTTCTAGAAGAATCTGTACCAGATCCCATCCTGATTCAAACCCTCCTGCAATATTTGACAATCCATAGCACATCCTAAGGAAAAATCCTAGATCTAAAAGTCCAACTATTAGTAGACCTATTCACAAGGCAAGTTCCCTACCTGAAAACCTTAAAAAATTGCAAGATATCCTATCTTTCTCACCCTTGGAACAAAGCTTGTCCAGGACTAAATCCCAAAATTGGATAACCCATATAATTTTGGACCCATCCATCTTACAACAGAACCCTGTTGTAGGGGCCTCCACCCCCATTCATACACCCACTATTCACCTTCCTCCATCCAACCCTCCACCTCATTTTGTCAACCTTCCATCTGTTATCCCCACTTTGTTTCCCCAACCACCAGCCATGGAAGCCTGGTATGCCCCATTAGTCCTACCATTTCCTTTATTGCCTCTACCACAGGATTATCAATCCAATATCCCCTTATTTGATGAGATTAGTTATACAACTTCTCAACAATATGTGGATAAAATGGAGTGCTATTGCTATCAACAAGAGATAGATGATGAAACTATCAAGATGAGAATTTTTTCCCAAAGCCAAAGGGGAGAAGCAAGAAAATGGTTTAAGGGCATAACTCCTAATAGCATACATGACCTCTCTTCCTTTCATCAATTGTTCCTAAATAAATGGCAAGTCAAGAAAAACCCTCTCCAAGTCTTGTCAGAGTATGAACACATCAAGAGAAACATTGGAGAGAGTGTCCAAGATTATTGCACTAGGTTCAATAGTGTATACAATGCCCTCCCTCCTCACATGAAACCTCCACAAGGTCTATCCCTCATGAAATTTCCAGATGGTTTTTATCCAAAGATGGCTTTCCAACTAACATAAAGAGACCCTCTTACATTAGAAGACATGCAAAGGGGTGCAGTAAGTGTAGAGGAAAATCTGATTGCCAAGAGGGCTAGAATGAAAAATGAAAAGAGAGTCACATATAAGGACGAGGCTATACCCTCATCTTCTGATACTAAAATCGATAATCTTGTCACAACCATGGAAAGGATTATGGAGAGAATAAACATGAATGAGAGAGCTTTCCCTAGAGAAAACCAAGTAGCTCCTCAAAATAGAAACTAGAACCAAAACCAAAACTTTAGGAGAAACCCCCCTCAAATAAGACAGAGAGGACATGACCAACAAATCAGGCATCCTTTCCAAGAAAAATATGTTGATGAGGATGAGGGAGTGATTGAAGAACTAGAGACAAGTCAAATCAATCTAATGGGAGTAAATAATAAGGATATTGTTTTCCTCACTGGGGAAGAGCAAGGCATGTTTTCCCCAACTCATTTTGAAGAAGAAAGCCTAGAATATGAAGAATATAAACAAGGATTCGAAAACGATATCATGGAAGTGCATAGACAGTATGACCTCAAAAGAAATAAAACCCAATATACTCTCAAGAGAAAATACCTTAAAATTTCTGCCAGGAAGACCCCTGAAAATGATCCTGAAAAGACAGCAGAAACTCCAAAAATAATGGTTAAAAATTATGATAAAAATAAAAACTAAAACAGTCCAGAGAGAAGCACTAGTAAATCAACTTGTAGCCCTAACAAAACTGATTTAACTAAGACACCCAATACAAATCAACAATCTGGAATTGTTGCAAAAAAAGTGTCTAATAAAACTGATTTAAATCTGCCAAAAACACAGACACCATTCAATATTGAGAATGAAATTTTCAAGATAAAAATCTCCATACCTCTTACTAAATTAGTTGGCCAAGATGTATATAGATCCCAAGTTTTGAAAGCTTTAAACATAGGAGAAAATGTTGATTCTGTAAATTTAAATGATGACAAACCTGAACTTTTGTTTGGACCAGAAGTAGAAGGTAAATTCCAAGAGGTAGGTGTACCTCCATTTTATGTCAGTCTGAATATTCATGATAAAATCCTCCACAATGCCATCCTAGATTTAGGAGATTCACATAAACTCATGCCAAAGGTATTTATGGAAAGACTGGGCCTTGAGATAACTAGACCATACAGGAACTTGTACTCCTTTGACTCCAGCAGAGTTAGATGTCCTGGCCTAATCAAATATCTCTATGTTACTCTAGCAAAATACCAACCAAAAGCCTAGTAATGGATATTGTAGTGGCTGACATTCTCCCTAAGTATGGCATGCTTATATCACACTCATGGGGAGCCAAGCTTCAAGGTACCCTCCAAATGGATATGACCTATGCTACCATACCTATCTTTAGTCAACCAAGAATATTATATAGGGAGACTCATATGAAATACATGGTTAGCAGTCAAGAGAAGCCTGCTAACTCCCTCTCTATTCTATCCACAGAGACCTTGATTCATTTATCATTTACAATGATGAAAACATTAATGAACAAGCAACAGTTGATGAAAAATATGTGGAAAATGAAGAGGAATAGTCAGACCAGTCAGAAAAATATGACCAAATAGATAAATAATATCATAATGGCGAGCCTAAAATTGAACCTCTTTGGAGCATGAGCTTTGATGATTCTTGTGGAAAAACTGGTCCAGGAGTAGCTGTTTGGGTTCACAACACTAAGAACAACCACACAGAAGGTCATTCATATAAAATTTACTTCCAATTTACAAATAATATAGCACAATATGAGGCACCCCTCCTGGGGCTACAATTACTCAAGAAATTAGGATCCAAAAGGATCTTTTTCCATGCGGATTATGAGCTATTCATTAGGGAGATTAAGGGAGAATATTCATCTAAACATCCTAGATTAAGAGCATATAGGAGCGATGCCCTCGACCTCCTAAAAAATTTCAAAGAATATGATCTTGCCTCCATCCCAAGAAATCAGAATATCCTGTCCAATGGACTAGCATTTGCAGCCAGTACTTTTCAAAAACCTCATCATAACAAACAATACATAGTACAAGTCAAATAGATACCAACAATCCCTGATAATGTAAAATATTGGCAATTTTTTGAAGGTGACAAACAGATTGAGGATTTCCTGCATTCCAGAAATGAGTTTGAAATTCCAGATTCAGAATTAGATCAGGAAAAATATTGCTCTAATGAGAAACAAACATACAAGGAGGAGCCCCCTCATGATACTGATATAAATCTGTTAGCAAAATATGACCCACATAAAACAGATTTGTGTGCAGATCTAGAAAAAGAAGACTTCGAAGTGCTATAGTTCAGAGACAATACCTTACTAAGAGGGTTGGTCCCTCTAGAAGAAATTTTTGATTTCAATGATGTTGCTAGAAAGCCAAAGAGAGAATCCACTGAAGCAAATGTAGAAGAGTGCAATATAAGCAGTGAGTAAGAACCCAAAATGATAAAATTGTAAAAAACACTGCCAACGCATATAAAACAGAAATATATTGAGTTATTCAAATAATTTAGTGGTGTGTTTGCTTGGAGCTATGAAGACTTGAAATCCTATGATACTGATATCATCCAGCACAAGATTCGACTCAAAGAAATCCAAAAGCCCTTCAAACAAAAATTACGCAAAATAAACCCTGTCCAAATGCCACTAGTACTTGAGAAAGAGATAAATAAAATGGATGATGCTGGAATAATAGTCCCACTCAGATACTCATAATGGGTTTCAAATATTGTATTTGTGAGGAAGAAGATAAGAGAAATTAGGCTCTGCATAGACTTCAGAAATTTAAAAAAAGTATCCTTGAAGGACAACTACCCTCTACCAAAAATGGATCACATACTGCAAAGGGTAGTAGGCTCCAAAAGAATATCTCTGCTTGATGGTTTTTCAGGGTACAATCAGGTGTTGGTGCATTCAGATGATCAAAGAAAAACAATTTTCACCACACCATGGGGCACCTTCATGTATGTTAAAATTCCTTTTGGGTTAATGAATGCTAGGGCTACTTTTCAAAGAGAAATGGATATTGCTTTCTCAGAAGAAATAGGTTTCTTCATTGTGATATATCTTGATGATATAACAGTCTATTAAAAAAATGATGAAGAACATATAGCTCACTTAAGAAAGGTCCTTGAGAAATGCAAAAAGTATGGCCTATCTTTGAATCCCAGGAAATCCTTATTTGGTGTTCAAGAAGGGAAGCTTCTAGGCCACATTATATCTGAAGAAGGGATCAATATTAACCCAAATAGGATTGAGGGAATATTGCAAATCAGGCACCCAAGAAATATCAAAGAGCTGCAATATTTTATTAGAAAGATAAATTTCTTAAGAAAGTTCATACCAAACCTTGCAGAACTCTTAAGGAACATCACTAACATGCTTAGAAGAGAATCAGGAGTCAAATGGATCAAATAAGCAAAGAAATATTTTGACTTGGTGAAGCAAGCTCTTACACAAACACCAGTTCTAATCAGCCTTGATTTCACCATGAATTTATTTATATTTTATTTTGCATCAAAACACACAATTGCTATTGTATTACTGCAAAAAAATATAAAAGGACAGGAGCAGTCCATAGCTTTCTTCAGCCAAGCCCTAACAGATGCACCTTTGAAATATAATATAATGGAAAAATAAGCTTTTGCCTTAATCAAAGCACTGAAAGATTTTAGGGTCTACATTATGCATTCACACATCATTGCATTTGTGCCTCATACAGTGGTTAAAGACAGACTTACACAAGATCCTGATGGAAAAGGAGGTAAGTGGATTGTTTTCATCTTGGAATATGATTTGGAAATCAAGCTCACCAAGCTAATCAAAGGATAGGGAGTGGCTAAACTAATGGCTAAAACAAATTTTCAAGCACTAGCCATCAATATGATTCACTCAATGGATGAACAAGAGGAGCCGACGACTCCACCTATTGAGGAAGAATTTATGAACTGACCATGGTGTGCTGATATATTATATGTGCTTTTTCATCTAAATGTTCCTCCTGGTTTTTCCGAAAAAAAGGCCATATTATTGAAACTAAAGGCTGTAAATTTTTTATTCTGGACAAAGTTTTATATTGGAAAAATTATGGTGGTGTATTTCTTAAATTTTTTCCTGAAGAAGATGCTGATAGGATTATGCATGAATTTCATGAAGGGGAGTGTGGAGGGCATATCTATTGGAAAACCACTGTTAATAAAATCCTTAGGCTAGTTTCTATTGGCCTACCCTCTTCCAAGACACCCACAAGATGGTAATTTCCTGTCATAAATGCCAAATTTTTTAGGGCAAGAGGAAGATGCTATCTTTTCCATTACAACCTATCTTTGTTGAATCTCGTTTTCAACAATGGGTCTAGATTTCATTGCAGGAATCCACCCTACCTCCTCTGCCTAGCATAAATGGATCCTTACTGCAACTGACTATTTTACTAAGTGGATAGAATCCATTCCTTCTAGAACTGTCACAGACTCAGTAATTATCTGATTCCTTGAAAACAACATTTTATCTAGGTTTGGTTGTCCTAGAAAAATCATCACTGATAATGTTGCTGCCTTTATATCCGATAAAATGGTGGAATTTTGGCACATAGATCACATTACTTTGGGGAATTCTACAACTTATTACCCTCAAGGTAATGGGATGGTTGAATCCTCAAATAAAAGTTTGGTAAACATCACTAAAACATTGCTGAAAGAAAACAAAAATCATGACACAGCAAGTTGGTACATGCACTATGGGCAGACAGGCTAACAAATAAGAAGTCAATTGACATGTCACCCTATCAACTAGTCTAAGGAATAGATGTAGTCTTCCCAATAGCCTTGGGATTTCCAATAATGAAGCTTATTCAAGAAGTGCAGTCTAAAGAGAATGATATACAAAGAAGAATAAATCAAAATATTCAGCTACAACAAATCAGAGAAGGAGTATACAGCAGAACACAGCTGATACAAGAAAACATCAAGAAAATATTTGACAAAAGGACCAAGGCAAATGATTTCAACATTGGAGATAAAGTGTTGAAGTGGGATTCAAGAAGAGAGGACAAAGTCAAGCATGGAAAATTTGATAATCTATGGAAAGTTCCATACACCATTCATTCTGCAAGAGGTAATAATGCATTTTTCTTACAAGAAACGGATGGAACAGAGTTGTTTGGAGGTCCTGTCAATGGCAGGATGCTTAAGCATTAATTCAGTTAAGAATCTCAGTTTAAATTTTTTTCACTGTATATAACATTGTTTAAACAAAAATCTCAGAAAATTGATACAAAAAGAAAGAAAGAAAAGAACAAAAGAGGGCAGATAAAAATAAAAAAGGTAAGCCCCATACCAAAAAATGAATATTTCTAAAAGTGTGCAAGTCAGAATGCCACTAATTTTGAAAAAGTCTTGTTCAAATCATATAGCCTAAACATGATTGTACAAATTTTGAATTTTTGCTGATAAGTTAGAAAATGAAGATTTTCCAAACTGTTTAAACTTGGCTTATCAGTAGGTAGATAGAAAATTACATTGGTTCCAAAGCCTAGATCTGAAACCAAAAAGATAAGTGAGGGATAAGTGATAAATGAAAGATTCAAGATCAAAGCCCTTAGTTTAGTTTAATTTTTGCAAAATAATTTTGTGTGCAGCTTGTCCAAAAATTCCACAATTCATGATGATAAAACTGCCTAATATTGATTCATTCATGCTTTAAATTTCATGCTGATAGTTAGTGAATAAAAATCTGTCAAACTATTTAATCTTGACAGACAAGTAGTTAGGTAGAGAATAAAATAGCTCATCATTCTAATCTCAGACTTTGGAAGTTATAAGGTTAGAAATAGATAGTTTTCTTTCAAAAGGAAAATGATGTCCATGTTTGCAAGTCTAAATGCACCCAGAAAATGAAGAAAAAAATGTTAGATTAGAGTGATGGGTAGGCAGAATTACTTTGCAGGAAGCGTGGTTGTTTAAATTTTTGAAGGTCATAGTTACGAAGAGTTGCAACAGATTAGCAATTACAGAATGAAAATCAGCCAAATCCAAATAGGCTACTGATCTACAAATGTTCTTGACACCTCCTAAAGGAGCTTCCCTCCCCAGCTGGAGCCATTGTTAGTCTCCTGTATTCTACAGTATCACTAGATGACTATGGATTTTCTACATTCTGCTGAAAATAACATTCCCTGACTATCATTTATTTTTAGAAATCTCATTGTCTTCATTATTTTTCCACTTAACCTATTCATTACCTCTCATTATACCTTTTCCAACACTCTCATTACTCTGAAATCCTATGTTTGAATTGGATCCCTTCATATTAGCCTCTTCCCCTTCTTAAAATCTCCTTCCCTATGTTAAAAACCCCATTTTTCCCTCCCCCTTCACTCATGCCCCCCTGTCCGTTTAAAAAAATGTAAAAACCCTTTTTTATATTGTTTTGAATTAAAATTTTCCTCCCTGGTCCCAAGTTAAGAAACCCTATGTTATTAAAATCCCAATCCCTCATAGGTTTTTGACCCCCCGCTTTAAAAACCTAAGCCCTCTGCCCTCATATAACCCCGGCCCCACATTTATATTAAAGCGCCTTTGCTTTAAAGCTTACCCTGGTTCCCACATTATTTTAAATAAACCCTCCGCTTCATTTAAACCCCTGGGCCCACCTTCCAAAAACTACCCACTATCGAGTCACCCAACCACCGTCTAATATGCTCCATCAAATCCGACGACCCACGATCATTATCGCAACTGTAAGTGCTCAACAATTTAAAACCTTTAGGGCTTGTGAAATAGGTGGTATTCACACCCTTAATTTCCTCCACATGTCACCCCTTCATCTTATCGCATCCCCCCCAACCAAAATTAAAAACCGCCTACGCCTCGTGCGAAAACCCTGAAACCACCTTCGCGCCATACCATGAAACCACTGACCCTATTCAAACATGTATAAACCCAGTGTCTCTGCGATAAACCCATGCAATGTCTCTGAAAACCTGGAAAGCCATAGCCAAATGCAGAAAACCAAAAGCCACCATTGTCTGGACTCTGTCCACAGATTTCCCAAAATCCTCAAAGCCATATTGCCTCCCTGTGGAGCTTACGATTTTCTTAATACATTATTTTTATTTTGCAAGTGATCGATGTATCAGGAGATGCATAATTTACATTTCTAAGTTCCAAAAAAAAATTGTTTAAAATAATTTCTCTGGGTGATGATCCAGAATGCCTTGTTCAACAAGGGATTAGGAGAGAAAGATTAATCAAAAGCAACAATGGATCATGACCATTGATGATAATGCAATTACTCCAAAGGCAGTGAAATTTCTTCAAAGGATAGGGTAAATAAAATAAAGGAGTTTTACAATGGCTGCGCAGAGATGAAGACAAATAATAAAGACACAATTAAAGATTAGTCGAAGGTTAAAAGATGAAAGAAAAGTTGAAAATACAGAGTTAAGACAAAAAGTAGATAAGAAAGGTCAAAGAAAATATTTAAATGACAATAGAAGCAGTAAAAGAAAATAGATAAAAGATCAGAAGAAGACAAATAAAAAACATATCTATGAAGAAGACCCAGTCAGATGACAAGGCCAATAAGCCTTTACTTCTTCCAAATCACATCGGCCACCTAAAGCCAAATTTTGATTTAAAATAAGCCAACTTAGTTAAATGTTTCAGTCAGAGATATTTTGGCAGTTACTTAGAAGTTATTGTAAAAAGTTAATGTTAAAGGCAAATAGTCAAAAAAATATCTTAAATTTAGCTTAGCAGTAAATTAGAAAGTTATTACTATAGTAGGTGAGTCAAATATATTTTGGCATTGGGCCTTGCATGGTCTCAATTTTCAAACATCATTTACTCTGTATTAAATACAAATCTGTCACCATAGATTAGGGAAACCTCCTCATCTGCAGTTAAATACTACATGTATTATTGATTATTATTGTTGGTTGGTGGGTTGGTTGATTGCTACACTAGATTTTGATCAGACTCTGAGTGGCAAAGATTATTGCATTGGAGCATTATAACTGTCTTGGACATCAGTAATACAAGCACAATCACAGGATTCTTAAGCTATATTAATGGTGATGTTATCACTCTTTGTCATTGTTTCTCCTTTTTTTACCGTATTATACATCAAATTCTCTGATAATATAACATAAATTTTAGATTGAGATATGTTGTTTGGGAATCTTAACTAATCCACTCGTCTCTGTTATTATTATCTTTATGTTTTGAGGTTTTCTTAGTAAAGTTTAGCTAAAGAATTCAGGGGTGTTCTTCTCTTTACTTTCTCCCAAACTATTTATCTTAAAGACATTATTTGAAGTTTATTTAAAGAATTCGGGGGTGTCCTGCTCTTTAATTTCACTGAACTGTTATCTTGAATGTTTTCTTTGTCTAAAATTAATAACTAAAGAATTCTTAACTGCTCTTTAGGATTACTGGATCATTGCCTTGAGGCTTTCTTAGTAAATTTTAATTAAATAATTCAGGGGCATCTTTCTCTTTAGTTCTTCTTGAAACTGTTATCTTAAAGGATTTCTTGTTGAAGTATAGTTAAAGGATTCTTAATTTCCCTTTAGTTTTATTGAATTCACAAACTTGTTGTCATTTCATATTCATATTACCTAAGAAGATCCATTTGATATAGTTAGCTTGCCCTATGAAAACCCTTGAAGATTTGATGTACAATTAAAAACTCTTATGACTCCATAGCCCAATGGCCTAAGCTTCTCACATTCTGTCTCTCCAACCTAAAATCAATCAATCTATCAATCAATCAAACAAAGAAAACAATTCTAGAACTTCATGACTAGCCTAAAATCATAAAAAAATAAGAATAAAGATAAATCAACTAATTATAAACATAGAGAGAGCCCTCTCTGAGCCCAAGAAGGTTAGGTCCTGGACTCCAAAGTGGTTTGATGTGGTTCCTTGCTAATTTTTCTTGCCAATCTTGCAAATAACAGGGATCCAACACGATTGGCAGGCGACCCCACTATTTGTCATCCCACGTCACCCTCTGCTCTCATCGCACATTGCACTTCACCAGTTTCAACGTTTAACTTTTGTGTCTCATATCAAAACTTACGATGTGTGATTTGCAGTATTGTCTGGGCCCCACCTTCTATCGCATTTCACATCGCACTTCACCAGTTCCAAAATTTAACTCTTGTGCTTCATAATAAAACTTCCAAAATGCGATCTGCGATCAACCCTACTTCCTTGCCACATCATCACCCCATCGCAAATCACACTTCTTTCCACTTGTGTCTTAAGTTTAAAATGTTCTGACCCCTATTTGCGATTGTGATATGTGTCTAAAGGGTTTTCTCTTCCCGTTTATCATTCATTTAATAATCCCTCCCACTAATTCCGCTCCACGTTTACCCTATCAATTAAACCTTTTTCAAAGGGTTTATTTGTAACTTCTCATAAAATGAACCTCCTCCATTCTATCGAAAATTTTATGTTTTTTTGCCATTACAAAGAATTTTCCAACAAAGAAGGAAAGGAACAATGAAACATTAACAAAGTTTCTCTAAAATAGTTTTCTACCACTACTCTCAACACCAATACATTTCTACAAGGCACCGGGCAGCATTCAAGGAACAACCACATGCAATTTTCACTGTTTTTTACACTTTTTATGGAGTTGGTTGCACCAAAACAGAAGAGGAGTCTTCCCATAAACCACCACATGATAAGAATGACTTCAAATTGTTAGCCTTGATGTTTTTATTTTCATTATGTCGTAGCACTTTGTATTAAAGTTTTAGGATAAGCCTCATCTCTTGCACAAGATCATAATAACTTTTGGTAATAGGTTTACTCCTTTTGTGGAGATGAAAATTTATTATTTTTGTATATATGTGATAAAATGCTATGTAAAAAGGGTTGGTTGGTGGTTATATAATTTTGGCTTATATGAACTGTAATTTTTTTTGTGAATGAAATGCAATAATACGACTCAGGAATTATTACCAATTTTTTGTGTGTATTGTTTACTTTACTTGTGTTTCAATATCTCCTTTCTTCTAGTTCAAGTTTTCAAATCATCATATTGTTATGTGTTTTTAGTAGTCTCTTAATATTTTTATGTGTTTTATCAGTTTTTGTTAGTCTCACACAGTGAGCATTCCTAATAAAATCTATATTATGACATTGGAAGAGCATCACTCATGATAGTTAATCTTCATGATATTTTAGTGAGAATCTTGTCAGACTAGAAATAGCTTTCTCTCAATGGAATATTGTCAAACTGCTACTTTTGTGAATTTCTACTAAATCAGTAGACCTCTGTTTTATAGACCTACTAATTCTTCTCTCATCTTACCATTTCCTCTCCTCATAAATACAAAATTTCACCTTGATACCACACCAAGTTACAATACCCTCATTAGTAAAACTGTGGATTTGACTGAAATCTCTCTTCTGTAAATCAAATTTTTTACCATCTTCCAATCCGATAAAACAAATCATTAAATTGCTTTATAGTTTAAGATGTGTCTGGTCAGGCGCTTGTTACAGCCCAAGTGTTGATTTTAGCACCAACACATGCAATGAGGGTGAAATCCAACTTGAATTGTGAAGAAAGAGCTTGACATGCCACTCCTCCTGAGGGTTTCTTGATTACCTTCTTGTGTAGACACTTTGTGTCATAGTATTCCAACTCATTATTGTGAAAACATTTAATCTTTGACAGGTAATTCTTCTTTCCTGCCTGACCAGAATATCCTTTGGATTTGGATTTCTTCCCTTTCCCTTTATTTTCCTTTCTAACCAAGGCACAATTATCCTGATCATCATTCTTGGATAAGGATCCATCTTTGGTGTTCTGGCTTATCTCTTCTTGCATGAAGTCAACCCACAAACACTCCCACTCTAGTAGCTTCTCCCTCCCATTTACTGAATCCTCATAGTTCTCTCATCTCTTGGTAAGGACTAGAAATGATAGGCTGACCAGATCATCTTTAGCAAGTGTAACACCATCACTCCCAAGCTCATCCTGACATTGGGTGAACTTTCTCAAGTATTGTGGTATTGTGTTTCCCTTTTCCATCTTTATTTTATGAAGATTTTCTTTTAGTTCCATATTCCTGTGGTCACTATTGCTCTAAAAAAAGTCTAGCAGGGCCTTCCACATTGCATATGGAGTCTCCTCCCAGTGGAGGTTTGAGACAATATGATCTCGAATTCCTTCCAGTAGGAGCCTTCTTATTTTGGCTGCAATATTCTTCCATTCTATTAGATCATGTGCATCCGCAAATATTGTTTTCAGAACATTTCTATCAATGTATTCCTTCAAACCATTATCTTCCATGACTACTTCCATCCGGTCCTTCCAGGTAATGTAATTTGAGATACCCTCAAGGAGATACTCAAGCCTCAGACCATAGAATGCCATCATGATCCTGCTACTAGATCTGAAAAACTCATTCCACCTACAAATATAACTTCACATTCTTCCCTTCTATGATTTCAGCTTTGATACCATGTAGAAATTCCTTGTAGATTCAAACTACTAATTGTAATTTACTAAAACAATAGACTTTAATATACTCTACTCATCAACGAAAAAAATTAAACGATCACGAAATCACGAAGCATACAAGAGAAAGAATTCAATCAACACATTACACAATGATTTCCTGGGAAAAGCCACAACTAAAAACCCCTCCTATCTGTTAGAAAATATGAGAATATTAAAAAAAATTCTCAAGCCCAAGGAACCTTTGCACTATCTCTATCTGTCTCACTGCTTCCTAGACAAGCCTTGGCCAATACTTAACCAATTTTATACTTTCCCAAGTCCCTATTTCCTTGTTTTTTTCCCTTGTTAATTAGCCCCTATTAATTATGGAAATTCCTCATCCACAAATATGCAATCCATCACAAGCCTTCCTCTGAATACATGCACCACCTGTACAATTTGGATGATTATACAACTGATAGTACACTGCCCTTGAACTCCAATCGCAACTAGGTAAATCATAGATCTTGCATGCATGAGTTATTTATGGTTGATTTATCAGTTATCTAGTTGATCACAGCGCAAAAAACTCACTACTAGACCTCCCACTAGTTCCTCCAACAGTTGGAACTAGTTTAATTGACTTTAACTTAGTTAAACCAAATTAATTAATTACAACTCAAAATAAACTCAACCAGGGCCCCTAAAAGGTAGGAAACACTCTACATGAGTCAAGTTAGGCCCTCAAATCGAATTAAAGGAACCAACTAAGTCAAAATAACTTAATTAACTCGCACAAGTTATCATGTGATGTGGAATTATAATTTTATTCTAATTTAATTCAAGGGAAAAATAAATTAGAATCTTTCTTGGTGCCATTTTCAACATAGATGTTATCTTGGCATAACTCTTAAGTTTCAAGAAATTATTATTTGGTTTTACCCTAAGGAAAACATAATCCCAAACCTTAAATTTCGTATGAATTCACAATTTTTCTATATATCCCAACATACCTTTAATTTTTTCTTAATTTTAGCAACCTATTGTATCATTTCCATGAGAATTTCTTGTCCCAAGTGTAATTTTATATGTTGGATTATTCTGATTTACTGGAGTGTTTCATGTTCTACCATACAAAGCTTCAAATGAACTCATTCCTAAAGATTCATGATGCCCATTTTTGTATGCAAAATCCATCAATTGGATTTAATATTCCAATTTGAATGGTTTTCCGATCACATACATATGGTTAATTTCATCAATTACTTGGTTTACCCTTTCATTGATAAAACCCATCATAACATAGATGTTATATTTTGCTGTTAAAATTCAAATGTGTGCCTAGCTACTCAAAAAAACTCTTTCACTTTATGTTCTAGAAGAGGGATCAATCATAAAAAACATGTTGGATGTTGATGGTCAATATTGACTTGCTAACATTTTATGCACCTATAGATGTTCTCCCCAATATATTTTTCCATTTCATGTTAATAGTACTACTTTCACATTATTTGATATGTAAATTTCCATGGATATTTCATTAGCCAATTCATCACAACAAATATGATAATATTATACTTAAAATCCAAAATCTGTACTTTGAGGGTTAATTTTTCCCTAGATTTATGGAGTTATTAAGTCATTTTTTATTGTGTACCCATGCAAAATATAAATATCTAGAAAATAGAGAACAAATAGAAAAATCACTCACAAACCACAATAACACAAGATATGACCTATTAAACCCTTCCAAGAGAAAACCCAACTAGAAGGTGAGGTTGTTCTACTATCTCTTTCTCTAAATCGAAATGGATGCAAGTACAAAGGAGTGAGATATGTGGCCCATGGGTTGCTACATTACACAAACCCTCTCTATTTTCTCTCTCTGTATCCACTTTTAGCTACTTTTCTCATCTATTGAACAAAATGCACTCGAATAAAATGGAATCACATTTCCTCCTAGTCATTAAGGGAATTTTGAGGTCTAAAATGGGCCTCCTAAGGAAATTATAAAATAATAGTGGAAAAAATAAAATAAGATTAGATTACGTCCTCAAATTTTAGAGGGAAAAAATAAAAAACTATTTTTTCAACTCATCTTTTCAACTCATATTTTGAACTTATCTCCCTATGGGTTTAGTCAAATTTCGAGCAGAAACACTCCTTGGATGCATAATATTATTCCTCATCCAAGGAGTACCCATGTTGCATATTTTTTATGGACCCTGCTACATGAAAAATGAGAAATACATGAAAAACGTGATTGCCATCACGCATTTTCATGTATTTCACATTTTTCATGTAGCATGGTCCATAAAAAGTATGTAACATGGGTACTCCTTAGATGAGGAATTAAATTTTTCATCCAAAGAATACTCCCGCTCGATATTTGAGTAAAACCTTAGGGATATAAGTTGAAAATACGAGTTGAAAAATTAGTTTTATTATTTATTATTTTTTAATCCTTATACTTTTTCACTCCAAAAATGGTGAATCATCCCCCATGGTTGACATCATCATATTAAATCATATTGGTTCTTAAAAATTTTATTTTTTTTTGTACATTTTTCTTGGGAGGCCCATTTTAGACCCCAAAATTTCTCTAATGGGCTTGGTGTTTTCGCTGCGACAAAAACCCTCCAAATTTTTTTCTCTGCTTGAATTTTGGAGCCTCCTTGTGATCATATGATATGCCATTTCCTATTGATCATAGTCGCTTCATGATTGGTTGATTTTTTTTCTGAGTATTCAAGCCTTCTTTTGATATTTTAACTATCAAAACTACTTTCTCACACATGCTTAGCTTTCGATGCATTCACAAGCACGCCTCTTTCTTGCAAGACTCAATACTAAATGTTTACCTCTATAGACAAGAGTTGTGTAGTCCTTAAGCTATGATCTTGAAAGAGATTGATTCTGATTGGAGTACCCTCACAAGTCCAAGGGGATAATTAGATCAACCACCCTACCTACCCACCCACTAAGTCTCGTCTTGCCTACCTACCTACCTATCCTATATCGAAGCTTGTGCAACATCTGGAAAAGAGCATACAAAATCACTTGTAATAGTGATTGTGCAGTCCTTGGTAATATGCATTGAACAACCCATAGACCCTACACATCCTTTACTTACAATCCTTACACATTTGACAAGGATAGTGTACTATGCAATCCATGTTGATAATCAATTTGCAATATTAATTGAAAATCTCTCTCACTCATAGCTGCAAATGTACCATCATCCCAATTATTTTTATCAATTGTCGCTTTTGCGTGCTTTTGCTTCCATAAGTGTCGCATTCACTTTCGCAACTTCATTTTTTCTTTCTTTCACTTTCGCATGTGTCACTTTCACTTCCTTTAGCTTTTTCAAGTGTCATTTTCACTTATTCTTACTATCACAAGTGTCGATTTTTATTTTTTTCACTCTTGCATGTGTCACACTTCGACGCACCACTAGAGGAGGATATAGTGCTCTATTTTGCATTAGCTAATCTTATATATAATAATAATATGTGTTAAACACTCTCCCATAGCTTATTTCACTTTATAGTTGTAATCGACACTTGTATCTCAAATTTTATTCTAAGTGTCACAAAGCTACGTTTCAACTATCGCACTTAGAAATCAGTGTCTCTTTGTTGTTGTTTCAAGTTATGGATGTTGATTTTGCATATTGTGTATTATCTTGGCTTATTTTAATGTTATATGAGTGTGAGATCACTATTTCAGGACTTGTTTTCACATCTTTTTCTCTCTTGTCTCACTAATCCCACACTTAGTTATTTTTGGAGCTTTCATTGTCTTTGTAACTTGCTAACCATTCTCCATCCTAGAATTGCATAGTGCACAATATTAATTCACAGTGAAGCATCATATTCCTCTTGGAACTGCGCAATTTTTAGTCCTAAAGGACAACCCCCTCCAATTTCACATTTAGAAATGTTGAAGTATAGATAATGGTGTCATATCCTTGCCACTATCATGCCCAACTACATAGGCCCCTAAGCCTCCTCTTCAACTACTATGCATTGTGCAGTTACAGTGTGTAACCTTTCCTCCCTGAGTCTCTAACTTGATCAACTACACAATCCAATTGCTTTACCTAGCCTTAACTATACATTACGCAGTTCTAATGGATAGTGAATCCTCCTCTAGATCACTAATGAAGAGAACTGCACAATACCTTGAGCTTGCCTCTCCTCACTCTGAATTGCATAGTTATAGTAAAAAATACTCCAACCATTTTCTTCTATACTTTCATACTGCATAGAAGACTTGTCATGTCCTCCCTTTACTGTGCATTGTGCAGTTCCAGTCAATATTGAGGCACCCCTAGACCCTTGCAACATAGAACTCTTGCAATGACTTCAATCTCTCTCTCTCTCTCTCTCTCTCTCTCTCTCTCTCTCTCTCTCTCTAGGGAAGATTCAAGACTCAAGCCTCTATTCGTTGTATCTCTTAATTCACACACATGCTTTCCCCTTCCACTTTCCCTTGCTTAGTGTACATTTTTAGTGAATAGTTTCCCATTTCCTAGCTCCTGTGACTACGTAATACACCCAAGGAAACCTCTCCCTCTCATCCCTTGTATAAACCCATAACAGTCAACACTTTCCATGAATAGGTAGGGGAAGAAAATATAATTTCTGAACTGATGTTGGCTTGTCATAAGTGGACTTCATTTCAGGTGTTATCATCTCAACATGGCAGGGGGATGCTCAAGGGAGCTTGTCAAGGAGAGGCTACAAGAGAGAAATTGTGAAGAAGGAGTAGAAGAAAGAACTATCATGAAGGACATGAAATAACCTTGGACCAAGACAAAAAAATGGAAACTCATGCTGACTTGGAAGGTTCCAACATTCATACAAACCTTTTGGAGGGTGGATATGAAGTACAATAAAATATCCATCATGTAGAAGTAAAATTCATAGCAGAAAAGATAATAGCTTGGAATTGATACAATGAAAACTTATGTCATCGTCGTGAAATCATGGCTTCTCAAATTTTCACCAAAAAATTCATATGTATCTATGCATTTTACCACATCACATGTGGAATGTAATTTTAGTTTCCAAAAAGTGAGAAAATGTAAATTGTGTGGAAGCCCAAGTGTCCCACTTGGAATGTGTAAAGTCACTACAAAGTTCTAAAGTCATGTAGAAGCTCAAAGGTCATGCAGGAATTCTAAAATTCATTGTACAATCTCAAGAGTCATGAGGGAGTTTGGGGGTTCAAGAGTCACATGGGAGGTGGAGAGTCGCCTCATTTGTTATAAATAGACCCTCATAGCTCAAGAGAATAGACTTTGGAATTTTCATCTTGGCTTCTCTAGCTTGGAATAGGAGAGAATATCTTTATTTGGGGAAGCAAGTAGTTACTTAATGTTCCACTATTGGGGCTAGTGTGGTAGAATTGTAATTGTGTACCTTGGGAATTTCACTTAATATATGAAGCTCTCAGGGCCAACACACTTTCTTGCATATGTCGTGAATGATTGTGAGACTATGTTTTCATTGTTTATGGTGTCTTTTTATGTTAAAACATACTAATTAAAATGAACTATTTCATTGGGTTTGGTATGTATCTTGTTAAATGTGCATTGTTACTTGTTTTTATGATCGTTATTATATTGTGAACTACTTTACAGTTTAATCAATGATTATTTCCATGATTTTTTATGTCTCTTTTAGGATAGTAATATTACTCTTCTTCTAGTGGCTCACTTTCCCTTTTCCTTTTCCTGAAAGTATCTTATACACATTGCAATTTTACTCCTCACAATGTCAACTTGATTATTTCAAAGATTGTTTGCATAATATCTTATGTTGATAATTACAACCAAGTAAAATTCCTAAGAATAATGGAATCCGACCTTATCTCCTAGTTTGGGCTCCTACTCCAAATGGTGAGAGGTCTAGTTATGACTTCATATCGAGCATACCCCCTATGTTGGCATATTTCCAACACCGTCAACAAGTGGCACTATAAGACGGGTCAGATGACAAGCTAAGTCTCTTGATTATTTTTTGAATCTCTTATCTTGAATGGCTCATTCCAAAATCATAATCCTAGGATTTTTTTCTAACAAATAAAATCTCACAACCCCCGTGGAACTTATTTAAAACTTGCCTCAATTAAATTTTGATAGTGAGGGTGGAATATACATAGTTTATCGTCCATCTCAATTTCTTAAGTTTTATGATCTTAATGAATTAATTTATGAAGATGTTGTTTGTAAATTATTCACCCTCACACTTGAAGGTCAAGTTAAGTTGTGGTGTCATATCTTACCAGCTTCTTTCATTCATTCATTTGAAAAAAATTTCAAGGAGCTTCATCAATCCTTTGATAGGTATGATTACCAAGATGCTTATAAAATTTTTTCTCAACTTAGGATGAAATATGATGAATCAATAGACAATTTTTCTAATATATTTCTTCACCTATGTTATGAGTTTCCTGAAGAAGATGTGGATTGGGTTCTCTTGAATAAAAAGTTTCAGTGTTTGGTTCAAATCTCCTTGAAACAATATAACTCTGATTCCTTGGTTGATTGGGCTCTCCCAACTTATTTTGATCATGACACCTCAAATTCTAGAGGAGGAGCCTTCTTCCCCTTTTGTCTCTTGTCCTCCCCTGTTTTCATTGCCTAATAAGGTAGCCTCTGGTACTATTGTTTAAGTTGGGAAATCCAAAAATAAAATTGATGATTCTTTTATAACGCCTACATTTTATCTTCATTGTTTACACTGTAAATAGGAAAAATTGGAATGTCAAGATCAGTACAAGCAACCTAAGGTGAATACTGGTCCCTTGATCCCCCCATATCACATTAATTTACATAACCAAAATCTTGAATCTAACACCATTCAAAGTTTTGTTTCTTTAATGGATACATGTGATCCTATATAATATACATGGCATGACCCTTTGAATTGTGATATGCTTTATGGATCTGCTCCACCAACTAGTTCTTTAGATACTTTTGATTTTCAATTTGTTCATTAGAAAAATTTTGAGGAAAAAAATGGGCATCAAAACAAAAATTTACAAAAAAAATAAAATTTATAAGAACCAATAGCATTCAATATGATGATGTCAACCATGAGGGATGATTCACCCTTACTGGAGTAAAAAAGTAAAAATACTAAAAAAAAAAAAAAAATACTTTTTCAACTTATCTCCCTATGATTTTACTAAAATTTCGAGTGGGGGCATTCATTGGATACATAATTTAATTCCTCATCCAAGGAGTACCCATGTTGCATACTTCCAATGGCCTCCACTACTTGAAAAATGTGATTGCAATCACGTTTTTCATGTATTTCTCATTTTTCATGTAGTGGCGTCCATTGAAAGTATGTAACATGGGTACTCCTTGTATGAGTAACTAAATTATGCATCCAATGAGTGCTCCCACTCGAAATTTGAGTAAAAAATTTGGGAGATAATTTGAAAATATGAGTTGAAAAAGTAGTTTTTTTATTTTTTCCCTCTAAAATTTGATGATGTAATCCAATTTTATTTTATTATTTCCACTATTATTTTATAATATTCCCTAGAATTCCCATTTTATACTTCAAAATTTCTCAACTGAAGTACTGAGAACAACCTTCCAACTCTCAAACCCTAGTTCAGGAATGCGTAATTCCTGTAGCCGGGAGTGCAGATGAGAGTGGCTGAAAGTGGCACTAATTTCCGGATGATGAATGTTTCCCAAGAAATCCTTCTGAGAGTAGGCACTCGAAGTCCCCTGTGGGTAAGGGTGGGATATTTTCTTGAAGACACCTATGTGCTAAACAGAATAACATACTTAGCTAAACAACTAAAACGTGTAGAAAGTCATAAAGACCAAACAATAATAAAATTTAGACCCACTCCTTTGTTTCCCTCATCTTCCATTTATAATAGTGAGCCTTCCCTAGCCTTGGCCCACCTCATAATTGTGCTACACATGTGGCCACTAGCCTCCATAAAGACTTCATTATCCTCCATGATCTCCATCACTGTTGCAATTATTCTCCACTTCCTCCACATGGATGCATTTAATGCACCAATTCCTCCATCATCTCTGCAATTGCTTCTCCACTATCCCCATCATCTTACATTTATTCCTCCACTATCTCCATCATATTCCTCATTAATTCTCTATGACCTCCACTCTTTATTCATTATTATGTTTCTCCACTACTCCATAATTCTACTCCACTACTCAATTAACCCACATTCACACTATAGAAGTGGATTTTATTCATCTACTGGGTTTATGGGTCCCTCCACCCTTTTATTTTCTTAACTAAATGAGAAAAGTAAGAACTCTAATATTCCAATTAGCTGATGGAAAATCTGGAATTTACAGTCCTCCCTGCCAAAATGTTGCTTGTCCTCAAGCAACTACAAAAGTGGATGTTGAATAAATCCATCTCCCTCCCAAGTGGCATCCTCATATGGAAGGTTTCCACATCTGCTCCAATGTGTTATGAATTCCTAGCTCCATAGCTACCTCTCTAGAATGTCTAGAATGGCCTCTAGATGTGTAGCTAGGTTCCTCTCCTCATCAATGAGTCCCCAAGTGGCAACCATATTTTGTCCAAGAGCCTCTTCTCTGCATGAGATATGTGAAGTGTAGTGGTTCCTTCCCCAAGTGGAAAGTCCCAACTCATAAAATACCACTCCAACCCATGATACATGGAGTAGTTTGTGTCTCTCCATGCTCCAATCCTTGGCCCTGGTGGCCTTTATTTCTCTAATCATCATATCAACATTGTGAAAAGTAGGAAATAGATACATATGGATTGACATGTGAATTGTCGAACCATACTCTCCCAATATCATCCATCACAACAATGCCTCTTGCTTCCATACCACATCATCATCATACCAAGTATGGTAACCATACACTCTCAAGATAAGCCACCGCAGCAATGCCTCTTGCTACCACATCACATCGTCATCATACCAAGTATGGTAGCCATACTCTCCTAACAAAAGCCAATGCAGGAAGGCTTCCTATTGCCATCCGATGTCATCATTATGCAAGGTATGGGAGAATGTAAATCCATATTCTCCCAATAGTAACCAGTGCAACAATGACTCTTGTTGTTGCATCTCATCACTACTATACAAGGTAGGAAACAATGATATACCAATGGACATAATAAATGAAATTTATTGTCCATACTCTCCCAAGAGTAGCCAATACAACCATGCCTCCTGCTACTGCATCACCTCAGTACTGTGCAAGGCATGGAGCATACCAATCTAAAATTTTGGGTGGTAACCATACTCACCCATAAGAAGCCAACATAACCATGCTTCCTACTGCCCCGTGTCATAGATCTTCAAGTAGCTTTTCATTCACTTTCTCATCATCTCCATCGATCCATCCAACTGTGGATGATGACTCCTATCATACACTAGGTCAGTATCCACCCAATGGAGAAGCTCCCACCAAAAATTTCTCATACAATAACTATACCCATCACTATCTATGGCCTTGGGAATACCATGAAGCATGAAGAAATCCTATGTAATATTCCAAATTAGCCCAAGCTAATGGGAATATTCAATCTTTATTTGTCTTGTTTTGATTTTCATGTTGATGAATAAAATGTGAAGGAGGACATGTAAAACTCCTAAAAAAATAAAAATAAATCAATGCCTATGTAAACAGAGACATATCTGGGCCATGTAAATAAAATCTTGCTTGTGTGAATGGGTTTGAATCATGAGATTGGGTCAACTTTGACCAAGTTAACAATGCAGTCTAGATGTAATGAACCTCATGGATAGACAGCAAAGTTTTAGATGGAGGCTCCACATGTGAAAGGAGATAACTCATTGAGGTGGTTTAGGGTTTGGCAAGGCTTTAATCTTATAAAAGGAGGAGGAAAATAGGAAAAGTTTGTTGAGGATATTATTTTATGAATGTATTGTCTGTTTAGACACTCCTCTTTAGGTTTTCCTATTTAGGATTCCCACCTCCTTCCTTGAGCAGCTCTTGGAGGAGTCTTGTTTGTCTAGTCCACTATCCGGCATTTGGCCAAGCCACATCTTGCATCTACAACAAAGTCTTTCTTAGGATTGGGTTTTCCATGTGAGCTGCAGTAAGTGGAACACTATATCTATTCAGATCTAGCTTGTACTGGTGCCTCTTCTCAGTGAGTGTGTCTTTTAACCTCCTGGAAGAGTGCATTAGTGGGTTGAGCTTCAGATCCACACATTGGTTATAGGCCAAAGCATTCTCAGGGCCTACAGCGCAGTCCCTCTTCCATGAATGCTTTATTTTCAAGAGCAGAGTTGCAGGGTGACTTGGCATCATTTTAGAGGAGATATCTCTAGTGATTGGATCCTTCCTTTCACTGTGGTGATCAGTGGATTGGCCAAAAAATCCATGTTAGTTCAGATTTGATCTACTGCATATGTTATGATTCAGAATTTTCTAAATAATTCTACAAATCTATGACTTAGATCTCAGATCTACTCACTGTTGTTCATGTTTTGCTGAGATCCCCAAGGGGAGTGTATAAAGGAGCCTATCTTGTACACAGATCTGAAATAGATCTATCATTTTGAGTACAGATATACTCTAGATCCGAGTTTTAATCTACTGCATGTTTTAACAATAAAAATAATGCTGTCAAGCTTATTCTTTCATTTCATGTTGTTGTAGTAGCTCATTTTGAGGCTTTTGTCTTGTACAATCTTTCCCTTTCTGTTATACACTGTATAAGCTGCATTTTAGATCTAATTTGCTGATGTATAGCTGAAATATGGTCCTCCATGTTGGTATCACACTTGTAAATTGATAAAATGCATTATTTCTGAAGCAGTCCATTGCATATAGCGGCAACCCCTCTCTTTGGGTGTTTTTCAGCTAGACTAGGTTGTGGGAGATCTGTTTAACCCACCTAGTTTGATTTGTTTTTTCTCTCCTTTTGGATTTAGATCTTATATGAGCTTATCTAAGGGATCCAGGAGCTTCAAAATCATTTAAGTGCACTAAATTCTCAGGAGTGCGTTTTTTCAGCAGGCTTGTTGTGCAATCCCAATTTTGGGATATTACAGTGGTATCAGAGAAACTTTCTTGGCACAGCCTGTGAATTATTTGAGCCAATATGTCTTCAGGGGGAGGAGAACCTCTCATTGACAGAGAGAAAGGGTATCATAGAAGGATACATAAGAAAAATGATTACACCATTGAAACCTCTTTATATGGAAGAATAAAAGGAGTAGAGTTCTCTAACATTCTTTCTCAAGATTTGCATGAGCTGGAGGAAGAAATAAGGGGAGTGAAGAATGAAAGAACAGGAGATCCCTTGAGGAGGTTTGCACATGAGGGAAGCCCCACTACTTCATTTGGTGTGTGTGAGCATGCAGCCACACAATCTGATTTACAACGTTGCAGCATGCCTGCATTCCTTGCAAGAGGAGAAGAAGATGGAGAGACACCAGAGGAGGAGACTCTTGGTGACTACCTATGAGAATATGAATCTCAGTCTAAAATATTCAAAGAGAATTTAGGCTTCCCTGAGTTTTGTCAACTCAAAGAAGAAAGAAGATCCATGAAGATAACTCCAATTCAGAACATTGCTGGAAGGGTTAAAGATCTTCTACATGATTTTCCAAGGGCAAAGGCCTTACTTCAGCAAGATAATTCTTCTCAAGAAGAAGACATGAGTGTCCTTTCCTCAATGATAGATCAAGGAAAAGGATCTCTTACTGATGGGGCATACTCCACTGATAAGGAGGAGAAAAAAGTAGAACTGGAAGGTTCCTCCAGCGATATGACAGCAGGAGGGAATCTATTTTTATTGAGAGATGGAGTTGAATCTATTGCTTCCACTATGAGGGCTCTTGTATCTTTGCAAGAAGGCCCTAGGGATCCTATACATGGAGAAGATGAGCAGCATGTTTCTATGATGATAGACAAAGAGGCAAAACAGTGGAGGAGATGTGTTCCAACACCGCATCCAAAACCTGGAACACACACTATGATGGATCAGTCCTTTGTGATCAAGACTCTTGACACCAAGGAGATGATGGGTGTTCATGATTTAACTGCATCTAAAGGGAGCACCTTAGACTGTGAGATCTTGTAGAAGGTGGGTGATGAAGAAGAAGATGGGGGAGTTGCTCCAACTTCTCCTTACCATGATACTTCCACACAACAATTAGAGACGTATTTGCATAGTGTAAGTAGTCATATGAATTTCCCATCTATTATTCACATGGGAATGAGCCATGAGACATTATTATCTTGTGGTACACCACCTGGTAGACCACCTGATTCATATTTGATGGGAGATGTTTCATGCATTGATGCTCCTTTCATAGATCCAAGGAGGGAGGGAGCATTAGAAGACCATGCTTCAACACTGAGAGTATGGGGAAAGTACAAGGAGAGGGAAAGAATTTTTCCCTTAACTTCACTATCCATTCTCTCATCCCATTCTATGTTGAGAGGAGATGTTGCAAGAATGAAGAATGACACCATCATGAAGCAATGGAGGCAATCCTTGAATCTGGGGACAAGCTTGTTTGGAGGGTCCTCTTCCATACATGATGAGAGATGGTGGACACACATGCATACTTTGGAAAAACGAAGGAGGTTTTGGATAGATGGCAACCTTCCAAGGGAGGCTAACTTCCAAGGACTTCCCTCCTCTTTTGAGCATGTGCATGAGCAAGGAAAGAAGCAAGGGATGATTGGCAACCTTCCACTTTGTAAGTTTGACATGGGAGATGTCAAGGAGAAGAACTACAACATGGCAGACACTTCAGATGACACACTATCAGCACTGTCATTTTTGGGCACACTAGATCCCTATTGGAAATCCCAACTATTGGTGGAGTATTCCAAGGATCTTCATACTTGCATGATTCTTGATGACTGGTTGCATGAAGGGAGATATTCAATCCTTGATGGTGTCATCTATAATCACGGTAGAATATTTTTGTCTAGAGCCTCCAAGCTCAAGGGGAAGCTTCTACAGAGCGCTTATGAAGAGTTCCATCTTAGCTACACTTATTCTATGAAGCTCAACAATATCATATTGAGGAGCTATTACTGGGAGGGCTTTGAAAGGGAACTATATCAGAATTTTCAGAGAAGCATGGATTATGTGGATTTGGAGCAGCAATATGTCTCTAAGGGAGAATTAAATCATCCCTCTCTTCCTTCCCTTGAAGGAGAGAGTAGATCTATGCACCACTCCATTGATAGGAGGAGAATTGTTGGTGAAGAGCATGCTCTTAGTACATGTATTTTATATTCTTACTTCATGCATTATTACACCATGTTTTTGTAGGCCATGACTCCAAGAAGGAGTGTTATATCTTGTCAATATCATGGAAAATATGGGGCCACAACAATTGTTGTACTTGGCCACTCCCTTGGTGGACAAAGGGAGATCTTGTTTCATTATGGGTGCTTTCCTAAGGCACCAAACATATCTCACACATTCAGCTACAGTGAGATGGCATGGGCTGCAAGTAAGTGGTGGGAAAACCACTTACCACATCTTGATCTGATGCAGGTAGGAGATGCCCTGCGCTGGTACCATATATGGGATTATGACCCACCTCCTCATGTTCCAATTTTTGTTTATGTATTTGTAGTTTTGCTTCCATACATGGATGATGTACTTGTCCTATTTTTGGTATTGTATGGAGGGAGGATAGGAGGCATGTGTGTACCACATGGGATGGAGAATCTCTTTGTATGCTTTGCTACATATTTCAAGGAGAGTAGGGGTTCAGTAGTGTTTGTTTCAGTGGCATTCTTGACACTTTGTGGGATGGATTATGTACATATCATAATTATTTTGGAGAGACAACTCATGGGAGGATTGATTGGTGAACACTCAACTTATGCAGAGATCTGGGTCCTTGATGGTGTCATCAATGGGGAAGGAGAAGTTTTGCAACACTCACCCTATCAGTTGCTTGAGGACAAGGAACATTTTGGAGGGGAGGACTGTAATATTCCCAATTAGCCCAAGCTAATGGGAATATTCAATCTTGCTTTGTCTTATTTTGATTTTCATGTTGATGAATAAAATGTGAAGGAGGACATGTAAAACTCCTAAAATCATCAAAATAAATCAATGCCTATGTAAACATTGTAGAAATTTGAATAAATGATATATTATTCACCAAGATTCTCCTGATCACACACTATTTTAACTTCATGCACAATACATAATCTCTTCTACCATTCATCATCACATGCAGAAATAAAATCAATTGCATGCACACATTAAAACCAAAAAAAATCACACATATGAACACAGTATTTCATGGGAAAGCTTAAAGTTGAAAAACCCCAACTATCTATATATTATATGTCATAGAGATCATGTAAAAATCATTGTACAAATCTCCTCACAAGCTCTCAGCAGAACCTCCAATTGCTACACACTAATCAAGCTAGATCTAGAAAAACACATGCTCCAATCTCTGCCACCTGATAGCCAGCCTCTATTGCATAATCAATGTTGTAGGATGGCTCATTAAATAAATTGAACCACCTAGCTTGTACTGCACAATCCTTATGGGCTTCTCCAATCACTGGTTGTTGCAAATATGCAACAGTATAGTCACAACTGATAGTTAAACTGCTCTTTCACCTATCTCTGCACTAGTCTCCACTGAAACTGTCCATGCACTGAAGTTAACTGATGTATTCTTTAGTTGATTAATGATTTTATAATTAGTGAATTAATTAATAATTAATTCACACCACTCTCACTAATTGTATCAATCAGTTAAACTAGATACAAATAGCTCAACTATGTTTAGATTAGTTAAAATGAACACAACTCCATTAACTTCCTCAATCAACTCCACCAAACTCTGTCACATGAGTTCTAACTGAAGTATCCATGCAATAGCTCCACATAACCCTCAAGAATAGCGTAATTCCTTCTGTCAGCTCCTGTGCCACATCTGTGCACTTAACTGAAGTGCTCCAAGAGAATAAGATAATGTTTATAGTCCAAATATTATTAAGAACTAATAATATTTGACATATCTATTTTTAGACTGGCAATCTAAAAATAGATTTCGCCCAATATGTCTAAAAATAGAAGTCCATCTATTTTTTCCGACTTGACCAACCATCCACAAATAGCATCCTGCAACTCATAGAACATGATCCATATGTCTAAAAATAGACATACTCTAAAAATAGACTTTGCGCCAAAAATAGCCTGCGGTCCCACTTAGTGAAGGCGACTTCTTTCCACTAAGCTCATCATCTTTTTTCAATCTCAACACTCCCTCTCAACAAGATAAGGATTATTTGCCACCCCTATCCTGCCTCTGTGGTATTCGAATTTTCTCTTGGTGAGCACCTTCGTCAAGATATCAGCATCTTGATCCTTCGTGGGAATGTATGAAAGTAACATGATCTTCTGCTGCACACAATCTCTGATATGATGATACTGGATGTCAATGTGTTTAGATATATCATGAAATACTGGATTAACCGAGAGTTTGATGCAACTCTGATTATCACAATAAATCACAGTAGGCTCTAAGTGTGAACCGAACAACCCAACCAGGATCTTCCTCATCCATATAGCCTCGCATGCAGCCAAACTCAACGCCTATGCTAGGCCTCTCAGAACTTAGTTGCTGATCTCTTTTCTGTTGTACCAAGCTGCTTTGTCAAGCGATACTGAAAATCCCTCCGGATGTACTCTTTCTTTCGTTGGGCTCCACTGCCCAATCTGCATCCGTGAAGCCACACGGCTTCACCTCATCTATTTGTACTGTCACATAATCGATATCTTGATGTGCCTCCGAGATATCTCAATACATGCTTGCACACTTGCTTTCTATCAGTCAGAGGCTTGGTTGGACATGTACTTTTGAAAGCTGGTTAACAACATAGCATATGTCGGGTCATGTATTGACCAGATACATAAGCGACCCCACCAACTGTCGATAAACAGTGGCATCCACTACCTCCGCCGAAGTAGCATCCTCCTTCCTCCATCCATCAGGAAGAGGAGTATCAACAGGCTTGCAGCCATGCATGTTGAACTTCTCCAGTATCTCCCGGGCATACTTGCCTTAAGAAACAAACATTCCATCACTGCGCTGCCAAATTTCCAATCCCAGGAAATAATGAAGGAGGCCCAAGTCCTTCATCTCAAACTCTTTTGAATGATCATCCTTGCATGAGAGTATCAACAACTCATCACCTGTCAAATCAAATCATCTACATAAAGTACAATGATTAGCAACTTACCCTCCACCACTATTTGGTATAGGTTTGGATCCGCCTCACTCTTGGAGAATCCAAGTCTGGTGAAATAACTGTCTATCCATGTGTACCAAGCATGAGGTGCTTGTTTCAACCCATACAACGCTCTCTTGAGCCTGCAGACATGCGACTCGCTGCTGAAGATCTTGAAACCTTCGGGCTGCTCTATGTACACATCCTCCTCAATGACTCTGTTGAGGAACATAGTCTTCACATCCATCTAATGAATGTGCCACCCCATCTGCGCTGAGAGAGAAAGAATCGTCTGTATGGAAGAATAACTTGTGACAGGTGCAAAGGTCTCCTCATAATCGATCCCCTCAATCTGTGAGAAGCCTCGGGCAACAAATCTTGCCTTGTACTTCTCCACCGTCCCATCAGCTACTTGCTTCACTTTGTAGATCCATATCAAACCCACCACTGATTTCCCCTCCGGACTTGGGACAATCTCCCATGCACTGTTTCTGACAATCGAATCATACTCTTCCACCATGGCATCTACCCATGCGGGATCCTCCACATCTTCCTCGAAAGAGGATGGCTCCGTCACGGTACACTTGCTCATAAGAGCCATGTATCCAGTATACCTTTCAGGTGACTGTCTCTGTCTGCGCTGTGATGTAGGTGCTCCTAAAACCTTCTCTGCATCTTGAGCCAGCCGCTCAGCTTCTGTAGTGCGCTTCCGCCCTCTGATGGTTGGCGCTGCATGAGTGGTCTCTTCCACTCCATGAACCTCCTCTTGTGGCTGATCCACATCCTGAGGTTCATCCTTAGGAACTAATAGCTCCTCATATGCACGCAAGTGTGGCTCCCTCTCAAGCGAACACTTCATGGCTTTCTCCTCATGAAATTTGATATCCCATCGCACAACAGTCTTGCGACTATCTGGAAAATACACACGATAGTTGTGGGGTGTATCAGTGTACCCCACAAATATCCCAACCTCTGTAGTCGGCTCCAACTTCTTCTTGGCATCCTTAGTCACATGAATGTAAACAGGTGAACCAAAAAAATCAAATGGGAAATATCAGGCCTCTTACCAGAAAATGCCTCCTCGGGTGTACTCATGCCAAGTATCTTGTGAGGACAATGGTTCTGCACATATACTGCAGTATTGCATGCCTCAGCCCACAAGTGTATGGGAAGGCCCTGATCATGCAACATCGCCCGTGCAGCACCCACAATTGTTTTGTTCTTCCGCTCAGTAACCCCATTTTGCTGTGGGTTATGAGGTGCTATGAGCTCTCTTCGAATTCCTTCTGCGCTGCAAAAGTCCTTGAATTCGCCAGAGATGAATTCACCACCATTGTCGCTCCTAAGAGCCTTCACCCACTTCCCCGATTCTTTCTCAACTAGTGCCTTGAACTCACAGAATTTTGAGTATGTATCGCTCTTCTTCTGCATGAAGAAGATCCAGCACTTCCGAGAAAAATTATCAACAAATATCACATAGTACCTGTGCTTTGTTGTCGAAGCTATTGAGAAAGGTCCACACACGTCTATGTGAATTATCTCAAGGATCATCGTGGTGCGACTATCCTTCTCGTGAAAGGTGGCTTTCACAAAATTTCCCAAAGTAAATCCCTTGCACTGATCTGACTGTGCAAGTGTACCTTTGGGAATCCCATTAGAAATCTACTGCAGTATCTTCAAAGCTCCATGGTGAAGGTGGCCCAATCTCTGGTGCCACAACTCACCATCATCCTGGCTCACCACTCCTTTTGCCTTGCCTGCCATTGCTATGCAACCATCTACCTACAATTGATAAAGGTTCTTAACTCGAACCCCTATCCTCCAGGTTTCACCAGTTGCCTTACTGCTCAGGAAAGCATTTCCCTCGCTAAAGACAACATCATATCCCTTGTATTCTAACATCGCCACAGAGATAAGATTCTTCTTCAATCATGGAACATGCATCACTTCCTTCAATACGAAGGGTTTAACAGACTCCCTCTCAAAGGAAATGGTACCGATACTGGTCGCACTGTATCTACCATCATCGCCCATCTCGATATGCACTCCAAGATCTTTCTCATCCAGATCAGTAAACAAATTTCTATCTCCTGTCATGTGAAAAGATGCACCACTGTCAAGAAACCACACTGAACCCATCATACTTGATACCAAGCATGCGATTAGTGAAAAATCCAGCTCAAAATGTGAGGCTAAGGCCTCTCCCGCTGCTGATCCAGCAGCCTGCTTATTTTTCTTCTTCTGTGGAAAATTAGTGGTGTAATGTTCGTGTTGGTGACAGTGAAAGCACTTCACCTTGGACATGTCCTGCTTCTTGACTTTCGCACTGGATTGAGAAGCTTTCTTGCTCTTCCCCTTCTTTTATTTGGTAGCCAAAGCGCACTTTTCTTCATCTGAGTTATTTGATGAAGATCCATCCCTAGTACTTCGCCTTATCTCCTCTTGCACAAGATCTGACCAAAGACGCTCCCATCCTGGCAATTTCTCCCGACCATTGAAAGAGTCCTTATAGGAATTCCAACTCTTCGGAAGCCCAAGGAGAGCCAATATCACCAAGTCCTCATCATCAACAGTAATTCCCACACTTCCCAGCTCATCCCTGCATTTGATGAACTTCGTGAGGTACTTGGGAATACTGTCGTCTTTCTCCATTTTTATGTTTCTGAGTCTATCCTTGAGCGCCAACTTCCTCTGGTCGCTCTTGCTTTGGAATAAGTCTATCAACGCTTTCCACATCAAGAATGGAGAAGCCTTACCATGAAGGCTGGATACTATGTGATCCTTCAGACCTTCCAACAGAATCCTTTGACACTTTTATGTTTTGCCATGCGTCAAGTGCGGCAACATCGCTAGAAGCAGGTTTTGGAATTTCTACATCTATGAAATCCTTCAACCCATTGTCATCCAGCACTGCCTCCATCCTGTCCTTCAATGAACTATAATTTGAGATGCCCTCAAGGGCATACTCCAATCGAAATCCATTTAAATACATCTCAACTTCGACACCAAAAAAACATTACTGCAAATTTGAATTCCACCAGCTCAAAACTCAGCCGCTTCAATGTTTTGCAATTGCTCCAATGATCAATATCCCTCTGATACCATGTAGAAATTTAAATAAATGATATATTATTCACTGATATTCTCCTGATCACACACTATTTTAACTTCATGCACAATACAGAATCTCTTCTACCATTGATCATCACATGCGGAAATAAAATCAATTGCATGCACACATTAAAACCATAAACAATCACACATATGAACACAGTATTTCATGGGAAAGCTTAAAGCTGAAGACCCCCAACTATCTGTATATTATATGTCATAGAGATCATGTAACAATCATTGTACAAAGCTCCTCACAATCTCTCAGCACAACCTCTAATTGCTACACACTAATCAAGCTAGATCTAGCAAAACACATGCTCCAATCTCTGCCACGTGATAGCCAGCCTCTATTGCATAATCAATGTTGTAGGATGGCTCATTAAATAACTTGAACCACCTGGCTTGTACTGCACAATCCTCATGGGCTTCTCCAATCACTGGTTGTTGCAAATATGCAACAATATAGTCACAACTGATAGTTAAACTGCTCTTTCACCTATCTCTGCACTGGTCTCCACTGAAACTGTCCATGCACTAAATTTAACTGATGTATTATTTAGTTGATTAATGAGTTTATAATTAATGAATTAATTAATAATTAATTCACACCACTCTCACTAATCGTATCAATCAGTTAAACTAGATACAAATAGCTCAACTATGTTTAGATTAGTTAAACTGAACACAACTCCATTAACTCCTCAATCAACTCCACCAAACTCTGTCACATGAGTTCTAACTGAAGTATCCATGCAATAGCTCCACATAACCCTCAGGAATATCGTAATTCCTTCTGTCAGCTCTTGTGCCACATTTGTGCACTTAACTGAAGTGCTGCAAGAGAATAAGATAATTTTTATAGTCCAAATATTATTAAGAGCTAATAATATTCAACATATCTATTTTTAGACTGGCAATCTAAAAATAGATTCCTCCCAATATGTCTAAAAATAGAAGTCCATCTATTTTTTCCGACTTGACCAACCATCCACAAATAGCATCCTACAACTCATAGAACATGATCCATATGTCTAAAAATAGACATAGTCTAAAAATAAACTTTGCGCCAAAAATAGCCTGTGGGCCCACTTAGTGAAGGCGACTTCTTTCCACTAAGCTCATCATCTTGTTGCAATCTCAATAAGCAGAGACATATCTGGGCCATGTAAATAAACTCTTGCAGGTGTGAATGGGTTTGAATCATGATATTGGGTCAACTTTGAGCAAGTCAACAACGCAGTCTAGATGCAATGAACCTCGTGGATAGACAATGCAGTTTTAGATGGAGGATCCACATGTGAAATGAGCTAACTCATTGAGGTGGTTTAGGGTTTGGCAAGGATTTCATATTATAAAAGAAGGATGAGGACAACAGGAAAAGGTTGTTGAGGATATTATTTTCTGAAGGTATTGTTTGTTTAGACACTCCTCTTTGGGTTTTCCTGTTTAGGATTCCCACCTCCTTCCTTGAGCAGCTCTTGGAGGAGTCTTGTTTGTCTAGTCCACTATCCAGAATTTGGCCAAGCCACATCTTGAATATACAGTGCAGTCTTGCTTAGGATTGGGTTGTCCATGTGAGCTGTAGCAACTGGAACACTAGATCTATTCAGATCTAGCTTGTACTAGTGCCTCTTCTCAGTGAGTGTGCCTTTTAACCTCCTGGAAGAGTGCATTAGTGGGTTGAGCTTCAGATCCACACATTGGCAGTAGGAAAAAGCATTCTCAGGGCCTACAGTGTAGTCCCTCTTCCATGACTACGTTATTTTCAAGAGTAGAGTTGCAGGGTGACTTGGCATCATTTTAGAGGAGAGATCTCCAGTGATTGGATCCTTCCTTTCACCATGGTGATCCGTGGATTGGCCAACCAATCCATGTTATTTTATAACTGATCTGATGCATATGTTATGATCTAGAATTTTCTGAATACTTCTACAGATCTACGACTTAGATCTCAAATCTACTCACTGTTGTTCATGTTTTGCTGAGATCCCCAAGGGGAGTGTATAAAGGAGCCTATCTTGTAAACAGATCTGAAATAGATCTATCATTTTGAGTACAGATCTACTCTAGATCTGAGCTGTAATCTACTGCATGCTTCAACAATGAAAATAACGCTGTCAATCTTATTCTGTCATTTCATGTTGTTGTAGCAGCTCATTTTGAGGCTTTTGTATTGTACAATCTTTCCCTTTCTGTTATACACTGTATAAGCTACATTGTAGATTTAATTTGCTGATGTATAGCTGAAAGATGATCCTCCATGTTTTTCTCACACTTGTAAATTGATAAAATGCATTATTTCTGAAACATTCCATTGCATATAGATGCAACCCCTCTCTTTGGGTGTTTTTCAGCTAGACTAGGTTGTGGGAGATCTGTTTAACCCACCTAGTTTGATTTATTTTTTCTCTCCTTTTGGATTTAGATATTAAATGAGCTGATATAAGGGATCCAGGAGCTGAAAACTCATTTCAGTGCACTAAATTCTCAGCAGTGCGTTATTTCAGCAAGCTTTTTGTGCAATCTCGATTTTAGGATGTTACATCCCGGAAAGATAATCGGGTCACGGGTGAAGAGATGTACTATGTGAAAATGTCAAAACAATGTGAATACCTTGAAAGTGGATCAATGTTGACAATACCATCCTCTACAATCTCATGACCATCTTTTCACTTCATGATATGTTGAAATGCATCCTCCTTGAGGTCTCTCCATGAGAACCTCCCTTCGATGGTCTAGCATAACATATGGGGTTCTGAATATGCTGCATGTAGAAATTTATCTTTGAGCTATGAGGTGATCATCAGGAAGGCTCTGTCTTGATAATGGAAGATTTTATCGATTAAATGATGTCTACCATATACCATCTGACCATCTAATGATTCATAAATGAAGTGGTCATTGGAATGCTCAAATAATAGTTGGGCCCTCAAATCATTACTTCTCCTTAGTGAAAGCATTGCTGATCTCCATGATAGTGCCTCTGCTTTCATATGGCCCTCTCTGTACACAATGCTGAACTCATAGTCGTGCATTGCATTGATCCACCATTGCTGCCTCTTCTGCATCTGCTGCTCCTCCTCAAAAATATGTCGGAGACTATGGTGGTTGGTCTTCACTCGAAATCTACTGCCAAAAAACCTACTGAAATTTGACCAATGCATGCATAATTCCCGATATCTCTTTGTCGTATATATAATATGATAGCTCATGAGACATTAACTTCCTATTCTTGAAAACTATTATATAGCTTCCCTGCATTAGGACTGTGCTACTTCTATCCTTAGAAACTCCACTCTCCAACAAAAAGTGTTGTGTGCAGCTCAACAATGTCAAACTGGGATAGCTATACATCTTCTCCTTGAACCAATCAAGGGTCCTCTGCATAGTGATAGTCTATTTCTACAAATAAAAAATGTGCTCTAACCCTTGGTCATGCTCTAACCCTTGGTCAATCCATATTCTCCCAAGGGTAACCAGTGAAAAAATGACTCTTATTGTTACATCTCATCACTACTGTACAAGGTAGGAAACAATGATATACTAATGGACATAAAAAATGAAATGTCTTGGTCATACTCTCCCAAGAGTAGCTAGTGCAACCATGCCTCCTACTGCTGCATCAGCTCAATACTATGAAAGGCATGGAGCATACCAATCTGAAATGTCGGGTGGTAACCATACTCACCCAAGAGCATCCAGTGCAGCCATGATTTCTATTGCCCCATGTCATAGATCTACAAGTAGATTTTCAGCCACTTTCTCATCATCTCCATCCATCCATCCAACTATGGGTGATGACTCATATCATACACCAACTCGATATCCACCCAATGAAGAAGGTCCCGCCAAAAAATACTCACACAATAATTGTCCCCATCACTATCTATGGCCTTGGGAAGACTATGAAGCATGAAAACGTCCTGTAAAGATAATCTAGTCACGGGTGAAGAGATGTACTGTGTGAAAATGTCAAAGCAATGTGCATACCTTGACAGTGGAACAATGTAGAAAATACCATCCTCCATAGTATGATGACCATATTTTCACTTCATGATATGTCAAAGTGCATCCTCCTTGAGGTATCTCCATGAGAACCTCTCTCTGATGGCTTGGCAGAACCTATGAGGTTATGAATATGCTCCATGTAGAAACTTCTCTTTGTGCTATGAGGTGCTCATCAAGAAGGCTCTTTCCTGATAATGGAAGATGTTATCCATTACATGATGTCTACCATCTACCATATGCCCATCCAATGCTTCATAAGTGAAGTGGTCATCATAATTCTCAAATAATAGTTGGGCCCTCAAATCATCACTGCTCCTCAGTGAAAGCACTGTTGATCTCGATGATAGTACATTTGTTGTCATATGGTCCTCTCCATACATACTGTTGAACTCATAGTCCTGCATTATGTTGATCCACCATTGTTTCCTCTTATGAAATTGTTTCTCCTCCTCAAAAGGATGCCAGAGACTATGGTGGTTGGTCTTCACATGAAATTTACTGCCAAAAAAAAACTGTCAGAATTTGAAAAATGCATGCATAATGGCCAATATCTATTTTTCCTAAATAGAATATGATAGCTCATGCGATAGTAACTTCCCATTCTCGAAAGCTATTGTATATCTTCCCTGCATTAGGACTATGCTAATCCCATCCTCAGAAACTCCACACTCCAACACAAAGTGTTGTGTGCAGCTCAAACATGTCAAACTGGGATAGCTATAATCTTCTCCTTGAACCAGTCAAGGGTCCTCTACACAGTGATAGTCTGCTACTCCACATCAGCAATGTGCTCTAACCCTTGGTCATGCAATTTCTCTGATGGCATGACCCCCAAACCTCAATCTCATGTGTTGAAATAATATGGGGTTTTGGCATACCTTGGATCAGCTGATGCTTGGGAACATCTTGAAAAGCTACAAGATTTCCTCCAACCGGTTCAATTTCTTATCCAACTGTTGGTGATGGAGATGGCTGCTCCTCTACTGCTGTACTAGCGCTGGTATCTACTTCCTCTTATTCATGCACCTCCTAAATCATGCCTTGGACTCTCAATGTTGAAGTCTTTGGATCATCTTGAAAAAATGCAAGTGCTCCTCCCACTTATGCAAGTACCTCTATTGCAGCTAGTGGTGGTGGTAGTTTCTCTTCTCTTGGAGTATCAGGGCTGGCATCTTCCTTTTTCTCCTCATATACTTCCTCATCAATGTCGGAAAATGTCTCAATGGAAAGTGCCTCCAGTTTTCTTCTGTCGAACCTATTTACCAATATTTGAGTGAATTTTGCATAGGCAGTCACACTTTCATGTTTCAATTTGATGAACCACCAATCATCTACTTCACGCTCAAGGTGTAGCACTGCAATCTGAATAGCTTCCTTTTCTGCTAGTAGGTGTAGCTGGAAGAATGTGTCTAACTTCTCCATCTGAACTTTTTCCATGCTTTTCGATGACCCATCGAATGTAGACAGAAAGAATCTATTCTGCATATGCCCTCTTCCTTTATTGCTGTTGTGGGGTCCTCGATTCTCTTTAATCTGGAAAAACTGTTGGAAAGTCAGATTCTCTTTGAATTTTCTAGATTGAGATTTGTACTCTGCAAGATAATTGCTCAAAGTGTCATGTTCCAAACATCCTCCATCTCCATGCCATTCATTTCCTTCTACAAGGAAATTGGGCATAGTGGGGCGTTGTGGAACTCGTTGTGGAACTCAGACCTTCTCCACTCTGAAAAAATCTTGATTTTTATTATTGCCTTTCCCTTCTCATTTCTTTGATCTCCAAGGTGAGATCATGCATAGATCTGAAGAGAAGTGTGGAAAAACTCAATCCTTCCACCATTGAATACTTCTTATTTTTCTGATTTTTCTCCTTATTCCTCTGATGTCATGAAATACCCACAAGCTAAGCCAAAGATCATGCTCTGGTACCATTGTAATATCCAAAAATGGGAAATATAGGAATATAGAACATATGCACAATTCCAACTACGATAAAATAAGAATAAAACATGTAGAACTGGAAAATGTTGGAATACATCAAGACATCATACATATGAGCAGAAATAGCTGAGCTATATCATTATAATCACAACAAATGAATATACACAGTGCTGCAAAAGGAATGCACCCAAGCCACAAGATGGCTAAAATACGCTACTGTAACCTAGCACTGGAAAGTATAAACTACTACTGCTGGGAAAAAGAACCATGTGTGAGAGTCTGCCAGGGTGCTTAGAAAGATATGATATTTTAACCATGGATTCTACTTGAAAAAACTAGAAAAACCCATAAATGGTTTGGCCAGATTTTGAGTTTGAAATTTCGGCCCTTTTTAGGTTGCAAAGTGCACCCTTGCTGGCTAAGTTACGCACATTGTGGAGACAAATACTGATATGGGGCTGAAGGAATGATATATCTACTGCAATATCACCCACTCAACTCACTAACTAAGGCGTTGGTCACTTCTCCCGATCCCAAGCTAAGGAACTCAAGATCTAGCTCCTCCATTGAATATGTAGTTGCTGCATGCACAAATATTGGGAAATACTGCGCTGTCTAGGAGGGCTGATGATGTAGCCTATTGATAGATAATACAATGTTGATCCCAAGTTTCTGAAGTTATCCCCAGAGTGAAGGATTAATCCTTCACAGGATTCCAAGCTGAGTTGCTTGGAACTTCCTCTTCCCCTCAAACCCTCACTACAGAATTACACAATTCCTGCAGGAAATGTTGCTGCATAGGAGAATTATATGCATGGCCTGATGCCGAATATGAAAATGAAACTCCTGGAATACTGTAATGGGTCCACATTGTGAACAGCTGGTCCCTCCACTAGTTTCTCAGCTAAAGTATTGAGAACAACCTTCCAACTCTCAAACCCTAGTTCAAGAATGCATAATTCCTATAGCTGGGAGTGCAGATGAGAGTAGATGAAAGTGGCACTGATTTTTGGATGATGAATGTTGGCCAAGAAAACCTTCTTAGAGTATGCACTCAAATTCCCTCGTGGGTAAGGGTGGGATCTCAGCTCAGAGACACTCGTGTGCTAAACAACACAACAGACTTATCTAAATAGTTGAAGCGTGTGATCAAACAATAATAAAATTCATACCCCCTCCTTTTCTGCCCTCATCTTCCTTTTATGGTTGTGAGGCTTCCCTCGCCTTGGCACACCTCATAAATGTGCTACAGATGTGGCCAATAGACTCCATAAAGACTGCGATGTTCTCCATGATCTCCATCACTGTGCAATTATTATCCACTTCCTCCATCATGTGTGCATTTAATGCACCACTTCCTCCATCATCTTTTGAATTTATTCTTCACTATCTCCATCATCTTGCTTTTATTCCTCCACAATATCCATCATCTTCCTTATTAATTATCTATGACCTCCACTCTTTCTTCATTATTATGTTTCTCCACAACTCCATAATGCTATTCCACTACTCAATTAACCCACATTCACACTATATAAGTGGATTTTATTCATCTACTTGGTTTATGGGTCCCTCCACCGTTTTATTTACTTAACTAAATAAGAAAAGTAAGAACTCTAATATTCCAACTAGCTGATGGAAAATTTTGAATATTACATCCATGATGAAGAAGAAAGTAATGAAATCATAGAGCATCCATTTCGTTCCTTACAATCTCTAGTATTTCATGAGGATAATTACTTGGTTTAGATTTCTCATGTGGTTTCTCTGATCTTTTTTCAATTAGAAGAATCTTGTGGTTTGAGTAATATGTTTCTTGAGGTTGAAAATTTTGCTGAAATGAGTGATGTATATGGCTCCCATCTATATAATAGTGATCTTGCTTAAATAACTGGTAGTATTTGTCCACATGCAATTCACGATCTGAGTCAACTCTCAATATGTGATTTTTCAACTTTCCAAAGTTTTGGGTCTTGTTAGGGAATCGAGTTACTTCAACTCTCGTTGATGGTTATGTCAAGTTATCATAATCCTATTGAGGTCCCTGCACTAGGTCATATCTTGGTTTTCTAACAAAATTCTTTTATCCATACTCTTTCACTAGATGCAAACTCATTCTTTATAGATTTCAAGTTTTTTCGAGATAGTTTTTCTAATTTTCAAGATTGGGTTTATGATCGGATAGAAGATCTTGTTCTAGTTAATTCATCTTCATGTAAACCTCTTGCATTAAACTAAGAATTGTAATGTTATATTTTCTGGATGCACTGAGTTATGAATTTGATCATCCTGATTATCATGACAAAGACCATCATCACCGAAAGCTTCATATATGTCAAATACTTCTAAGAATAGTTAGATCCTAGTCTTTCCCGTGAATATTATGATGCTAGTAATTTTCCTTCTAGCACAAGTTATCCTTTTGATTGTTAGTGAATGCTTGAGTTATTTGGTGAATCAAATTCCTCATCTTGAAATATTGATTGCCTAAGATGATACAAAGGTTGAATCTAATTCGACACATGTTGATCCATTCTATCCTAATTGGACTCTCATATTTGCTATACTAGCATTCATTTTTAATATTCTGATTGGATACAAGTTAGTGGTTTTTTTATTCAACACGTGAGGAAAATGATTCTATTGTTCAGAGAATTTTTATAACTACTCAAATTGATCTATCTATATTTTCTAATAACAGAGAATATTATTCCCTAACCAGTCCATCTAATCATAAAAGTGGACTTAACACCTTCCTTTCAATTAATCATTTTATCACTTGTGTATCTAATAATAATGTTTTACATTTTTTTATCCCATCAAGGCCATAAATTCTTAATCTTCATCATTCCAATGTTCAGATACTCGTCATATAGTTGAGCCACTTCAACCTTTGTTGATGGTTTTTCTAGGTCCTCACGATATTGACAAGTATTTCGAACATGATCATATCAATTTTCTCTCACAATATTATTTGTCTAATTCATTTGGATTGTTGGAAATTTCATCTTCTCAAGAATGTCAAGGTTTTCAAGAGGATTTTTCTGGGTACCATGATCAAATATATGTCAAATACTTCTAAGAATAGTTAGATCCTAGTCTTTCCCGTGAATATTATGATGCTAGTAATTTTCCTTCTAGCACAAGTTATCCTTTTGATTGTTAGTGAATGCTTGAGTTATTTGGTGAATCAAATTCCTCATCTTGAAATATTGATTGCCTAAGATGATACAAAGGTTGAATCTAATTCGACACATGTTGATCCATTCTATCCTAATTGGACTCTCATATTTGCTATACTAGCATTCATTTTTAATATTCTGATTGGATACAAGTTAGTGGTTTTTTTATTCAACACGTGAGGAAAATGATTCTATTGTTCAGAGAATTTTTATAACTACTCAAATTGATCTATCTATATTTTCTAATAACAGAGAATATTATTCCCTAACCAGTCCATCTAATCATAAAAGTGGACTTAACACCTTCCTTTCAATTAATCATTTTATCACTTGTGTATCTAATAATAATGTTTTACATTTTTTTATCCCATCAAGGCCATAAATTCTTAATCTTCATCATTCCAATGTTCAGATACTCGTCATATAGTTGAGCCACTTCAACCTTTGTTGATGGTTTTTCTAGGTCCTCACGATATTGACAAGTATTTCGAACATGATCATATCAATTTTCTCTCACAATATTATTTGTCTAATTCATTTGGATTGTTGGAAATTTCATCTTCTCAAGAATGTCAAGGTTTTCAAGAGGATTTTTCTGGGTACCATGATCAAATATATGATTGGCTCAAGGAAACTTACTAAGAAAGTTATGTCACTAATAATAAGTTGTGATGTTTCATGATGTTTGCTAAGAATGAGAATAAAAACGAAGGTACATTCGTAATAAGAATTCATCAAAAAGGTTTGTATTATTGTTTCTATGATCGAAAAGGTAAGACTACAGATTGGTTAAAGCTACTTGTTACGGAACATATTTTTTCCTTTAGGAAATACCTTCTATCTCTTTTCCAAATTATTCATGATGATATTTATATTTTTTCCCATTTATTTATATTTTTTTTAATTGCTCATATCTTTCTACTTGCAGGTCGAGAGCATCTTCGGTGGCTACATCGGAAATTTCACTTCACTTAGCCCTGACCTTCTAGCCAGTTAGGTTAGGAGCATGTCTAGTAAAATTTTAGTTATCTCTTGCATTGCGTTGACCCTGTAGTTTGATTCTTCATCTAGTTCTTGCAATTGTTTTGTTTTTCTTGTTGTTGTGCCATGACTTTTCTTTCACGTGTTTTTTAATACCATGATTAAAAAATATCTTATATAGATCAAGATAAAAATGTAGAATTTTTTTGAAAAGGAATAACAATGACAACAAACTCTTGGATAATTTGTCTTCCTTTTCTTTGTTTGGGCCTACACATATTTTAAAGTTAAATATGTCTAAATTAAAAATACGATTCATTTAAACAAAAATTCATAAGAATAACCTTGATGCCCATATCTATTTTAGGATATTCATTCCCTGATTTGGTGTGGTAATTGAATGGTGTTTTTCCTATCGATCTAACCAAGTCGAGAAGGGAAAAGAGAAAACTAAGAGAAAAGATATTAATTTTAGCGGTATTTAATAGTCTCTAAATGAATAAAATATCTTGCTCTCAATAATTTTGGATCCCTCTTTTTCCCTAGCGAAATAAATGTCGATAAAATATAAATGAGAATATTGAAAATAAAATAAGGGTGAAAGAAGAGAAAGGCTTACTGCGTAGGGAGGTGAATTAAGAAAATTCGTTAGGTTACTAAACAAGCTAACTTCCAGTGAAGAAATACTTGTGTTTCATGTAGTGACTTTGTCGAGGTAATAAATAGGCCTACTATAGTGAAGCAACATCGAAAATGAAGCTAAAATTTGATCATTTTAAACTCGCAGTCATATACTGTCCTTCTCCTAGATTGAAACAATTTTGATATGGTAATATTTGTAATTTTGTTTGGCCAAGAAAAAGGAATGGGAGAGACTACATCTATAAATGGGATAGATGGGGAAGATAAGGTAATCCACATGGTGAATCAATACTTCCTGAAATAATAGACAATTTTCCTAAAGTTATACCTAAACATTGAAGTTCCATTTCTTTCTGTGTGTCACCAAGTGTTGTCGCTACAACGAATATCCCCCAAAAAATTTCCTCCGCTTGAATTTTTGAGCCTCCTTGTGATCATAGGATATGTTGTTTCATGTTTATCATAGTCACTTCATGATTTTTTAATGTGTTTCTAAGTTTTTAAGCCTTCTTATAATATTTTAACTATCAAAGCCACTTGCATACACATGCTTATCTTTAGATGCATCCACAAGTGCACCTATTTCTTGAAATACTCAGAAATCAATGTTTACCTCTGTAGACAACCATTGTGTAGTCCTTGATAATAATGCTTGTGTGGCCTCTGGAAATACAGCATGCACAATCACTAGTTTCAGTGATTGTCTATTCCTTGGTAATAGGAATTGCACAAACCATAGACCCTGCACAACCCCTACTGATAATGTTTATGCAGTTGACAGGGAATGTGTACTACACAATCCATTCTACAATCAATGTGCAACATTATTTGACAGTCTCTCTCACTCCTAGTTGCAAGTGTACCATTACCCCCGTGAATTTTCTCAATTTTTTCTTTTGTGCACTTTTTCTTTCATGTGTTGCTTTCACTTTCACGACTACCAATTTTGCTTACTTTTATTTCCACATGTGTCACTTTCACTTAATTTATCTTTTGCAACTATTGTTTTCATTTATTCTTACCATTGCATGTGTCACTTTTGATTGTTTTTACTCCTGCATGTGTCGCACTTTGGTGCATCACTAGAGGAAGCTCTAGTGATCTCTTCAACATTAATTGATCTTATATATCACAATAATATGTGCTAAACACTCTCCCATATATTAGCACACTTTTTGGTTACAATTGTAACTTGTGTCTTAACTTATATTCTAAGTGTCGCAAAGCTATGTTTCAACTGTCACACATAGAAATAAGTGTCACTTTGTTGTCATTTTAAGGTGTGCATGTTGATTTTTGGAATTGTGCATTATCTTGGCTTATGTTGATGTTATACAAGTGTGATATCACTATTTCAGGATTTTTTTACATGCCTTGTTCTCTCTTGTCTCACCAATCCCACACTTAGTTATTTTTTGAGCTTTCATTGTCTTTGTAGCTTGTTAACCTTTCTCCCTCATGTAGCTACACATTGTGCAATATTAAGTAATAGTGAAGCATCATCTACCTCTTGGAACTGTACACTATTCATTCCTATAGGAAAAGATTCTCCAACTGAACATTGAGCAACCTAAAATTCTATACCATCACTCTGGTTGCTTAGCCTTACCAACTGCGTAGTTCATGATTCCTCCTACCTTGGATTGCATAGTTGCAGTTGATAGTGGGGTCATATTTGTGTCTCTTTCATGCCCAATAGCACAGTTCCATAAGCCTCCTATTCAACTATTGCACATTTCATATTTACAGTGTGTAACCTTGCCTCCCTGTCTCCCTAACTTGTTCAACTGCGGAATCTGATTGCTTTTCCTAGCCCCAACCTCACATTGTGTAGTTGCAATGGATAGTGGAACCTCCTCTAGATCACTGTTGAAGAGAATTTCATAGTACCTTGAGGTTTCCTATCTTTTACTGTGTATTACATGGTTATAGTCAGTAATCCTCAAACCATTTTCTACTAGACATGCCCACTGTGCAGAAGACCTGTCATGTCCTCCCTTTACTACACATTGTGCAATTCTAGTTATCCGTGAGGCAACCTTGGACCCTTGTAATAGATAATTATGCAGTTCCTTTACTCTCTATTTTTCTTGGGAAACTTTAAGTCCAAGCCTCTAGTCAGTATCTCTGGTCCTTCACACACATGCTTTCCCCTCCCTCTTTCCCTTGCGTAGTGAACATTTGTAGTGCATAGTATCCCATTTCCTACCTCCTGTAACTATGCAATAAACCCAAGGAAACCTCTCTTTCTCTCATCCCTTGTATATACCCATCACATTCAACACTTTCCATGAGTAGGCAGGGGAAGAATAGATGATTTCTAGACTAATGGTGACTTGTCATGAGTGAACTTCATTTTCAGATGTTAACATATCAACATGGCAGGGTGATTCTTAAGGGAGGTTATTAAGGAGAGGCCACAAGAGATCACTTGTGAAGATGAAGCAGAAGAAATAACTATCGTGAAGGACATGAAAGAATCTTGGACCAAGATAAAGACATGGAAACTCATGCTGACTTGGAAGGTTCCAACACTCATCCAAGCCCTTTAGAAGGTGAAGATGAAGTACAAGAAAATATCCATCATGAAGAATTCAAAGTCAAAGCAATAAAGAGAAGAGCTTGGCATTGATATAATGAAGACTTATGTCACCGTCACCAATTCATTTCTTCTCAAAGTGTCACCACAAAATTCAAATGTGTCTATGTATTTTGCAACATCACATTTGGAGTGTAATTATGTAATTTCAAAAAATTGAGAAAATGTAAATTGTGTGGAAGACCAAGGGTCCCACATGGAATGTGAAAAGTCACTACAAAGTTATAAAGTCATTTAAAAGCTCAAATGTCATATAGGAATTTGAAAATTCATTGTAAAATATCAAGAGTCATATGGGAGGTTGAGAGTCACCTTGTTTATTATAAACACACCCTCATAGCTCAAGAGAAAGGAATTTTACTTTTCACCTTGGCTTCTCTAGCTTGGGATAGGAGATAATATATTTCTTTGTGGAAGAAACTAGTGACTTAATGTTCCACTATTGGGGCTAGTGTGGTAGCATTGTAATTATGTATCTTGGGAATTTCACTTAATATATGAAGCTCTTAGAGCCAGTGCAATTTCATGCATATGTCATGAATGATTGTGAGACGATTATTTCATTGTTTGTGGTGTATGTTTATGTTAACACATACTAAAGAAAATAAAGTATTCCGTTGCCTTTGGTATGTATCTTGTTGAATGTGTGTTGTTACTTGTTGTTATCTTGTGAACTACTTTATAGGTAAATAAACAATTCTTTCCATGCTCCTGTGTGTTTATTTTAGGATAGTAATATTACTCTTCTTCTAGAGTCTCACTTTCTCTTTTCCCTTCCGTGAAAGTACATTATACACATTGCAATTGTATGCCTCACATTGTCAACTTACTTGTTTCAAATATTGATTGCATAATCTCTTATGTTGATAATTTCATCCAAGGAAAATTCATAAGAATAATCTCAACTGACATTATCTCCCAGCTGGGGCTCCTACTCCAAAGGGTGTGAGGTCTAGTTGGTACTTCATACTAGGGAGACCCCCCGTGTTGGAATATTTCCAGCACCATTAACACCTTAGTATAAAACAACCTGATAGCCTATTATTGGTTAAGTTTGACTCCTTAAACTCTTAACTAGATTTACAATATGGACTCTTATATATTCTTCTTCACCATGGTCATGTGGATATCCCCTTTTCCATGAATAATGGAGGTTGATGTGTTATCCTCTCAAATCATGGTGGACAAAAGAGGAAGTTCAACTTCTAAGCGGAATAAATTTTGTATATGTACTCTGATTAAAGTGATTCTTGCATCATTGGAAAGGTATCTATTTGTAAAATAGTGCTAGGGATGAAAATCTTAATTAGTAAATTTATGCCCCTAAAATTTCCATTATAGGACTCAAAATGCTTCTGGAATGGTTTCACACCCTAATTCACCAAACCAGGACCCATTGGTAAAAATGGTACTATGAGATAATTCCTCCACTTTTCCACTCTAAAGTATGAAGAAGGATAAAAAATAATATAATGATATAATATATATCATACCTCCACATATTTGGAAGGATTTTGGTCCCCAAAAGCTTCTATTGAATCAGGTGAGGAAATTTTTCCTCCACCTTCTCTCAAGTGTACTATTTATCCTTACCTAGAAGCTGACTTTTAAACCCAATTTTCCAAAGGTCATGTTGCTCTTTTCTTATAATTATGGACATATTTTTCAAAATTGTATCCTATCTCCACTTTAACGAATCATCTGGTGCTAAATCCTTTACATAAGGTAGGAACTATTCCTCTTCATCATCCATTATGGAAGGCTCGTGAAGTTTCAAAGTTTCTACATTCATTGTTGAGTAAATGTGCATGTATGGGGGTATATTGATTCTATAGGAATTATCTCCAACCTTTTATAGTATCCTAAAAGGACCATAGAAAAAATCATTTATTTTCTTATCATGTATTATTTTGTATTTAGGAACACACAACTTATTGAAATTGTATAGAAACTCATTCTAGAGATGGTAGTAAAATGTGGTATAACCATAATTCACATTAATCTGAATTTTCAACTATTGAAATGGCTCCTTAAATTTTTCATCCTTTGTCTATGCCTCTCTATATGTATCATGGGTTAAAGGCTTCATGTGCGTAAGAGTTTGAAATTTTTTTACCTTTTATGTGGGTGGCCTTGAAAGCATGTTGGACAACATGTTTATGCTTTCATTATTATACCTAATCACTAAATTCAATTGTTATAGAAATCCAATCCACTTGTAATTCCTAGTTTTTTTTGGTTTCCACTAAGCCTCCAAGTACTATAGCGCTTGGTGATCTATGTTTATTATTGTCTCCTTTCAATCACATAGTGTTTCCACTTCTTGGGAACTTCCAAAAGGGCATACCGACTATTGTCATAGGTAGGGTAGTTGAGGATGTCTCCCTGAAAAAATTAGAAATGGTATCACGAAATAATTCCTCCTTCCATCAATATCGCTCCCATAGCATACCCACTCGCATATGTATGCACTTCGAAGGGCTGCTACAATTTTGGTAATTCCAGAATTAGTGATTGATTGATTTTCTTCTTTAAGTCCTCAAAGGCCCTCTACTGACCATTTCCTCACCAAAAACTCTTGCCACTTGTTGTTATGGTGTGTATTCACATTGCTACTATTTAAAATCAGGCTATGAATTTCCTTATGTACTATGCTACCCCAATGAAACTCCTAACCTCAAAAAAATTAGTAGGCACTAAAAACTTCATGATGGCCTCCATATTGGAAAGATCTATCTTCAAATCTCCTCCAATTATCACACATCCCAGATAATACAACAAATACTACTATAAAAAACCATACTTCTTGATATTAGTTAGTAACTGGTGCTTCTTTAATGTTTCTAGCACCTGCTTCAAAAGTGATATGTGACCCTCCTAGGAAGATTTTTTTACAAATTTATCACTCAATTAAACAATAATAAATGAATCTGTTGTAACCCCACTCCTCCCACATTTACCCGCTTTCACCAGCTTTCCTAGTGTAAAAATCGGTTGAGGTCACTATGATAAGTCTCAAACTCCTATATGACCTTAAGGAAATTGAGTCAACAACTTAAGACCTTACTGACTTCCCTCAGGTGTCACAGGACCCCAACCCCTCCAAGTGGTCAACCCCTAACATAACTCTCTCTTTCACTGAACTGGAGCCTCAGTTGCTCCCTTTATAAGGCGTGCAAGTTACTGTAAGCCTCTAGTCGCTCCCATAGGCCTTCCTAGTAGCAATTTTGTACTCTTCCAGTAAGTTATATGCCAACTACCCCAAATTATGAGCCACTTTTTCAGGGATAGGACTCAAGCCTCTGCCAAAAACTCAGTGAAACTTTTAGAAATGATGAAATGACATATAAAAAAACCTTATAAACCAAAAATTGAACTAGGACTTGACCTAAAATCTCCCAACCGGGATTGACATTCCGTCAAAAAATTGGTAAAGATGCAACCTAACTGTCATGAATGCATATCTGAGTATAAGGATCTGGAAAATTATCTAAGGTTTAACAAGAAGGACCAATGTCTTCTCGCAACAGTTTTCAAAACACCAATTATGTCATACATTCATTATTCACTAAATTACAAGTAGAAACATGATGAGAGCCATGAATAAGATATTTCATAAAACCATTATTATAACTAACATATAACTAGATAAATAAAAATGATAAACAAGTAAATTTACTCTTCAAAAGAAAGAGAAACGTAGCTCTTATTTGTTGTAAATACTGAGAGGGGGGGTGAATAAGTATTCCTTTCAATTAGTATTATTATTAATCTTTCAGAGCATAAGTTAATATTCAATTATTATCAGTGTTTGTACAATGATAATAGTAAACAAAGGAACACAATTGCACATAGTTTTTAAGGAGGAAACCCTCTCAAGACAAAAACCACCTAAATTATTTTCTAATAATTCTTTAATATTCAACTCCAATTGAAAGTAAAGCTCCAAATTCCTAGACTCTATAAAAACATTCTTCTCCATCTCCCACTGGATGGACAATCCAATGCCTAAGATCCTTCAGTAGACAACTGAACAGATGCCCCAACACCCAATGCACTACAAATCACCCTAGCACAACCTTACCAACCTGAATTTTTCATAGGCTTGAACTTGTTGGTGACTTCATGCACCAGCCTAGCACCACCTTACCACCCTATAGAAGAATAAAAGAAGAATGGACTCTCGTACCAGGGAAAATGGTCCACTTTACAATGATATAGAATGATGTAGAAGAATAAGACACACTAGAACATAACCCCAACTATGACACAACCACCTAATGATGATCCTAGACCTCCCGACGCTACCTCTTCAAATCTTGGCAGATAGACACTTGTACAATTTTTACAATGATGCATTTATAATGAATTAGTACAATGATACCTTTATAATGACTGTATGCAGCGCTGCCCACTTGCAGACTTCATGTGGTGGACTTCTTGTTGTTGTTCTGCACCTTGGTTTCTCCTCTTGTCATGTTGCACCTTGCTTTTCTTTTCTGCCCTAGAAAGTCTCGTGCTTTGTAGCCCTTGACAACAAATGATCTAGATTTTTCTTACCTTCTAGGAGCTCAATATTGAATCTGGTGTATGTTTGTTATTACATATCCCAAATATGTGATTTTTTGTCCTGCAGTACCTCTGAGTCTTCTTTCCAATGCCACAGGTCTGACCCAATTTTGATTCTTCAAGAGAGAGTTATGCCCAATTTCTCACAACGCCCTAATTATGGACTGGTTCCGTAGAGCGAACTTGCATGGTGTGCCATGTATCATTGTTTCTTCATTCGGCTCTGAAATTGATAAAAAAAAAACTACAGTTCGTGCACTATCCACCACCTTTTACAAAATTCCAATATGATACTCAGAGAGAGAGAGTTATGACGATTTTCCCAAGGTCACTTCTTTGAGATGAAGTTCAGGATATTGCAAAAACACTGACTTCCACAGATCATATCTCCGAAAATATTGTGCACCTTGATCTGAAATTTTTACAGGAGCTTCCTCATGATTTCAGCTTCCCCGCATAAACATTTCAGCTTCTAAACCTTCGTAGAAACAAAGTTATAGCTCAAATTCTATGATGACCTGTTTCATATGAAAAAATCCTTGCATGAGTAAGATATGAGGATCACAATTTATATAAATGCTTAGGTTGAGAGGGTCTTCAACAAGTGAACGTGGGAGAGATTTTAGGAGCTTAAAAATGATTAATTATTGACTTTTCAATGACCCATGCCACAACCCCATGGGTTTTTATCCCACTAACTAGGGCTACAAACTTCAAACATGAATATATCTCAAACCATGAAGAATTACATGGCGTGCCATATATCAACGGAAACATCTTGACAAGTAGAAACCATCAAAAATATACTTGACCCAGAATATAGTAATTTGGTAGGTCAAATTACCATGCAAGATCAGGGCATCCCTTAGTGCTTCTTGGGTTGACATCAATGACAACCATTGATCAAAAATTCCCCCCTTTGGCATTGATGGCAACACAAGTACTCCCCCTGTGATCATGACACCCCTTCCTACAACATTCTCTCCCCCTTTGACATCAATGGTAAAGGGTAACTCCTCCTGACACACAACCATCCTGCAGACTTGTACACACTTCCACTCCCCCTTTGTATTCTGAATAAGGAAAATATAATGAGAACTTGGGTGAATCCCAAACTTCTGGCGAAGATATTCAAATGCTTCATGAGTACTCTTACAATCATCAACGCTTCCTGCCCAATCTGCATCTGTAAAGGCTTGAATAATGATATTGTTACTCTTGAGATACCACAAGTGATATTCTGTTGTTCCCTTTAGATATCAAAGAATTATTTTGACGAAAATAATATTTGAATCTTTTGGTGCTACTTGGCATCTTGCTACTTGTCCAACTGCTTTCATAACATCAGGCTGGGAGGCTGTTACATATAGAATACTACCAATCATATATTTTTACAACCTCTGGTCCACATCCATAGATGAGTCCTCTATGCTCAATTTGCAACCTATTACCATCGGAGTAAGGATGGGTTTTCAATCTTCCATTTTTAATTTCTTGAGCATTTCCTTGATTGACTTGGTTTGACATATAAATATTCCTTTCTCTTGCTGAGTTATTTGAAGCCCTAAGAAGTATGTCATCTCACCAAGTAAATAAATCTCTAACTCACTTTTCATCTTTGCATCAAAGTTCTTACTTAATCGATCATCATTGCTACCAAATATTATATCATCTTCTTTAGCTAGTAGACGTGCTTTAGTTGCTTCATCCAGAACATATATGTCGTTTGGAGCTTGACTTGTTGTAGCCACAATTTCACCATACCTACCTTTCCTAATTTCACATTTTGTGGAGTTGAATAGTATTGTGTCCTTAATCACACATTTGTCCAACACTGAGTAGATTGTGTTTCATGTTTTCAACCAATAGAACTTTCTTGGCTAGACCATATTTTCTTCTGAGAGTGACGGTACCTGATCCTATAACATTTGAAGATCCATCATTTCCAAAGGACACGGTTACATCCTTCTTCTCTTTCAGAGATACAAATTTCTTTCTATCTCTAGTCATATGCGTTGAGAAACTACTATCAACATACCACACATCTTTGTTGTTTTGAGCCTTGAGAGCAAGAGAAAAATTATCAGTCTTCTTCTTCTTCCACATTCATTCGTTCTATGTCTTCGAAGGTTCTTCTGAAGGATTTTCAAGTTTGCAGTCTCTGGCTATGTGTCCAAAGTTTCAACATTTGCAACATTCAATATTATTTATTAAATGTTCAAATCTATTGATGTTTTGTTGAGCCCTGAGAGGTTCATATTTGGTAGATATCCTGGAATTGTATTGGTTCCTAGGGTACGTGAAACATTCTACAGCTTTATGACCAAATTTTCCACATGAATAACAATATCCATAAAAAATATGTTGTTACCTGGATGGAAATCTTCGTCGAGGAATTGTCTTCCAAGGCTATTCTTGTGAAATTGCTCCAATGAAGTCTACATACATGTCAGATCTCATAGCTTCATTGTATTTTGTTGTAGAAGGTCCTCCTTCTTCTTCTTTGTAACCGAGGCCAGTTCTATCGTTGTAAGATCGTTGATTTTTGATGAGTTCTTCCAATGCCCTTGAGATGTTGGCATAGTTTTGGACAATTTTTCCCTTCTTCACTTCCTTACGTAGCGAGACTACCTCGGCTTCTAATGATTCCCTTTCTTGGTTGCTTTCTTCAAACTTCTTTTGAAGTGACTCTTCAATACATTTGTGTTCTTCAACTTCAATTTTGAGACCTTGAATTTGCTCTTCAAGGGTATTGGAACAGATCTTCTCAGCCTTGAGCTCTTTTATAAGCTTGATTGCCTCCTTAGAAAATTCTTCTATGGTAAACCCTTCTTCTTCGTTGTTTTGTACCTCTTGTTTAATGTGCTTGGCCATAAACAATACTATGTCATTGGCTTCTTCTTCACTGTCATTATCTTCAACGGATGATGAGCTATCTTCTTTAGAGAGAAAGTTCCTTTTGTATCCTTCCTTTTTTATTTTCTTGTTGAATTTCTTAAAGCCTTTATTTTATTTTGAGTTGCCATCACTTCTGTTTGGACATTTTGCTGCAAAATGCTCAACCTCACCAGAGTCGAAACATATCAATGGAAGTTTACCCTTGAATTTTCCCTTACCAATTTTTAGTTTTCTCATAAAGTAAGCATATTATCCATCTGAAATACCTTCTTGATCATCTTCCTTTTCTTCACACTTGCAAGTGCAGGTCTGTGCCTTTGAAGGTTGTTTCTTCTTATTGTTTTTCGCAGTTTCTAGACGTGAAGTACCCTCTTCTTCATCAAGTCTCATTTAATATTCTATGAGAACTCCATGTAATTCCTCTTTGCTGAGTTTGTCCAGATTTGCACTATATTATAAGACCGATACCTTTGGGTTGAATCTCCTTAGTAACATTCTAAGAATCTTTCGTATAATAGTATTCTCATCAACAGGCTCTCCCAATCCTTCCAGAGTGTTGGTTATTTCATCAACGTGTTGGAATTATGCAACAATGTAGTTATCTTCTTTATTTCTGAGTTGCTCAAGTTTTTCTCTATAGATTTGAAGCTTTGCTTCTTTGACATTTGAGTCACCTACATATATATTCTCAAGCTTGTCCCATACATTTTTGGTAATTTTACAACCCAACGCCTTATGATAAGCAGATTCAATAATTCCATTGATAATAATATTCTTTTCTTTTGCATCATTTACCAAATTCGTCTTACCTTGTTCATCCACGGTTGATGTAAATCCATTTTGAACAGTGTCCCATACTTCGTAACCTTGCACCAAGAGATAGACCTCCATTCTTCCTTTCCAGAGTGCATAATTATTTTCATTGAACAGAGGTACACCATTCTTGGTATGCTCCATGACCTCCTTCCAGCTGTTAAACTATTATTGAAGGAACCAAGCTCTGATACCAATTATTGGAAATACTGAGAGGGGGGGTGAATCACTATTCATTTCAATTAGTATTATTATTAATTTTTCAGAGCATTAGTTAATCTTTAGTTATTATTAGTTTTTGTACAATGATAGCAGTCAACAAAGGAAAACAACTGCACACAGTTTTTAAGGTGGAAACCCACTCCAGGACAAAATCCACCTGAATTATTTTCTAATAATTCTTTAATATTCAACTCCAGTTGAAAATAAAGCTCCAACTTCCTAGAATCTAGAAAATCATTCTTCTCCAGCTCCCACTAGATGGATGCTCCAATGCCCGAGATTCTTTAGTAGTAAACTGAAAATATTCCCCAACACCCAATGAGATGCAACTCAGCCTAGCACCACCTTACCACCCTAAAATTTTCAGAGGCTTGAACCTGTTGGTGACTTCATGCACTAGCCTAGCGCTAGCTTACCACCCTATAGAAGAATAAAACAAGAATGGACTCCCGTACCAGGGAAAATGGTCCACTTTACAATGATATAGAATAATATATAAGAAGAAGACACACTAGAACATAACCCCAACTATGACACAACCACCTAATGATGATCCTAGACCTTCTGACACTGCCTCTTAAACTCTTGGCAGATAGAAACTTGTACAATTTTTACAATGATGCATTTACAATGACTTAGTACAATGATACATTTATAATGATTGTATGCAGTGCTGCCCACTTGAAGAATTCATGTGGTGAACTTCTTGCTGCTATTATGCACCTTTTTTTCTCTTCTTGTCATGATACCCTCTGCTAGACCTTGCTTTTCTTTGCTACCCTAGAAATTCTGGTCCTTTGCAGCCCTTAACAACACATGATTTAGCTTTTATTGCCTTCTAGGAGCTCGATATTGAATCTGGTGTATCTCTATTATTGCATATCCCCAATATGTGATTTTTGGTCCTGTAGTAGTCCTCTTAGTTTTCCTTCCTATTCCACAGGTCTGACCCAATTTTTATTCTTTAAGAGAGAGTTATGCCCAATCTCTCACAATGCCCTAATTCTGGACTGGTTCAGTAGCGCAAACTTGTATGGTGTGATAAGCATCACTATTTCTTCATTTGGCTCTGAAATTGATATAGAAAAAACTACATTCCATGCAATATCTGCCATTTTTTACATAATTCTAATCCAATACTCAGAGAGAGAGTTATGACGATTTTCCCAAGGTCACTTCTTTGAGATGAATTTTAGGAGCCTGCAAAAACACTGACTTCCACAAATCATATCTCCGAAAATATTGTGAACCTTGATCTAAAATTTTTACAAGACCTTCCCCAGAATTTCTTCTTCACTGCATAAAAATTTCAGCATCTGAACCTTCGTAGAAAAAACGTTATAGTGAAAATTCCATGATGACCTATTTTAGATGGCGAAATCCTTGCATGAGGAGGATATGAGGATCACAATTTATATAAATGCTTAGGTTGAGAGGGTCTTCAACAAGTGAATGTGGGATGGATTTTAGGAGCTTAAAAATTATTAATTATTGAATTTTCAATGACCCATTCCACAACCCCATGGGGTTTTATCCCACTATCTGGGGTTAAAAACTTCAAACATGAATATCTCTCAAACCATGAAGAATTACATGGAATACCATATATCAATGGAAACATATCTACAAGTAGAAACCATAAAAAATATACTTGACCAAGAATATAATAATTTGGTAGGTAAAAATTACCATGGAATATTGGGGTAGCCCCTGGTGCTGCTTGGGTTGACATCAATGACAACCGGTGATCAACATTATTAACCATATGCAAAAGCCAACTAGGTCTAGGACTTCCATGTACCACCCGACCATATATTGGGTTGAACCAAATATTTCTTTCAACCAATCACCACCATTCCATATTAAAAGCATGAATGTGAGATCTCATGGGATAAAATAGTCCATAAACAACCAAGGGTATCCAAAGGTTAAACCACGTCCACCCTCACCATACTGTGATCTCACCTAAACCGGTTCTAAGATCACAAAACCAAATCGAGCTTGGATGCCTCATAATCCCTTCACCATCCCTTGAAGAATTTTCTTGTCTCCAACCACCTTTTGAGGGCTCTAGGGACAAAACCATCTCCAATCCAAAACCTTGGGATTTTCCTAAGACCACCTCACCTAGATCCAAAACATTCCAGAAATCCAAATCTCAACTGAGAAATAATCCCATCACACCATCGATATCCAAAAATGGAAAGGCAGGGCTAAAACCATTGCCAAAACCTAGAAAAATCCATGACACCAATAGAGAATAAACCATATACACACATGCATATTTCATGCATGCCAAAACCAGCTAGGAAATCATACATGCAACCTGTTACCTACAAGTATTCCTATTGAAGTTGCTTGATCCTTACTTTCCTTTTCCTTCCTTTGCTTTCCTTATCCATCCTTTTCATGCTTGTTTTACTTCTCCTATTGGTGCTCTTCTCCTCTCTAAAAACCAATTCTAAAGCTAAACTAACAAAAGGCTACCAGCTGATGCTCTGATGTATTTTTATTCTTTGTTGGACACCTAATCCTCTATGGGTACGTGTGGAAGGCGAACAGTAAAAAATGGAGTCCAAGTGACCTTGGAAGATGAATCCAAGGGTCACACCAATGTAACATAAATAGACATCTATGGTGAATAATATGAATAACTCATGCTTATCTTTCTATGTGTGTGTTTTAATTTCTCACCCACCATGTGTGTATTTAACATGGTATCAGAGACACGATGTGTGGCCTTCCGTGACCATTAATTTTATGCTCTTCTTGAACCAAAGGCTTTCCATAACTTGCTAGGGCTGTATTTCACAGTTTACCTAGAATCTTTGGCTCCTAGTGAATCTCATATTTTTTTGTTGCATTGACGCTCTGCAAATGAGTTTTATCCTCTATTATATTCGCGACTGTCATAAACTATTCACCAGGAATGCATTAGAGTGAAAATAGAGGCCTGAAAAATATGAATATATTGCGTATAACTGCATTAATATACTGGTAGTAACGCTCAGGTCTGTCTCTCTACTACTTTGTCCCTCTTGTAGAAGCGCTACCTCAACAATCGATGGAATATATTGCCCTAGCAGGAATGTCTATGCCATACCTGTCACTTCCTCAACAATCGATATTGCCCGACCTGTCACTTCCTCAACAATCGATATTTCCAGACTTGTCACTTCCTATAAACTACCTGTCGGCCGCTCTCGACCTCCATTATTGTGCTCTCAGACAGACCATTACATTGCTCCTGTTGTATTGGGTGTAATTTCTCTCCTCCTAAGAGCTTATCATTGCAAGTATTTGAGTCTTTATACTCATCGGAACTAGTGGTTCTTGTGTATATTCTCTGAGATTTTACTTGAATCCTGAGGGTGCATTTCTATGTGTTTTGAAGTTTATGTATTAATTTGACAACTGAAAGACTGTGCGTCAAATTCTCTTTGTTGTGTGAAACTTATACAAGTGTTATATGCTGCATTGATATGGTATGAATTATATGTGTGGTTAATATTCATGAACCCCGAGTAGTGGTCATTGGTTCTGCAGATGAAATACTTGGTACTCATCATGTCCAAATCAATGTTTGTTCTACCTCCATTGTAGGACTTCAATGTGTTACTCATCGTGAAAGAATTGTAGTCTACCTTTGACTCTCAAGGTGGTTCTGCTTCAGCGTCTGGAAAAACTGTAGTCAAGGTGCTTGGATTTCTTTCACGGCCTATAAAGTGGTTACGAGGAAAATGAGCCCCTGGCCTCACCATACGCCTAGTCAAGACCACAATCTTGCCTCCTTGATAAGTGGCCTCCCCTTGGATCTCGACATTTTTCTGGTTTTCAAGATTCCGGCGAGTTCGCAACCTAGGGTTTGAGTGGCTCTGTAGTTTTAAAACTGATTTTGTTCCTACTAGCGGTTTTTTGTTTCTCGGAAGCTCAAGCTTTAGAGAATGCCTTTGTTGGCTAGCTTTGGAATGGTGTTTTGAAGGTTTTTTTGGAGCTAAGCGGTATTTCATAGTTTCTGGTTTCTTTGAAGCTGGAGGATGGCAGTAAGGGTGTCTACTACGGTGATTTCTGGCACACATCCTTAGCTCTGGTCACCTCACAATCTCTGCACTACACGTTGCTCCATTGCCTCACAATCTCAGCTCTGACATATGCTACTCATCTCTCCCTTGACAAAAAATATGTCTTTCATTCCCTGTTTTGTGCACTAAATGGTCTGTCGATTCTCTATCCCTCCAGTTAATTAAACTCTATCTCCTATACGTTGACTCTCTGCGTTCATTGAATGCTGAGACCGTGAAGCTTGTGTGTTAAACTGTGTTGAAATATGTGTATACAACATGCATAATAGAGATTCAACATAAGTCATGTTCTTTGTCTTGGTGTATTGATCCTTTGCATTATGTGTTGAAGCAACGTTGATTATGGTCATTGAACTCGTTGAATACTATGAACTGTGGTGTATGGTGCGTTGAAATTTTGCAGGGCCATGAATGTCATGAATGGTGTATACCCTCTGTGTTAAACATTGAACGTTGTTACCCATTTTATGGAAGAACACAAATGCTATCAGAGTGTTGATCACCAGTGGAATACTGAAGTACTCTGCGTTGAATATGTTGGTCTAAACCCCTACCGTGGTGAACTGTGCATGCTTTTGTGCATTGTTTGAGGACCTGAAATTGTTTTCATACACTGTATAAAGGTGGAATCGATGTATTTAACTCCATATGCATTGAACTCCACTTTACAAGGCCGTATAGTTCAATGATATCTCCTTCTTGAAGACTAATGTAATATCCCAAAATGGGAATGCAGCAATGCATAAGCACAATACTAGAAAAATGATGAGAAATAAATCATAAAATTTGTATGAAACACATAGCCATCAATTACATGTACAACAACAAGGAATATGATCCATTATATCAGCAAAAAGTGGGCAAAAGCTGCAATATATGCCCTAAAAACGTTATTCCCAGAGAATTGCATTATATTAGGGAGAAATAACGTTGGGATCCCTTAGATTATGTAATATGGGACTCACACCCAGAAAATATTCAGAAACAAATCTCTTTTGCTTGTTTAAACAAATCTCCCAGTCCCGATATGGCTTAAAAACACTGAAATCCCATTACTTGACTAAACATAAATTTTATGAAGCACGTACAACATCATTTAAAGAGGTTTTATGATAAAATATGCTGAAAATATTATATCTAGATTTTATTTACTCAAATAATGAAGAAAAATGAGGATACAGCCCCTTCTACACATTTTGAAGATAACCCGGCAAGGGTTTCATGAAAGCACAATGTACAAAATGTTAGATCTGCAGATATGGATCTGAAAAGGATGCAGACTAACTGAAGCTATGTATATGTACAACTAAATAATACAAGGAATGAAGGAGGATCATTCTTAAAAACGTTCTGGGAGAAAGGTTGGCCTTTTCCCTGAGAAAGCAACTCAAGATTGAGGGGATTGACCCTCTCACTGCAACACTTCCAGAAATGATGCAGTTCCTGAAATGGATTGTGCTATAGATGATGGAATTCCTTTGGCCAAGTGCAAATATATTAAAATCTTCTTCCGATTCTTCCTTACTGATCTCCCAGAGGAATGGAGGCTCCCTCCTTTGAAAAATAAGCTCCAGAAATGGTGTTGTGAACCCTCACTGCAACACCCTGTAACACAATGTTATACTGCTACAAAAATAATGTTGTAGCTGAAGGAGGATGCTTTGCCTCAAGCTTGGATGTGAGGAAAATCAGTACAAACTCCTTTAAGAGGCCTCTCAAGAAAGGAGAAGGATTCCTAAACAGGAGATACTTGTGCTAAGCAGCACAACAACTCTGCTAAACAACAAGAGAATGCAAAATAGTCTAAGCAGACAAATCAAATATCATTCATAAGATGTCTTGCTATGGCTGCCTTGCCCTCCTTTTATACATGTGTAAGCCTTCTTTCCTTGGGCCCCACTCATTAGGGTTTCCTTCACCAAGGAATCTTCCTCCCACTATCTCTGCGCTGTCTTGCAAGATGATCTCCACCTCCTATCCCAACATTGTTGACTTGGTCAAACTTGACCTTGTCCACATGCAAAAGTCCTTGTTCACACATGATGGTGTGAAATATAGATTTTATGTTGGTCACTTTTCACATTAAGAGGGATTTTATATAGTTTTTTATTATGTATGGGCCTCCTTACCCATTTATTCATCTCCTAAGTGAAATCAGAAAAATTTAATATTCCAATTTGCTACATGAAAATTTTGGAATATTACAGTCCTCCCCTCCCAAATGTTGCTTGTCCTCAAGAAACTGCAAGGATAGAACTAAAGAGTCTCCCTTCCTCCTACTGTAGCATCCACATATGATGAAATCCTCTAAGGAAAGAGATGTTGTCTCATCAATGAATCTCCATATTGCCCCTCCCAAGCATGCAAGCTAGCCACATAGCTATCATCATCAATAATTAAATTACTCAAGGAGGAAATAAGGTGTTGTCCAAAGGTCCCCTTGAGGTATGGGATCTGAAATGTATTGGGAAACATCATTCCCATGTGGATCCTCCATCCTCAGGCAATCATCCATACAAAATGAGTCACCTCCCAACATGGAAACTACTGAAAATGTTCCTCCACCTTGAGCTCCTGCAAAGTATGTGGGCTGAAAATATGAACATCGTAGACATAGTAGCCTACCCCACATTTTCCTCCTCTCCAATTATGATAAGTGTAGAGTTCCCGCTGATCTTGGGCTACAATAATATTTCCCTCAAGTGGAAAAATGAAGACTAGATCTCCAAAGATATCCTCTCCAATGCTGTGAATCAAGATAGCCCAAAACATTCCATATGTGATGGATAAGGAATCATCACCATATGGAATCCTATCAAACTCATGGCCCACATCATAAAGAAACAAGTTTTTGGCTGTGGTGGCCATATCTCCTCCCATGCTCCCTTTAGAACATGCAATGCAGAAAGTATGGGAGTCCTCTTCCCAAAAGGACACATCCAACCCATGTGTCTCTCTCCTAATAATGCTCAAAAAATGAAATCATGATTAGAATCTCAATGAGGGAAATACTAAAGGTATCATGTGGTTCTGGAAAGTACCAACAGTTTCCCAAGTAGTCACAGCACAGTTTTCCTAATTGCTACTTCAGAAAATAGTATGGCAAGTTGTTTTTTGATACATGGATAATTATGTATGTCATGACATCTACTAATAAATAGCATATGGCTGGATACATCAACTGAGCATACATGAAATAAAACACTTGCCGAAAGCCATATAAAATATGGTTGTCTCCATCAGACAAATTGGCCCAATGTTGACCATGGAGCTCAATGGAAAGCTTGCCCTCTTGTGGAGCAATGCACTGAATAGAAATGGTAAGAGTATGAAAATATTGTGTTAGAAAATAAATGGATGCAAAAACAATATTCCTACCATGTGTTGAGAGTAAGTTTATGCATATGTATATGAATAAATCCCCCATAGTGGTATGACACATTCCCATGAAGGGAAATGAACCATGTGTTGCATGAAGATCACCCTTCTTATGCTTGGAAATCCAAGTTAAGAAGATCATATAGATGTTTCCATCCACTAATTGATCATTCTCACCTCCTCCTTGTCCACCAAGTGCATCAAGCGTGAAGTGATCCTGGGGACACTCCATTAATAACCCCAAGCTCCCAAGTGACAACATTGTTGGCCTATGCAAATAGGCTCCTTAACTCCATTCTTTGACATGAATATTGTCAAAGACATCTCCCATAATGCTGCTACACATAAGAAGTTCCTCCCAAAGTGGAAGTACCTCTTGATCATCTAAGGCCAAGGAGTAACCCCTTTGCACCATGATAATGCCATCTCCTACTCCTGCAACATCATGCAAAGTGTGAGAGAAAATATTCCCTTGCTCTCCCAAGAACAACCAAAGCAACACAAGTTTTTGTTGCCTCCTCATACCTCCATCATACAAATCATGTGGTGAAAACATGGTTATTGATATGAAGAATTTCATATCAACACAATGTGTCCATACTCCTTGCTGCCCAATGATGCAAGTATCCTACCACACCTTCTTCACCCTCATACCCTTAGAAAGAGGATGATGGCAAAAATATTTCAAGAGTAGCCAACACAGCCAAGCCTCTTGCTGCCTAGTATCATATATTTGCAAGTAGATTTCTAGCTTCTTGCTCATCATCCACACCCATCCATCCACATGTAGGTGCCTCCCATCATGTTCTTCCTTAGCACTCTCCCAAGGAATACTACCATCCTCCCAAACTAAATTTCTCCTCTTGCATTTCATGGGATGTTTAAATGCAACTCCTTGGAGATCTTCTAGAGAATACCTCTCATCAATGACCTTCTTGAATCCATAAGGATCCAAGGGAGATGAGGGAAAAACCTCCTCAAACTGTTGAAGAACTTTGCACTCCATGATGTGTTGAAGTGCACCTCCAATGAGATCTCTCCATGAGACCTTATCTTCATCAATGGATTCCCAAATACAATAAGGTTCTGGATCTATTACAGGTATAAGTTTCTCTTTGAGTTGGGGAGTACTCATTGAGAAAGGGTCATCTAGAAAGGAGAAAATGTTTCTCACTTCAAGATGTTTACCATCTATCACTTCTTCCTCCATTTCTTCATGAATGAAGCTGCCATTTGAATGCTCCCATAAGGAATGGGTCCTCTTTTCTTCATCACTTCTCTTGTACAGTGTAGTGTAACTCTGTTGCTCTAGATTAGCAGTATACAATGACGTAGATCCCTCCATAAGTGTAATATCCCAAAATCAAGATTTTATACAACAATAAGAATACCTTAAGCTATTCCAAAGTTTGAAAGCAGCAATTAATCAACTCATGTAGTGTTTTTGAACACATAGCCATAATAGAATAATCACAAAAACAAACTATGCCTTTATACAATGTTACCAAGTGGGGAAAAGCAGCAATTTTGGCCCCAAAAACGTTATTTTCTGAATATTGAGTTATAACAGTGAAAAATAACGGTTGTTTCCCTTAGAATAGAAAATATAGGACAAGCATGCAAAATATTTTCAGAAACAAATGCCTTTAGCCTAGTTAAACGGGCCTCCCATGCTCAAAACATCTTAAAATTGACAAAACCCCAAGACTGCAATACACCGGAGTTGCTGCATAAGAGACTGTGCAGTATAATGGAGTTAAAAATAAAAAAATAGAGAAATAAATCATATCTTCTTATTATATTACTCAATGAGGAATAAAAACAAATATCTAATCACTTTTATATAGATCCAAGAAGACCCGGCAAAGGTTTCTTGACAGAAAAGATAGACAAAAGAAAGTTGTTGCAGATCTGTGGCTGAATCATGTTGTATAGCTGAAGCTTTGCATAATAATGGCTGAAAATACAAATAAATGGCTGTGGAATCTCCTTCTAGCTCTCCCAAAGAAAGGTTGATCCTCCTCTTGGGAAACTAGCTCCTCAAAATGGGGTTTTGACCCCTCCCACTGCACACCTTAAGAAATAACGCAGTTTTTTGAAGGGACGACTTTTTTGCTAAATTTAAGTGCTTGGCCCAACACCAGGTAGTGGAAAATTCAGATAAAAAACCTCCTCTTAGATTTCTTGGACAAGATCTCCAAGAAGGAGTAGGGAATTCCCGCCCGGGAAAACCCTTGCACTAAGCAGTGCAACAACTTAGCTAAACAGCCAAGTATGCAAGAAGTCTAAGAAGACCACATAAAAATATAAACTCCAATATTTCCCTATGCTTGTCATCTTCTTCATTATATAATTGATAAGCTTCCTCACCAAGGGTCCCACCCACTATGAGGTTGCTTCCATGCAAAGGCTCCTCCACCATATTTACGCTGTCCCCATGTGCCTCGCTCATATTTTTACAGTGTTGTTTGATTTAGTCAACCTTGACTGAATCTCCATTTCCTGCCCCTTTTCACACTCAAGGTGTCTTCATTTTAACTAGCTGGATTGATCCCTATTGACATTGAGCTGGCTTTATTTTAGGATCCACTCTTTGAGAATAAATCATGTTGACTTGGTCAAACTTGACCTTGTCCGCATAGTTTAGACCTTGTTCACACATGTGGATGCTTGATCTGGTTATTTCACGATCCCTTTTCACATTATGAGGGATTTTTATTCATACTTAAGCAATTTATGAGCCTCCTTGCCCATTTATTCATTCAACTGGATTTAAAAAGGAAAAATTAATATTCCTATTAGCTGAAGCTAAATTAGGAATATTACAGTCTCCTCCTCCCAAATGTTTCTTGTCCTCAAGCAACTGCAAGGGTGCTGCAAAATCTCTCCTCCTTCTCTTGTGGCCCCTTCATCCAATAGCCTCCACCATTGCTTCAAAATTTCTGCAAAAACTCCATCTCTCAATGGCTCCTCCGAAGTGTGCAAGTTGGCCTTTTGGTGAATAACCCCAAGGGCCTTCCTTATAAAAGAATGGAAGGTCTATGTGGAAACCTCCTTGCTGATCCATGGATTTTTCAATATAGAAGTGATGAAAATCATGGGGAATTTCATCATCAATGAAGGTCTCCCTCCTCCACTCTATCATTCAAATAAAATGAATCACCTTCCAGCTTGGTAATTCATAGAAAATCTCCTCTCAATTGCTCATGGTAGGAATGCCCCGAGTTCTCCAACCAAATATATGGTCCCCATTATAAAGAAACAAGTGGTATACAATGGTGACCATATAGTTTCCCATGCTCCCCTTAGAAAATGTAGTGCAAAAAATGTAGGGACTTTCTTCCCCCAAGGACACATCCAACAAGTGTGTCTCTCCTCCAACCATGCCCCCAACAAAGATAAGAACATATTCAGCATGTGTGATCATAAGTAATATCATGCTAGCTTCCATATGCAATAAGGGAGAAGGACAATGGTCCCTCATGTGAAACCAACGCAGTTTTCCTCCTAACTGCCATAAAATATGATATGACAAGCGTTCTCCCCAACACTTGTTTGCTGCCCCATCCTTCTTGCATGCTTGGAGAAGGTGTATGATGGTTGGTGTTAAGGAATCACACCATTAAGAGTACATCACCTCTCTAAGATCTCCCAAGGAATGGCTAGCATCGCCATCATTCATGGCCCAAAGTGGCTCATGAAGTCCATCAAAAAAAGTGCCCCCTCTTGGAGCCAAGACCTACACACGAGTGTTAAGAAAATGCATGTATATAATAAATACATCATGAGGTTTAGCAATACAATGTTTATCATACACTTGTTTAAAATCAGCAAGGTAGATCATGGATGAGCTCCTTCTCACATGCAATGAATAAGGAGGTGATAATGATAACTCTTCCCAGGAGCTATGTTCCTCCTTAACCAGAAAATGATCCATGCACTTACTCATAAGAGAGTGCATCTCCTCTTTGAAAATTTCCCACATGAATCCATCTATGATAGTATGATATGTTCTAATGAAACCAGTGGGGTTTGAAAGCAAGACCTCATAGGTTATGTTAAGTAGTTTATTCTTGAGTTTGGAATCTTTAGTTAAGTAGATCTGATCATGAACATAAATGATCTCATCAACTACCTTATACTTCCCATCCATTGATTTCCCATCAAGAACCTTACATGTGAATAGGTCCTTGGAATACTCCATCAAGAGTTGGGACTCCCAATAAGGGTCTAGGCTTCCCAACAGTGACAATGCTATAGAAGTCTGAAATGATGCATTTTCCATATGATGGATCTCCTCCTTGACATTCTTTATGTCAAATTCACATGTTGGAGTATTCCAAACTTTCTTTTGCTGCCTCTCTTGCAGCTGATCTTGCTCAAGACAAGATTGAAGTCTAGGAGAGTCACCCTCCCTTTGAAAGGTTCTCTTCCTCCAAAACTTCCACAGTTTTGTTCCTGCATACAAAAATGGAAGTATATTTTTGTTATGTTCAGAAATTTTCATTATATATTTGAGTATCCTTTGCTACTCCAAAGCTATGGAGTAGCCTTGTGGTACTATGCTCATATCAACACAGATTTCTGAATCTATCCCCTCCAATGCAAATAGATGAATGGAAGGTAGCAAGGTCAATTTCAGAAATTTGCTTAGCCTTCCATCAATGATTCTCAGCACTATAGTGGCTCCTTCCAAGGTTCCCTCTCTAGACAAATATGTTGCTGCTTCATATAGTTGAGAGAACACTTTAGTTTTCCTCCAATCAGGAGGTCTTCCTGGTGAAATGCCTCCTTGCAAAGAGGCATCAAGGCATAGAGTAGGATGTGGATGTAGGTGGACAGATTTGCCCCTACCTTTATTGCATAGGTCCTCTTGCCTTCTTTTTTCTTTCAAGGTTTGAAATAGAGAAGGGTACAGGCTCTTCATCTTGTGATGCCCTTCCTCCTCTTTTCCTCCTTCTATCCTCAAGATCTCATCATTTGGCAATGATGATACATGATGCTCATGTGTTATGCCAAGAGCTCTATGTGTGAGACCTTCTGGAACTCCTTGCAAGAGTGAAATAGTTTCTTTTCATGGAGCAAGTGCTCCATTCTCTTCTTCATGAGGTGCTTGAGGTGCCATTGTCATGACTGCGTTATCCTCTCCTGCCTTCCCTTTCTCCTCTTCAATAGTTGAAGTTGCCTTATCTCCAACAAGAGACCTTAGATCTTGTTCTTCTTTTGAAGAAGGAATATTCATGTCTCCCTTTTGAGAAGAAATCCCTTCATCCAAAGGAGATCTTGCCCTTGGAAAACTATAAAAAAAACTCACCTCCTCTTCAGTGGTTTTCAGAATGGATTTGGATTTATAGACCCTCCCAACTCATGCAAAAGTTTTATTTGATGTGGTTTGATAGTTTCAATAGAAGATGTTTCACATGAAATATCATCAAACCTCTCTACTAATATTTTAATGAACCTTTCATAAGTACATGTATTTTCATTCTTTAAGGAAAATGATTCAAACAACCACCAAGCATAGGCCTTACCCTCAAAATGCAGCATTGCTACTTTGATGGCTTCAATTTCTGAAACTTGATGTTGTTGCACAAAGGTGTCTAGCTCCTTCACCCAAGCCCTAGCTGGAAATAGAGGTGATCCATCAAAAGTAGATAGAAAAAATCTACCCTCACCCTGCTTCTTGCTCCTTGTGCTCCATCCCTCCTTCATTTGGAAAAACCCTTGGAAATTCAAGTAATCTTTGAACTCCTCAGATTGAGCTTCATATTCCTGCAAATAATCACCAAGAGTATTCCTCTTTGGCACATCTCCTTTCTTCCTCTTCATGAAGAAATTTATGATAGAACATGATAGATCTGATGATATGGCTGAGTGCTCATATCCATAAGATGAGGATTTAGAATCTTCCTCTTGTATAGATCTTGCTGAGGGATTTTTAGATTTCTCCCTCCTCATTTATTTGATGCCCTTGCTTCTACCCTGTAGATTTGGAAAGAGAGGTTTTGAGAACCTATTTTCTCTAGAAAAAAATGGTTTTCTCTGATTTATTCTACAAATATCCTTCTCCCCATGAGAAGACTCCATAATTCTTGAAGCTCACAGGCTGAGCCAAGATTGTTGCTTTGATACCACTGTAATATCCCAAGACCGGGATTTTCTACAACAATAAGAATACCTTAAGGTATTCCAAAGTTGGAGAGCAGAAAGTAATCAACTCATGTAGTTTTTTTGAACACATAGCCATCATAGAATAATCACAACAACAAACTATGCCTTTATACAATGCTACCAAGTGGGGAAAAGTAGCAGTTTCGGCCCCAAAAATGTTATTTTCTAAATATTGAGTTATAAAAGTGAAAAATAGTGGTTGTGTCCCTTAGAATAGACAATATAGGACATGCATGCAAAATATTTTTAGAAACAAATGCCTTTATCCTAGTTAAACAGGTCTCCCATGCTCAAAACAACTTAAATTTGACAAAACCCAAAGACTGCAATACACCGGAGTTGCTGCATAAGAGACTGCATAGTCTAATGGAGTTCAAACTCAGAAAATAGAGAAATAAATTAAATCTTCTTATTATATTACTCAATGAGGCATAAAAATAGAGATCTAATCACTTTTATACAGATCTAAGAAGACCTAGCAAATGTTTCTTGACAGAAAAGATATACAAGAGAAAGCTGTTGTAGATCTATGGCTAAATCATGTTGTATAGCTGAATATCTACATAATAATGGCAGAACATACAAATAAATGGCTGTATAATCTCCTTCTAGCTCTCCCAAAGAAAGGTTGATCCTCCTCTTGGGAAACTAGCTCCTCAAAATGGGGTTTTGACCCCTCCCATTGCACACCTTAAGAAATAACGCATTTTTCTGAAGGGACTAAGTTTTTGCTGAAGGTAAGTGCTTGGCCCAACACCAGGTAGTGGAAAATTCAGATCAGAAACCTCCTCTTAGATTTCTTGGACAAGATCTCCAAGAAGGAGTAGGGAATTCCCGCTCTGGAAAACCCTTGCACTAAGCAGTGCAACAACTTAGCTAAAAAACCAAGTATGCAGGAAGTCTAAGTAGACCACATAAAAATATAAACTCCAATATGTCCCTATGCTTGACATATTCTTCATTATAAAATTGATGAGCTTCCTCACCAAGGGTCCCACCCACTATGAGGTTGCTTCCATGCAAAGGCTCCTCCACCATATTTACGCTGTCCCCATGTGCCTTGCTCATATTTTTACAGCTTTGTTTGATTTAGTCAACCTTGACTGAAGCTCCATGTCCTGCCCCTTTTCACACTCAAGGTGTCTTCATTTTAACTAGCCAGATTGATCCCTATTCACATTGAGCTGGCTTTATTTTAGGATCCACTCTTTGAGAATAAATCATGTTGACTTGGTCAAACTTGACCTTGTCTACATAGTTTAGACCTTGTTCACACATGTGGATGATTGATCTGGTTATTTCATGATCCTTTTTCACATTATGAGGGATTTTTATTCATACTTAAGCAATTTATGAGCCTCCTTGCCCATTTATTCATTCAACTAGATTTAAAAAGGAAAAATTAATATTCCTATTAGCTTAAGCTAAATTAGGAATATTACAATAAGATTTGCTAAAATGACAAGAGATGGAAACTTAAGCATACCTTGGTGAAATTTGGAAGCTCCTTCTAGGGCTGCAAGAGTTTCTTCCTCATATGTGTTGGCTTCCCAAACTGCTGAAGATGAAGGCTGCTCCTCCATGGTTATAACAACACCGATACATGCCTCTTCGAACGGTGGTGAGGGCTTCTCCTCCTCTGATCTTTCTTTTTCAAATTTCCTGATCACCCTCTGAGTGAAATCCACAAAAATAGATACTTTTGCATGACTTATGTGACTGAACCACCAAGTGCTTGCTTTTCCCTTCATGTGCAGCGTTTTAATCTCTATTGATTCTCTCTCTACCACTGGATGTAGTAGGAAGAATGCTTCAAGTCTTCTTGCCCAATCCCTTACTGAATATGATCCATCAAAAGTAGATAATAGAAACCTATTTCCCTTCATTCTTCTTGTGCTGCAAGGTCTCCTTTCTTCCTCCAGTTGAATGAACTGTGGGAAGGCTAGAGTCCCCTTGAAGGCTCTAGGTTGAGATTTGTACTCAACAAGGTATTCAATTAGAATCTAATGATCCAATTTTCCTCCATGCTTCTTGTCTTCTTCTTTATGAGAATAGGAAGAACATTGTCCTTCCTCTTCTTGAAACCCTGTAGGAGTTTCTTGGCATCTCTTCTCCTTCATCTGCTTAACCTCCTTGGAGAGATTCTTCCTGGATCTAAAAAGTGATGAGATAAAGCTCATTATTTCCATAATTATGATATTGCATCTTCTCTTTGTCTTCTTATAGCATAATGGCTGAAACTCACAGGCTGAGCTAAGATTATGCTCTGATACCACTGTAATATCCCAAAATGGGAATGCAGTAATGCATAAGCACAATAATGAAATAGAAATGAGAAATAACTCATAAATGTGTATGAAACACATAGGCATCAATTACATGTACAACAACAAGGAATATGATCCATTATATCAGCAAAAAGTGGGGAAAAGCAACAATATATGCCCTAAAAACGTTATTCCCAGAGAATTGCGTTATTTTAGGGAGAAATAATGTTGGGATCCCTTAGATTATGTAATATGGGACTCACACCCAAAAAAAATTCAGAAAAAAATCTCTTTTTCTTGTTTAAACAGATCTCCCAGTCCCGATATGGCTTTAGAACACTGAAATCCCATGACTTGACTAAACAGAAATTTTCTGAAGCATGCAGAACGTCATTTAAAGAGGTTTTATGATAAAATATGCTACAAGTATCAGATCTAGAGTTTATTTACTCAAAGCATGAAGAAAAATTAGGATCTATCCCCTTTTACACATTCTGAAGATAACTCGACAAGGGTTTCATGAAAGCACAATGTACAAAATGTTAGATCTGCAGATTTGGATTTGAAAAGGACGTAGACTAACTAAAGCTAAGTATATGTATAGCTTAATAATACAAGGAATGAAGGAGGATCCTTCTTACAAATTTTCCGGGAGAAAGGTTGGCCTTTTCCCTGAGAAAGCAACTCAAGATTGAGGGGATTGACCCTCTCACTGCAACACTGCCAGAAATGATGCAGTTCCTGTAAGGGATTGCACTGTAGATGATGGAAGTCCCTTGGAAAAGTGCCAAGATATGAAAATATTCTCCCGAGGCTTCCTTATTGATCTCCCAAAGGAATGGAGGCTCCCTCCTTTGAAAAATAAGCTTTGGAAGTGGTGTTGTGAATGCTCACTGCAACAGCCTGCAACACAACGTTATACTGCTGCAGAAATAATGCTGTAGCTGAAGGAGGATGCTTGGCCTTAAGCCTGGATGTGAGGCAAATCAGTATAATCTCCTTCAAGAGGCCTCTCAAGAAAGGATAAGAATTCCTAAACAGGAGATCCTTGTGCTAAGAAGCACAACCACTCTACTAAACAGCAAGAGAATGCAAAATAGTCTAAGTAGATAAATAAAATATCATTCATAAGATGTCTTGCTATGGCTTCCTTGCCCTCCTTTTATACATGTGTGAGCTTTCTTTCCTTGGGCCCCACTCATTAGGGTTTCCTTCACCAAGGAATCTTCCTCCCACTATATCTGCGTTGTCTTACAAGATGATCTCCACCTCCTATCCCAGAGCTATTGACTTGGTCAAAATTGACCTTGTCTACATGCAAAAGTCCCTGTTCACACATGATGGTGTGAAATATAGCTTTTATGTTGACCCCTTTTCAAATTAAGAGGGATTTTATTTAGATTTTTATTATGTACGGGCCTCCTTACCCATTTATTCATCTCCTAAGTGAAATCAACAAAATTTGATATTCCAATTTGCTGCATGCAAATTTTGGAATATTACAACTGAAATGATATGCATTGATTGTGTGTTTAAAATTTTTTGAAGCCCTTTTTTATGGTTATATGTAATGTAACATATATAAAGTGAATATATGCTTCGAGTTATAAAAAAAAGAAGAAGAAGGAAAAATTGATGATACATTAAAGTTATTGAATACCCTAATTCATACCACTATAGATGAGATGATAAGCATCAGTAAAGACACTCTTTCCGACATTAGAACATGTCTACAAAATGAAAAAGAGAAGATATATTTTTTGGAGATTGAGACAGAACTACAACAAGAAGAATTAAAACAGTGGATTCAGCATTCTAAACTTGTTTATGTTCAGAAAATTGAAACAAACTCCCATAAACAGCGAGTCAATAATGCTGTGGTTGATTCACATCCAATGCCCAGTATAAGAGTAGATTTGCACGTAGAAGAAAACATCCAGCCTGCACCTCCCAAGCCCATCATCAGACCTTAGGAAGAGATTGTCCACAACAAGCACAGAATAGGTCTTGGATATGACAAGGAGTTGTCCTTTCATATTCCAGACTACTCCAAATCCATCAAATTTCAGAGTGCCGCATTTCTTTATGGCAGTTCACCTTCAGCTGTTCCAGATCCTGCTCCTTTTCCATAACAACAAAAACATATTGAAAAATTCCAACACTGTGATTGAGTTGGCCATATGAAATATCATTGTTTTGATCTTCACCCATGCAAGCATTGTGGTTGGCACACCCATTCTACACACAGATGCTTCAGAAACAAGCCTCCTGCAAGAAAAACGATTCATATTGGATGGATCGCGTCTTGGAAATGGGCATCAACAACCAAGAAGATGTTTAAGACATATGTCAGAACATGTTCTCAAATACTGAAAAAACTTGCAGTTTAGTTTTTTCCATCATTTCACCTTGTAGTTGACATGGGGGAAAATGGTGGTCACCTACAACCTACATTGCTAGAGACATAGCAGTTCAAGCGAGCCTGAGCCACAATTCGTCATTCTAGATTCAGAGTTGTAGCCAGAGACATAGTATTTCAAGTGAGCCTGAGACACAATTCATCATTCCAGATTCAGATTTGTAGCCAGAGACATAGTAGTTCAAGAAAGCCTAAGCCACAAACTGTCATTCCAGATTCAGAGTTGTAGCAGAGACACATATGCCCAGGAGCATGCCTTAGCATGCCTTTGGTTGGTGGTCAACCTTAAACCATCTATGCGAGGTTCATATTCTTCCTCTTCAAATAATTTTGAGCACTTCCTCTAGCAGAAGACTTCAGCTTCTTGCCAGCCTTGGTAGAGTTCCAGGAAATGCATCAAGCATTCCAGTGTTGGTGGTAATCCTTAAACCATCACAGGTTGTAGACTTCCCTTCTTTTATGTTGAAGGTCTCCATCTTCAAATATCAGGGACACTTCCTCTAGCAGAAGCTCTCAGCTTCTTGCCAGTTTTGGAAGAGTTGCAGGAACTGCAATAAGCATTGCATTCCAGTGTTGGTGGTCATCCTTAAACCATCTCTTTATGCCAACATTTCAGAGAGCTGATTCAGCCTAAGTGCTGCCATGCATACTTTGTATATTTTTATTACAACTCTCTTCTTGGACTCACACATACCCCTTCAGATTAAGGGGGGAATGTTGGACATCTAATCCTTTATTGGTAGGTGTGGAAGGCGAACGGTCACAAATGGAGTCCAAGTGACCTTGGAAGATGAATCCAAGGGTCACACCAATGTAACATAAATAGACATCTTTGGTGAATAATATTAATAACTCGCGCTTATCTTTCTATGTGGGTGTTTTACTTTCTCACCCACCATGTGTGTGTTTAACATTCTTCATCCCTCTAATTTCTTCATTTTTCCTTAATTTTCCTTCAATTTCCTCCTCACATGAAATTGTGATCTTTCACCTCCCTTTTCTCCTAATTTCCTTTATTTTCATTAATAAAATACCAAAAATACTTTTTTTTCCTTTTCAAATCCTTTTGCATTGCCTTTTCCAATTTCCCCTTAGCCATAAATACATCAAGTAATGCCCACTAGGATATCTTGCCCAACATTTGGCTTCGAATAAGTGTCCCATGACCTTGGTCTTATTTTCCCTAATTAACTTTATTACATGAACTTTTGACATGAGGTTGTTACATCTATAATGGGGTGTTAACACCAAAAACTCGTGCAAGAAAAAGACATTAAAAATTTCAGCATAAGGTATAGATGAAGATTTTCAGAGAAGAAATACATTAGAGCAGACTAAAATTTATTTTTTTCCTAAGGTTTAGGAGGAAATTAAATGACAGTGCACCTGCACTAAAGGAATTTTGCACACACCGCGGCTATTCCTTTGATAGCCGCATAGTCCTGAAGATGGTAAAATGTCACCATCCAGGATCACTTGGCATGCTTGGTTAGGATGATTCTTTGCTCAATAATGTCAAGGACAACTAGATTTGAGCCATCTTGAGGAGTAAATGCAACCCACAAAGGAATCCATCCTCCACTCTTGTGTCACTATCCATCTTGGGCCAAGAGAAGAGGAAGGAATTCAAAAAATGTCTATATAAGCTAGCCTTTGGAAGAAGAATTAGAGACACGTTGTTATGCTAGCCAAATTGCTTCATAGAAAACCAGATTTCAGTCCAGTAACAGAAGGATTGGAAGGACTCATATGTTGGCCAACCAACATCTCATTCCATGTAATGTCCCTAAATTAGCTAAGCTAATTGGGACATTATAATTTTGTTTTATTTTTCATGATTATGAATAATAGCCTAATGGAGGACATGCAACACTCCTTAGATCTAAAAATAAATACATGCTCAATGTGAATAGGATTAAATATGAGCTTGTTGCATAAAAAACTACTTGTGTATGAACAGGGCTAAGTTATTTGACTGGGTCAATAGGACCAAATCACAAGACAGTCCAGGTGCATTGAACCTCCTAAGTGATCTGCTCAGTTCTAGAAGGATCTTCTAAATGTGAAAGGGGCTAATTCAAGTGAAGTGGTTTAGGGTTTTCCACTTCCTCATTTTATAAAAAGGAAGGAGAGGGCTCATGAAAAGGTTTTTGTTGATAATATTTCAAATTTGAGGTTGCTTGGGAAACTCGAGTTCTCTTGGGTGTTTAGCCAAAGGGAAGAGGATTTCCTGTTTAGGAATCCTCTTTCCTTCCATGGAGTAGCTCTTTGGAGGAGGATGTGCTGCATTGATCCACTATCTGGAATTTGGCCAAGCTTCTACCTCCAACTGAAATGCAGATCCTGTTGAGGGTTTGATTTATTTTGTAAGCTATAGCAAGTGGAGTCTAGACCTTTTCAGATCTAGATAATTTCAGTACTTCTTTTCAGTGGAGGAGGGTTCTAATCCATTGAGGAGCTGTATTGGATGATTTTAGCTTCATTTCAGATCTTGGCATCAGGCTAATGTATTATTCATGGTATACTGTGTATTTCTTTCCCCAGATCTATTTTTTTGCTAAAGGAGCAGCGTTGCAGGGTTTTTGGCATCATTTTGGAGCTACATCTCTGGTGTGAAGGAAGCCTCCTTGCATCAAGGGTGATCCTGGGATTGGCCAACCAATCCAAGTCTATTTCTGATCTGATACATTCACTGAAGCTTTTGCGTCAGAAATTCTGAATCATTCTGCAGATCTGCTGCAGTAAAACTCAGATCTGCTCCGGCATTTTCATGTATTGCTGAAATCCCCAAGGGGAATGTAATAAAGAGCCCTTTGGGCATTTTGTTTCATTATAGATCTCATTATTCATGTATATATCAGTTTCAGATCTGTAATATAATAAAATTAAGCTTCAGCCTCCTGAAAATAACGTTGAAGGGTTTCTGGGTCATTCTCTTGTCTTGCAGCACCTCAATCTTGAGGGCTTTTCTATGTAAAAATGTTGTTTAAACTTGCTTAATGCCTAAGACATGTTCATAAAATAATTCTATGATTTTTAATACTTTTTTACATCTTATACCTTCGGAAAATATGCTTCCCTTGCTTCATTAAATTTCTACATCTTCCAAGTCATGGGAAATCAGGGTTTTTCTTGACTAGTCGAGAAGGAGGAATTGCTTAACTTAGTAAAACACATTTTTTTTTCTAAAATTATATATTAAGATCCCTCTTGACCTAATATAACATATTACATAACCTTGACCCTTCATTGTACGCATATTTCCTTATACACTCATTTTAGGGCCAAAATCCTCGCTTTTCCCCACCTTTTTGCCCATAAAAGATGAGTAAAGGTTTATGAAGCACTTTGAGTTGGTTTCTGAGTGTTTTTAAACAATTTTTATGATATATAAAGCACAAATTCCTAAAAAATTCATTTTTCAGGCATGATTTGCTGAGAAATCCATTTTTGGGAAATTATAGTGGTATCAGAGCATGATCTTTGGCTCAGCCTGTGGCTTCAAGCCAAAGTGCTGAATCCCTGAAGCAAGAATATTTCAAGCTCTATAGATAGAGCCTGTAGATGGCCAGCTAGCCTCTGGATCTCATCCTTCCTTGTGAAGGTGACGTATCCAGTAAATGCCCCTACAGTCAATCTATGGAATATAATCTTGATACTCCTGAAGAGGGAACTTTGCAGCAGTATCAGAGGAGAGAATAGATAGAGATGAGAAATTTGAAGGATATTAGTTTCACCTCATCATATTTCAGATCCAGGAAGAGCCTCTTCAAAGAGGTTAGACAGAAGAAAGAAGGAGGAAGAAAATGAAACTCCTAGAGGGTTTCAAGAAGCAGAAAGTTGCAGTGAGAACTACAGAAGGTTTCAAGAAGGAGAGGAAGTTCCATGCACTTCCTATCCTCACAAATAAGGAGATATATACAGAGAAAAATCAGAGCATGGCTCCACCACTTGAAAGAATGAAGGGCATTGAAGAAGATCTCAAGGAGATAGAGAAGGTGGAGACTTGTACCAGCGCTGGCACAACCTTGGAGAAGCCACCTTCATTTTCAATGGAGGAAGACTACACAGTTGTAGAAGAAGTTCTTGCTTCTACATTTCACCAAGGTATGGTCCAAGATTCATCTATTTTCATTTCATCCCATTGCATGGAGAGATCTACATTTCCATGTGCTGCTGATCTAGAACAACAGAATTTCACTGTGTTGTGCAAGAGAAGTAAGGGAGGAATAAGATTTTCCCTTGGATATATCAAAGGGGCTGCATTTCACAAGCCCTTGGTATGGAGAAGGTGCAAAAGCATGACGATACTGAGAGAAGATGGGGAAGAGGGCCAATCTCATTCCTATCCATTGCGGAAGGTTGATGCACCTAAAGAGGTGATTGGATTGCGCAGTGGAAGCATGGAGGGTTTTATCCATTCATGTATTGAGTCACCACTTGATGATGTCTCATTTCCTGGAGACATTGCACTAAGAAGGCCACTTGATCAGCAAGAAGAGGTGAAGGCTTCACATGGTGAGGCATTGCCCATTGATTTCAAGAAAGGTGGAGACCTTGGGAGATCTTGATGCAGAGCTGAGAGTCTTGGGTAGGCTCAAGGAGGAGAGAAGTAGTCTCTCAATATCATCCACACCCACTCTCATTTCAGTTTCTGTGCTGTGGCAGGAAAATAAGGGGAAGGATGGCAGCCTTCCCATATCTAAAATTGACATGGGAGCTATGCATGCACATGACTCTTGGGAAGAGTTATTACAGTATTCTCTCTTCTCTTTGAGAATGGAAGGAGGCTCATCTATGAGCTGCTCCCATTGCATGAGCAAAACTTGTGGTAAGGGTGTTGATTATTTTGATTTATCTCATGTATACATGCGTCCCTTAACCACATATATGGCGGGATACTTGCATCATGAAGCAGCAAAGAGTATGGGCACATTGTGTTGGCATAACATTTTTCATGTCAAGCACCATGTTGTCACTACATGGATGGGATGATGGAAGTATGAGAAAGCAACAAAGGATCTTGTTGCTTGGGATGTTCTTGAGAGAGCAAGGGCAGATTTTCTCTCACAGTTTTCATGATGTTGCAGGAGTAGAAGATGGCACTATCATAGTGCAAAGGGGTTACTCCTTGACCCTAGATGTTCAAGAAGGACTTTCTTCATGGGAAGTACTTCTCATATGTAGCATCATTATGGAAGATGCCTTTGACATTCCGCATGTCAAAGATTGGAGCTATGTGTTGAGGGGAGCCTATTTGTATAGGCCCACAATGTTGTCACTTTGGAGATGGGATTTATTGATGGAGTATTTCTAGGATCACTTCTCATTCAATGCACTTGGTGAGCAAAGAGGAGGTGAGGAAGATGATGTATTCTTCTTATATTGGTTTCCAAGCATGAAGAAAAGGATTTTCATGCAGACCTTGGTTCATTTCTCTTCATGGGAGTGTGCCAAACTAATATGGAGGATTCATTCATGAGTCCATGTATCTTCTTGCTTCCAACATATGGTGAGAGCTTTTACTTGCAATCTCTTACCATCTCTTGGAAGTGCATTGCTCCATAAGAGGGAAAGCTATTTATTGAGCTCCATGAACTTCATTGGGCCAAATTTCATGATGGAGATAGCCATCTATTATGTGGCCTTGGGCAAAGATGTTTTCCTTACATGTGGATTCTTTATTTATATGATTAACCATGTCACAGGAGGAAATTTTCCATGTACTCTTCTTAAGCAATAGTTGAGAAGACTGCGCTGTGAGGATTTGGGGAACTGTTGGTAATCTCTTGCATCACATAGAACCTTCAGTATTTCCCTCATTATGATGATGATCATGTTTTCTTTGTTGATATTTCCATTATGTCTTTTGAGAGCATGATTTAAAAAGAGACACATGAGATGAGTGTGTCCTTTTGGGAAGGAGATTCCCACATTTTCTGTAGCACATGTTCTAATGGGAACATGGGAGAAATTGTGGCCATCATAGCCAAACACTTGTTTATTTTGGAGGTGAGCCATGTGAGTGATGGAGTACCTCATGGTGATACTCTTCTATCCATCACATATGAGACATTTTGGGCTGATTGGTTTTATAGCGTTGGAGAGAGGAACTTTGCATATATAATCCTCATGATGCCACTTGAGGGCAATGTCTTTGTAGCCCAAGATCAATTTGCACTCTACACTTATCTTAAGTGGAGAGGAGAACAGTGTGGGGTAGGCTATCTTGTCTACCATGTGCAGACTTTCAGCCCACCTATTTTTCAGGAGCTCAAGGTGGAGGAACATTTTCATAGAGTTTCCATGTCATGAGGTGACTCATTTTTGGTGGATGATTGCTTGAGGGTGGAGAAATCACATGGGGGATGATATTTCCCAATACACTTCAGATTCCATGCCTCAAGGGAGCCTCTAGGCAGCACCTTCTTGCGTTCTTGAGTATTTGACTGTTTCATGATAGCTATTAAGCTAACTTTTATGCTTGGGAGGGGCAATATGGAGATTCATTGTTGACACAACATCTCATTATTTGGAGAATTTCATCATATGGGGATACTACAGTAGGAGGAGGAGACACTTTTTAGTTCTATCCTTGTAGTTGCTTGAGGACAAGCAACATTTGGGAGGGGAGGACTGTAATGTCCCTAAATTAGCTAAGCTAATTGGGACATTAGAATTTTTTTTATTTTTCATGATTATGAATAATAGACTAATGGAGGACATGCAACACTCCTTAGATCTAAAAATAAATACATGCTCAATGTGAACAGGATTAAATATGAGCTGGTTGCATAAAAAACCACTTGTGTATGAACAAGGCTGAGTTATTTGACTGGGTCAACAGGACCAAATCACAAGATAGTCCAGGGGCATTGAACCTCCTAAGTGATCTGCGCAGTTCTAGAAGGATCTTCTAAATGTGAAAGGGGCTAATTCAAGTGAAGTGGTTTAGGGTTTTGCACTTCCTCATTTTATAAAAAGGAAGGAGAGGGCTCATGAAAAGGTTGTTGTTTATGATATTTCGAATTTGAGGTTTCTTGGGCAACTCGAGTTCTCTTGGGTGTTTAGCCAAAGGGAAGAGGATTTCCTGTTTATGAATCCTCTCTCCTTCCATGGAGTAGCTCTTTGGAGGAGGATGTGTTGCATTGATCCACTATCTGGAATTTGGCAAAGCTTCTACTTCCAACTACAATGCAGATACTGTTGAGGGTTTGGTTTCTTTTGTAATCTATAGCAAGTGGAGTCTAGATATTTTCAGATCTAGAGAATTTTAGTACTTCTTTTCAGTGGAGGAGGGTTCTAATCCATTGAGGAGCTGTATTGGATGATTTGAGCTCCATTTCAGATCTTGGCATAAGGCCAATGTGTTATTCAAGGTATACTGCACAGTTCTTCCCCCAGATCTATGTTTTTGCTAAAGGAGCAGCGTTGCATGGTTTTTGGCATCATTTTGGAGCTACATCTTTGGTGTGAAGGAAGCCTCCTTGCATCAAGGGTGATCCTTAGATTGGCCAACCAATCCAAGTCTATTTCTGATCTGATACATTCACTGAAGCTTTTTCTTCAGAAATTCTGAATCATTCCGCAGATCTACTGCAGTAAAACTCATATCTGCTCCGACATTTTCATGTATTGCTGAAATCCCCAAGGGGAATGTAATAAAGAGCCCTTTGGGCATTTTGTTTCATTATAGATCTATATTTTCATGTATATATTAGTTTCAGATTTTTAATATAATAAAAATAACCTTCAACCTCCTAAAAATAATGCTGAAGGGTTTCTGGGTCATTCTCTTGTCTTGCAGCACCTCAATCTTGAGGGATTTTCTGTGTAAAACCGTTGTTTAGCCTTGCTTAATGCCTAAGCCATGTTCCTAAACTCATTATATAATTTTTCATAATATTTTACATCTTATACCTTCATAAAATACATTTCCCTTTCTTCAGTAAATTTCTGTATCTTTCAAGTCATGGGAAATCAGGGTTTTTCTTGACTAGTCGAGAAGGAGGAACTGTTTAACTTCGTAAAACACATTTTTTTTTGCTTAAATTAGACATGAAAATACCTATTGACCTAATATAACATACTCCAGAACCTTGACCCTTAATGTTATGCATATTTCCTTATACGCTCATTTTAGGGCCAAAATCCTCACTTTTCCCCACCTTTTTGCCCATAAAAGATAAGTAAAGGTTTCTGCAGCACTTGGAGTTGGTTTCTGAGTGTTTTTAAACAATTTTTATGGTATAGAAAGTAAAAATTCCTGAAAAATGCATTTTTCAGGCATGATTTGCTGAGAAATCCATTTTTGGGACATTACATTCCAAGAGAGAGAGATTCACCACTTGATCTTGATCTACAATACTTTGAGAGAGGGAAGAGAAGTTTTTAGGAACTCAAGGGAAGGAGACCTCATTGTTTTTGGTATTTGAGCTCCATAGCTCAAAGGACCCTCTTCGAGTGTTTAGCATTATATATTTTTTACCACCATCACGTAATTAAGGGAGAACTCTCCACTTGTGTTATTAGGTTGCTTGATACATCAAGATTTTGTATTTTTTATCTTGTTTTTTTATTTTTTCTTAGTGTTGTATGTTTATTTTTCCCTCAAACTTAGTTTACATTGTGTCGAATATTTTCCACTAACAGTAGGAAATAATTTTTCTCTGTGGCCTGGTGCAGGTAGCAGCCAACTTGCTAAAGAAGTGTATTTTGTACAACCTTGCGCCAAAACACTACCGGCGACTCCACTGGATTCTTTATTTTTTGAGTTAATTGTTGTTGATGTAGGTGTCTAGTCAACTTAGTGTTCCTAAATTGATATCATAAATTGTCAACCAGGGCTAGTAAACTATTGAAGTGAAGTGCACCATATGTGCCTAGGTATCTTCTTCCTACTTTGTTGTGCTTAGTGTTTTTCTAGTTTTTTTGATTTTGTGTTTTTATGCTAAAGGGAAAAACTAAATTACTAGCAAAGAGAAGTTACTGATCACATTAAAACATAATAAAATCTACTCTAAACTATGAATGGTACCAAGAACAGAAAATGCTAATCCACAAATTGTAAAGCTGCTAAGAAAAGTAACTCATAACATTAAACTTAGTCCAATTCATTTCATTAGAGGTATATTGGAACAAACTGAGAAAAGGATTAGTTTTGATGTAATGAGGTTTTCTTAGTAAACAATAACTTAAAACATCACAGAGAAATCTTATTCATTGTTAGAAATCTATTGGAAAATTTTGAGAAAAAGATCATCTGTAACATAGTAAATAATCCTATGCTAAAATAACTTATGACACTAAAATTAACTCATTCTACAACTCACAATGTTACTTTTAAGCCTTATTCAAGGATTAGATATTTCTTGGAACAACTTGGGAAAAAGACTTGTTTGTAAAATCATGAGAATCTCTTACATAATTGCAGAACAGTCAAGAACTCAAAATAATATAACTAATTCTTGTTCTTATAATAGTGATGTGTTAGAATAAGTTGAGAACAAGAGCAGCGTATAAAATAATGAGGGTCTTTTAAATCTAATTAACAGGACTGAAATGCAATTAACTAATAGACCTGAAATGCAATCAACAACTGAACTAAAATGAAATTAACTCAAAGTACTACAGCTAGATCTCATTCACGTATTAGTGATATATGGAACAACTCATGAGAAAAAGATTAAAAAAATTATCCAAATAAGTATGAAACATATTGTTCATCAAACACATAAATGTAGTTTGGGAATTAGTCAAATCGAATGGAACTACAAAAAACTCATAATGTCAGTACCTAGTTCTGAATGCAGTCTTCTAGATGTCCTATTCTTTGATGCGTACCCGATGATATCCTGATCTCAATTCGGTCTTGGAAAACATTTTTTCTCCCTTAAGATGATAAAACAAATCATCAATCCTTAGTAATGGGTACCTGTTCTTGATGGTCACTTTTTTGAACTGCCTGTAATCAATGCACAATATGAGAGTTCCATCTTTCTTCTTCACAAACAACATGGGTGCGCCCCATGGAGATACACTTGGCCTAATGTACCCTATGTCAAACATCTCTTTCAACTACAAATTGAATTCTACCAAATCAAATGTGCTCATCCTGTAGGGTGCCTTTATTTTTGGATCTACCCCTAGCATCAAATCAATAGAAAAGTCTACTTCCATGTGCCATGGCAACTCTGAAATATCTATTGGTAACACATCATGAATCTGTTGTAAAACTAGATACTTATTCAACACATATGCATACTCAAATTCATTACCTTTTTCACTAGAGATATGAACTGCAAATAGCACACACCCTTTCCTACGACTACGCTTGGAATGCATGGTTGTTACCATCCTAACTGATGTGGCTTTATTGTTTCCCTGTAAGATTCTTGGTTCCCTATTTTCATCCAAGCATTCAATAGCTTTTTCATATCAATCTACCTTGGTCCTATGAAGGTATAACCAATCCAAATCCAATATCATACTATATGAACCTAATGGCAATATGTTCAAGTGTGTTGTTGTAGGCATGCCATTTAATTCAAATTCACACACTCTTACCCAATGATGAATTCTCTTCTTAGTACCTATAGCCAACTGAACTGACTAATATTCTTTATGCATGTATTTTCTCAAACCACACTTATCCACCAGGTTAGTATTAATATAACTATAGTTAGATCCAGGATAAATCAAGATAGAAAAAATTTGATCGCAAAGCTTACCATCCATCTCAATGATAGATTCCTAATGGTATGCTTGCCTATTGTCTAGTGCTACATATATCTTGGGAATACTATGTCCAAAATTTACCTTTTTTTTGCCTCCTACGAACTATAGATCTATGGCCTACTGCCTTGATGTTGTGGACAATGTCTCCTATGATGATCCTTGCCACAAGTCCAACACTGTATAGGATTCCAACCTTCATCCTTATTCTGCTCCTCAGATAATAATCCCTGTCCTCTGCCAGGTGCATTGAACTTCTTAAGTGGGGAAACATTCTCCTTGTTACCTCCTGAGGCCTTGCTCACTTCTTGTCCCATTTTCCTTTATTCTCATCATTACCTTTCTAGTTTGGCTTTACCTCTGATCTGTGCTTCGATTTATCATAACAATGCTTGATTTTTTGGATAGCCTCCTCCAATGACCTAGGCTCATTAAAATCAATTCTATCTCTAAATGTTATCGACAACCCACTAATAAATATTTGAATCTTGGACTTCTCGTCCTTGAGGTAAGGCATATATCTTAGTAACTCCAATAAATTGCTAGTATAGTCATCATCTCTCATGGAACCCATCTTCAACTCATAAGAATCCTTTTCCTTGTCATCATAGTATGTTTCCGATATATATTTCTTCCAAAATAGCCTCTTGAACTCAATCCAAGTCAACTCTTCCTTATAAATATCTCTTACATTCTTCACATATTCCCACCAAATATCTGCTCTACCTCTGAGGATGAATGTAGCTATCTTGGCTTTCATGTTTTCCAGGTAATCATGTAACCTAAAAAAATTCTTCATACTGAGCAACCATACCTCTACATCCTGTGGTTTCTTCATCTCTCTGTCAGATTAGGTGGTTTTTCCTTTTTAAACTCATCTAAAAAATAGCCCCAGTCACTCCTCCTGTAAGGATGATAATGATGATGATCATGATTTCTATCAGAACCAGAACTAGACTAATACATGTGTCTGTCACCTCTCCTATCTGGAGTGTCCAAAAATATGCCATCTCTAACTATGTCATTCCTATCTGACTTGTGACCATCAGGAGAACTACTACCATATGCTACATAGGTCCCATCCTCCTTCCCATAACTAATCCGAAGTGGCCCCTATTTCTTCAACTTTGACAAACTTTGAAGGATGGTTACATTAACCTCTTCTTGCTTTTCTTGTTCCTATATGAGTCTGTCATTGTCTTCCTTGAAATTCATTATTTATTCCTTTAAACTTATCAGTGTGTCTGCCAAGTCAGATGAGTGTCCAACACCATGATTCTCATACACTGACATATTTGGCCCAATTTCCGATGGCCAAAATGTCGCTATTGCAACACATAGGCGTCCCAATAGCGACACTTTGAGGTTGGGAAAAAAGTCGTTTCCTATCCCGTCGCACTTTTGACACTTCTAATAACTATCGGTAGAGTGAAACTAGACATGACACGTGTATTTATTTAGTCAATCTTAAAATTTTGTGGTTTATTGTCGTTACTCCGACATCATGTGGAGACATCAATATTACAACACTAATGCCTTCCTAGAATGTGCCGCAATATTGATGGTCTGTCATCACTATTCGAACAACTGGCATAAAATTATTCCGACGATTGGGCCATATCAGCGACGGGAACAACTATAGGTAGTGTCACCTTATATGTCACTATTCTGACACTATTCTTAGCGATGTTTGGGTCATGCCGTCAGAAGTGCCACGACAGTCGTCACTATTCCGAAAACTGGAATAAAATTTTTGTGATGGTTGCGCCTCGCAATGATGGAAACAATAGTTGGTAATTCCACCTTATCCGTCGCTAGTCTGACACTATTATTAACGATGTTTGGGTCATGTCGTCAGAATTGCGACGAAAAAAATCGTCAATCTAGTGATCCTACAATTTTCTTTTGGGGCATAAGTAACCCTAAGATGATCATCCACTTTAAGAAGGAAATCACATTTGGCTTATGGCATGATATTGATAGTTGATAAAGGATAAAGGAAGATGTACGACCTCCCAAGCGAGCTAGGATGCAAGACAACTATCTCAGTTGTCTTGCATCCTAGCCTAGCTCACTTGGGAGGTCGTCGATATTCATTTCTCATTTATCAAATATTGGCATCATGCGAGAAGAAAAATTTGAGTTCCTTCCTAAAGTGGATGATCATTCAAGCTTACTTCTGCCCCTATGGAGTTATCTCCGGTAATAATTTGGTACCTTTTTTATAAAATAAATGGCATGTTCATTTAAACTATGCACAAGGAAATAGGGGAATTGAGCTAGAAATAGGAGCTAGGATTTGTGCTAGGAAATATGATGATTTTTGCAAGGAAATAGGGGCTACCAATGAAAAATGAAATAGGATCAGGGATCAGGGATTACAAGGGAAAGGCAGGGCTATTCAATAGGAGAACAAGTGTATTCTCATAAAAATATCGCTAGATGCAGAAGGCAGTGAATTATAATAGATCCAATTTCTCAAGAACTATCAATAAAATACTACAAAAAAAATCCAGTTTTCCCATTTGGGTTTACTGGGTAAACAAGTGTGTCAATTTGTGTGCATGTATTTTTGTCTCTAGAGTTTTTCCGCTGCTTAATTATTGTTAAAAAACTTTGTATCTTGGTGAAAGTAAATTTGGTTTCATTTTTCGATTGCCTTTTTTTCAGTAATTAATCTAAGTAGTTGCAGATTTTCAAGAATTTAACATTAAGAACATTATACAATCCCACCAAATTGTTTGTCAACTACAATTGCTTCAATGTAGCTACAGACCAAATCTACTTTCATGAACTTTGGAGGGAATGAAACCAAGTAAGAAAGGATGTGGAGCACATAAGAGGCAAAAGAAATTTCAAATCCAATCCGTTAGAGAAGTTGGATGAGAACCTATCCAATTTAGGAGTGATTCTAGAGAAGGTGTAGAAAGTGGACTAATAAACAAAGAGACCTATTGATCTTTCCTCTCTCTGTCCATCATTTAGCCAATTGTTAAGCTGGTCAAAAATAGGAATATTTGTATACATCTTACACAATTGGTTAGCATACTCGAATAGTGGAATGTTTCATAAGTTTAAAGGTCAAGAAAAATTATTATCAGTTTCAGGAGCTAAATTTTATCAAAGATTAAAACAGGCACTAAGATTATTTTGTAAAATTTGTATCGCAATTTGACTAATATAATTTACTAGGAAAAAAAGCACGTGTCAAGATTGTATAAGACTCCGGTGTTTGTTAAGTTTTTTATTGCAAGTCATAGAAAAAAACTGACAAGATGCAAAGAAGAGGGTGGAATAGATCTATTTACAAGCATCACAACACTACTTAATATACACAAACTAATGGAAAGGAAACCTAAATTATAACAACTAACAAGCTGCAAAAAACAGAATTGAATAGATCTATTTACAAGTATCATGGAACTACTTAGAATACACTAAATAATGGAAGGGAAACCTACATAATAACCACCTACAATATTTCATTTTCATAAAAATTAGCCATGGTCATATTTGATGAATCATTAATTTGTGATCTTATGTCAACAAAATGCATTTTACTGCATCTTCATAGTTATCAGTGCACATTATGAAAAAAAAGGAGCATGTAATAGGAAACAGTGGCATCTATTATAAAGTTGAGATTAAACCCATTGAGAAGATAATTTTTGGTCCATAAGATTTTTACCTTTTTCTCACATCAAATTTTAAGTTGTTCTATTGTAACTGTGTGCTTTTAAATCAATACTTATATCTTCACATAACAAGCCAATAGCTTCAAAGTTCCGACATTCTAAATATATAAGTGGGAGAAAAAAATCCAATCCCACTTCAAATAGTAATGTGCCCTGATCTGAGTCACAGTTATGAAGGTCTGAAAGCTTCCATCACTTCCTTTATTAGTAACTACTAAGATCAATGCAAACCATCCAAAATTAGAGAAAGTCCCTGCCAACTCAATTATGAAATATATGACATAATAGTTTCACAATATTATTACATTCTTGTAAGATTAGTTTCAACATTAATATATTACATTCATACATGATACCAAAATAGTGAGTTGGATAAGGAAAGTAGAAACTAAACCAAACAGATTACAAGGATAAAATAACTGGAACCAAACAAAAATTACATAGGCTACTCCTAATGGCTCAATCATATATAGTTTGGGCCCATCTCTATCATGACCTCCAAGGATAACTCCAGATCCAAAAGGCCTGCACGCTTACAGATACCTATCATGCTCAATGCAAAAACAAAGCCTAAAGCTCAATCCACAATTCCAAATTCAAAAATGCAAGGGATTCCACATGATACTCTCTCAAAATCATGAAGATAGAGTTAAATGAAACTGCATATATCTTTATTGATCGACTCAGAATTATGACCTTAACCACCAATATAGTGTGCACAAATGCACATAACTGGAAACACATTCACAAAGTTCCTTAATAGGGAACGGCTCACCATAAGTGTTGTACGTGATAGATATTAATGAATTAATTACCTCCATAAAATTCCATAATCTACATTTAGAAAAGATAATATCTTTACCAAAGAAAAAATATTTTCTTTATCAATCTAGATGAAGGTTCATATCAAAGGAGATCCAAAACTTTATTGGTGAGCACCAATATTTATACTAACTATAATAAACAAAAAATGTATACTTTTCATAACTAGTTGCCTCTGATTTAGCACGAGCCACAATTCGCCTACCATATGTTGCCAATCCAGCTACAACCTACAAAATAAAATTCCCAAGAACAATCTCCAAGTGTTAGTTATTAAGCATCAACCATAGCAATTTTTTTGGTTTGACACTTTTCTCCAACTCTAGAAACACACACTCGCATGAAATAAATTGCATACCATGTTCTAATTATAAATCAAAATGAAAATTCTTGAATTCTATGGTCTACTCAAAAAATCAAACAGAAAGAAAAGAGGAAGCTTTACATGGAATCAAAGGTCTGAGAATTAATTATCTTGTTTGCAACCATGGCAGTACCTCAACAACAAAGCGAGCCTAGATCTTGTCACTGTGAGCTTCCATGACTCCCTTTAAAATCATAAGCCCCAAGCCTTAAATGATGTTAGCTATTTAAAGGAATAGCCCCCACTCCTCGCAAAGAATCTATAATATTGGTGAAAACCAACAGAAGATAGGTTGATTTATCTTGAAGAATATGTATGAAAATAGCCACAGTTGAAGTTGTAGATCCATGGTTTCTCAGAGCTTCAAAGAGGGCTATTACAAACCAATATCCAATTTCATTATTTCAGAGCATTCTGACCAAGTAAAACTTCCAAGTCAGAGAACTCAATCCTCTCTAAATATTTACAGTCTGAGAGTGATACCAAACAACAAAATTTTTTCTTTTGTTCTTTCTTTTCCTCTAGATCAAGGTGTTGTATATTGTTTTTTATTTTGATGAGATGTATTTCTTTCTCTTGAACCGAAGTATTTTGGGGACATCCTCAAGTAGTCAAATTGGTTTATGATCATCATTAAGGTAGAAGAATGAAGTCTCTTGGACAACCCTCATCAGGGCATCAGTTATAGAACAACAATGTTTTACAGACCCAAGTCAGGACATAATTCTCTTATTTACAGACATCTATTTTGCAAGGTGAAGAAAAAATTTGGTGACCTACCTTTGTGGATTTGAACCTGAGAATATACCATAGGTCACAGGATTGTTACAAAATCCCAGTCTCATCTTCTATAGGTTCAATGACAGACTATATCTGACATCACTCTTGTGTGGTTGTGACAATACTTCTATATTGTATGAGTAGCAAAGATTTTAGGGCACAAATTTTTAAAAGAGCCTAAAGGCTCAAGCCACTGAAAGGCATTCTCCAAGATCAATTTTCAATTCAAAATTTTTGATTGAGAAGTAGCATGGAAAGTGATTATCTACCTATAGAAAAGTAAGATACTTGTTGAAGTCATTATCTTGAAATTTGAATAAACAATTCCTGAAGAAATCTATAATGCACTTTCGGTAGAAGACAAAATTGAAGGCTCATCACAATTTCTATATGTGTATCCCTGAAACGACTTAAAGTATAGTTGAAATATTATAGCTGATAGGTCTTCTTCAATATTTGGTGTGTTACTACAACAAGTCAAGCATCCTTTCAAAGTAGTATGGAAAGAGAAAATTCACCATGTCCCTACATCAATCAATTTGACACATGACCATTGTAATAATAACCTTTTGTATGACAGTTATCCCAACGTTTTCGATGATAGTCTACCCGTGGACCTAATTGAAGAACACTTGTGGTAAATAAGTACTTAAGGTCACTTAGTTTTTCTAAGTATAGTGATATTTTAGAGTTTTCTATTGACTGAATACATGAAGGGATCCCACCCTAATCCTTGTTATAGCAAGATGTTTGAAGTGTAATTTCCATTAACAAATACATAATAAGGTGTAGTAGGCAAGTTGTTTCAGGTGTTTTTGATATATATATGATTCTAGACCAAGAGCCTTTAAGTTTAGAGATGTTAGAATAATCAATTAGACAATATATTTGTCTTTAATACAATAAATTTATGGGTTAAGATACCAACAGAATGTTTCTAATTAGGGAAGTGTACGAGGAATGAAGGAGAAACGACAATACTCATTTGAAGCAATAATGGTAGTATTTGATATAGTGAATTGTGGTAATAATTGAAGGAGAAATGTATGGAATCAAACATTTACCTCCTTATCTAGCAGCAGGAGAAATGGAAGTTTATGCAACACCTTTACCTTGGTTTGGCCACTCAGCACAAAACATTACCCTGGTGTTACAAGTTTATGCAATTTCGTATATCAGCCCTTATCAACACAAAATAAAAGGTACCTTGAATAAATTGCATATTAAATGCTATTCATTGGCAGGTAATATAATCATAAGGAACTGTAAGGACCCTGATCTTGACTGTGTCATTGGGCTCCTTGATGCATTAAGCCAAGATCCTATGAAATACAATCTTATGAATATGGATGACTAGATATCATGGATTGGGTAATTTAATTCATTGATCAATGTCATCTAGAAAAGGAGGATAATGCAGCTATTTATTCATTATGTTTGAAGAAGAACCATATTTTGAGGCAAGATTCATTGAAGGTTTTTGTTGCAAGCGCCTTATGGAAACCTTGTGGAATGTATCTCACATAATAAGTTCGTCAATATATGCTTCATAGGAAGCCATAAAACCCACCGACAGTATGTCCTAATGATTCTTTCTAACCGATGTTCGTTGACACAGTCTAGTCATGGTATCGGAATATGGTTGATGACTTTGTTACATGGACCTAAGGAAAAGGGTTAGGTTTCAGATGGCTCGGTGATTATTCTTTGGCATGGTCACTTTCCCTATATTAAGAGGGAGTTATGGACAAGCCATGATACAACTACTGATGACTTCTGACCCTCTCGTTTATCAATATAAGAGGGAGATGAAATTTTAAGACAAGATAAAAGACCTAGCCATGTTTCACTATTTCCTACACTTAAAGATCTGATGAAATGGATAAGATTCTGAGTCGATGAAATGGGACCCTCAAAATATCTCAGCACCACTCTCAAAAAATTATACCTGGACTACCACCACAGGAATCCCCCAAGAGAGATCCAGTGGGAGAATCTCTTGAACCAGATTCAATGGAAAATGAAGTACTGGATGAAAGAGAAAGGCCTTAGCAGGATGATAAATCAACCACATCGAGTAAATGAGAAGAAGGGGTCCTCAGAAATTTTTACAACACTTTGAAATGGAGCTATGGGTAGAAGATATACTTAAGATATACTTATGAATATTTCTTATATAAAGGAACTCGAATAGACAAGAAAATCCATAATTATAAAGTGATTTTCTGGCATTTCAATCACTAATTTCAGGGAAAAAAACCTAAAATAACCTAAAACACTCAAATCATAAAACAACATGTGAAATAAAGACAAAGACAAAGAGAATATGTTCTGGAACAATAATACAAAACAAAGGAAAAGAGAATATGTTCTGGAACAGTAATACAAAACACATCCAAAATTTTGAAGTATTTGACTTGTCTTGGTGAACATGCATCCTTAGAAAATAAAATGTAGCAATACCTTCCACACAAAAGAGAAGACATGTCAAAATTGTATGTTTTACATGAACAATAATAAATATGCCACAATAGCTAATCCATTCAACACATGCAAAGGAAATACAACTTGGATGTTGATGGAAAATTATGGGATAGAAAGAAATATCCTAAATGTTAGTTGTCTCACAACAATTAATTCGGGTTTTAAAATCAATTCAGATTTTACAAAAACTCCAAAATGTAACATATTTAGAATCCAAATATTAAATTTTCTAGTAGCCACAGTGCACTAATTGTCTATAGTTTCACACATTCCATGCTATGTATTCACTGTGACCTTATCTTAAGGTATACAGACACACCCTAGTCTAGTATTGAGTATGTGACTCTCTCTCTCTCTCTCTCTCTCTCTATATATATATATATATATATATATATATATATATATATATCATTGAATGTTTTTCTTTAGCTTGTCCATCCATCCCTTGATCGATCAATCCATCGACGATGGTGAAAGTATTGTCCATTCTCTTGCATTTTTGGTGCATTCTAGTTTTCAATCACCTCTGCAAATGACATGGTAGCGGTGAAGGGCATAAATGGGAATTGAATTCAATAAATTTGGATGGGAAAGGAAAAATGTCTCATTATGGTCATCCCTACAAAAGGATCAATGCCCCAAGTTTATTTCAACTTCACAGGGGCGATCTGCATATAATCTCACCAGCTGGGGAGCTACCCTTGTCTCCCTCGTTCTCCCTGATGCTAAAGGTAATCATCCCTAAACCCTACCCTTCAACTGCTTCACCATCATGAATTAATCAAAGGGAGCTAGCTCATCAAGTATTGGTATTTATGAATTCAAGGCATGTAGCAGATGTACTTCTTGGCTATGACAATCTTGCTTCATACATGGTATGTATTTGCATCTCCCTTTGGAAATTGGTACTTCCATCATATGCTATGGTTTTAAGATAAATTTACAATTTCTACTCACATATTGGAATGGACCTCAGATGTATGTGTTACCATGGGGAATATGGTGGATCTTTTTGTGATGATATGAGATTATTTATTAATTAAGGACATGATCCCTAGTAGACCTTACTTTGGTGCTTTGGTGGGTTGTGTAGCCAACCGTATCAAGGATGGAGAATTCAAACTAAATGGGAAAACATATCAGCTGCCTAAGAATGATGGAAACAACACACTCCATGGTGAATGCCTGCCTTTTCTATTCTACATGCATGTTTTATCTGGCTAACCAGAGCCCTATAATGATCACTACTCAGGAATAAAATCTCTCTCTTTCTATATATGTATGTCTGTTTGTGGAGGTATAGAGCACTACTAGTTCATGTAACATATGTGTAGTATGGTGATCTAAATGAATTCAATGTGCAGGAGGGCTGAGAAGCTTTGACACTGTCTTGTGGGAAGTGAAGGAGCAGAGAAGTGGAAGGAAGCCCTCTATTAAGTTAACCTACCACAACTTTGATGGAGAAAAAGGTAAATGGAATCATATCACTACCAAATTAATACTGATAATGTATTTATGAGTTCAAGATTTTTTGATTAATAATACTCTTCCTGATTAATGATTCATCCTGAAGAATTTCATCTAAAATTATAATGTAGTCAATTGTATATTGGTAGAAGTCTATCAAAACCAGTCATGGTTTGATTCTCAGCACATTTTAGATGGATCTTTCTCCTACCACACACTCTTTGGATATTTATTTGATCATGTGGTGGATTCTTGTTAATGTTGCATAAATATATAGAGAGATAAATGACAGTTTAACCATATCTATAAAATCTATTTTGGTCTATTGGGGTTAGTATCAATCTACTACCAGAGTGCATCTATATCCCTAATCAGTGTAGTGTGGAGAGGGTATTTCAACCACTGGAGGCACACAATATCTGTATGGTTGGTAGAGGGTTGTGTATTTGTGCACCCAGAGAATTGAAACACCCTCTGTGCCCACATTCTCTGTACAATCTAGACGTACATCCGATAGCCTGTCTTTGCACTAGTTTTTCCAAGGCATAATAAGTTTAAGAATAAATTAATGATTATGGCCACTCCTTGTTGGAACATGTTTTCCTGGTGACCTTGATGTATCTACAACATATAAAATAAGTGGATACATGGAGATGAGACTTGATATGGAATCCTATAAATGAGAATGGGACTAGTACTAATTCTTGATTATGTACATTGTAACATGGATCCTTAGAGAAGCTAAGTACTCAAGAAACATCCTATCAATAAAACAAAACAAATATCACAAAATGTATGCATAACACTACATGAAGCCACAATATATCGATTCAATATTGACATTACATTGACTTCGTGATTGCCTCACAGTTTCTGCAAGCAGTTATGGGGTCCTCATCTTATCTCAGGAGGTCAGTTTTATTAGAATGCAATACATCCTCAGAAGAAACTATGTAAAAGCCTCATATTTGGTTTAGGAATCCAATAAATATTAAAGATGAAGGGAATTTTCAATTCTTGTTTTATGAAGGCACAATGTGAAAAAAAGAAGCATAAATTTGTCTTCGCATACGATGAGTCTGCAAATACGAGGTATGTATTAGCCAAAAAAAATTCTAACAATATCCTTATGTATTCTTGAAGGGTTCATGTTAAATAATTTCCTTGAAGCAACATAAAGTACCTTGAAGTTTTAAAAGCTTCTAAGACAATAGGGTCTAGTATGCATCTCACATATAATCTACAATATTGTAAAATCATGATCATATTTGGAAGATGATATATTATGTGATCAGAAGAAAAACATTGTTGAAGACACTAAGAAGTGACAAGCCTAAGCTCAATATCCTTCTGGAAATATGAAAAATTCTAAGCCTATATCTATTAGGAAGTCTGAGATATCGTATATGTATAGAATCTCAGGTCATTATCTCAGTGAGGTCGAGGTTATGAAATTTATGGTTATATATTTATAATAAATTAAAGGCCTAAGCTCATTGTGGAAATCAAGTCTCTAATATTTTTGAATTCCAAGCATGATTTCTTCTCTTAGAAGGTTCGATCATACTCTCTGTGAAATTTTGAACCTATTCTTTATGTAAATATGAAGTCATTTATGGAAGCCCTTAAATATATCTTTGTAACATATACAAAAAGGATCAAGTTTCATATCTATGATTTAAACCAAGTTTTTACCTCCGCAAATAGATTGGAAGTCCAAAGTTTGAAATTTAGTAAAGGTGATTATAAGTAAAAGTTAATATATTTGATGTATAGACAAGAATCACAAATATGATATAATGATATTCCTTAGTAATATCGAAGGTTTCAGAATAGAGGATGTCCATCATTGAATCATACCTTGTTTACATGAATTCCTGCATATAGCACTATAACATTTGCTAAGATATGTTTGCAATGAAACCCCTCTTAATTCCTTAAGAAGCCTAATCGATGTCACCCAAAAGAAGTGTGGAAATATATTTGTTCTATTCATAAAATAAGGACATAATACATTACTGGGAGATGACCCGTTTGAGTTGAAATCCTACCTAACTTATATTGGCTAGAGATCCACATTGCAATATGAGGTATATATTAAAATCAAAATCTCAATTATCATTTGAAAACATTGTCTTGACATGCCTTATATATCTTGAAGATTGAAAGGACTAATTGTATTAATAAGAAACCTTTAAGGTAAAATAAGGAGTCTAAAATATTTTTTAATTAAAGTATTTATGACGTTTGTTATCTCATTGGAAAAGACACTAGCCTTTTGATTTAAGAAAATAAGTTTCTTGGAACTTCTGAAATGTTATATGGGATAGTTATTGATGACTGATATGGTATGAAATTCTGGAAAATTCAATATGAGTATGGATTATAGGCTCCAAAGATTAAAAGGAATCAACATTTATTGTCATGAACTTTGTTGCACATAAATAAGAAAGGATGCCTTTGTATAAATCCTATTACAGTAGAAAATAGGCCAAGCTCCTCTTTTGAATTAAAGTCTAAAGCCCTCACAAGGGAGATGAATGTGTTTTAAGCATCCTAGGCTGAAAATCTCAAGTTCAATATTTGAATTGGAAAAAATAAATGTTAAAGATAATAATGAAGCTTACTCCTTGTACATTGCAATAAAAACTGCTACAATGTTTTGAATAAGTCAAGCTATTTTATTTAAGATGTTTGGTTGATCTATTTGACAAAGACCCTAGCCAGTGACCGGATCAAAAAATGCAAGACAGAAAATTGTTATTTCTTGTGTTGTGGGCTGACAATTATATAGCCAGGAAATCAATTGATTGAAGTAATGGGGCTGTGTTGAAACTCTAAAAGTAATAAATCAAGTTAACTTGTTGTAGCTACTATTCCAACATACAATATTACAACCAGCACTCATGCAACTTAATCAAAATGATGTCATATGTGATCATTATTTACATAACAACTACAAAGAAATCAATTGCACCAAAGACATATATTTTACTCTTGAAACTTAAATGGGAAAACTAAAATTTGATGGGTACATGATTCTAGCATCATTCTTCCTACACATAGTCGAAACAGGAAGAATGCATGCTGCCAAGTCAAAATATGTTGTAAACCACCAAGATGGCTCTAAAACCTTACACGCTCTAAAATATTAAACTATGATTGTAACAATATGTTATTTATTCACATGAAACTTCAATTCATGAACTGTGGTATATTTCAATATATTAATAGTATAAAAACAAAAAATGTTTCAATGTTTAAAGCATGTTCAAACTTACAATCAGATAATGGAAAAAACACATACAAAAAACTAGATCATAATCATGAACAAGCTTCATCTTGAATTATGAAGTGTAAAGGAACTTACAAAATGTGACACTACGAACCTGGTCAAGCGCACAAGAAAAATGATATTAGACATGGCCCTGGTTGACAAGTTGTATTGCTCATAATGCAAGAGGATTTGTACCTGTGATGTCAAGCCATTCAAAATCCATAATTATCTATACAATAAATACAATTAATATTTGTAGTATTTTTTACTCTAAGATGAATTCTTATGATAATGTTAGAACATATGTTGACAATGTCAAAACATACTTGGATAAGCTCCTCTTCGTTTCAAGAACAATTTATTGGAGTCGGAACTTGGAACAAGCCTCTCACGATTTGAAAGAGTAGCAACTAAGTCAACAATGATTTTTTTTATACTACGTTGGATCGAGGGAGGTTTGCTCCAATATTAAATTATTCTCTACTAAACAGGGAAAACCACATGAAGGTGGAAGCTCTTATGGCCTCTCTCCCCCTCCCACAACAATCTCAATTCCCCAATACCCAATTTATATTTCATTTTTTACAAACATGAGCACAATAAAAAAAATTCAATAAATAATTAAAAATCAATGCAACAAAAAGCACACAATAAAACATTGAAAGTGTATGGCATAAAAATAGTATTATATATGATTTTTTGTATAACACAAAAAAGTTTCCAAGTATGGTACGTCATTCATCATCTGCCTTATAATAATACAATATGTTACATAATCAAATTTTATTTTTCTTCTTCCTATTTCTAAAACCAATAACTACATCATCAACATCATTGTTCTCGACTTGTGTTTGGTGCCTTTACCACATAGATGACTTAGTTGGGTACTCACGATGTCTGGTCTCATGCAGTGACGGGAAATCGCCTACAAAATAAAATAATATTAAATTTAAATTTCTAGTTTTTAAATATTGTTGAAGTATTTCGGTAATATTAATAAAAAAAATTCCAATGACATTATTTACCTAGTGCATCAGTTTTCACCGTTGGAACCATTGCCCCATGTTCCTCTCCGATGGTAGGATGCTCAAGTACAAAATTGTCTGTCATTTAAACAAAAAACGATAGAAGGACACAACCTTCAATGTATAAGTAGAGATTAATTACCATCCTGGGCCTCACTGATAGAAGCAATGCTGATCTGGTTACCACTAAAATGATCAGGTTGCACGTGAGGACCATGTTCTGGAAATATTTCACTCTCGACACACTACTCTACAACTAGGTTATTTGTCTCGTTTAAAGTGTTTCTCCCATGCTTTAAACAACGTTGTTAGAAATTAAATTTATGGATGAAAACAAACATATTGAAAGGTTAATGTTGACCTAGTTGGGTACTTATGATGTCTAGTCTCATGTAGTGATGGGGCATTGCCTACAAAAACAAATAATACTAAATTTAAGTTGCTAGTTTTTAAATATCATTGAAGTATTTCGGTAATATTAATAAAAAAGAATTGCAATGACATTATTTACCTAGTACATCAGTTGTCACCATTGGAGCCATTGCCCCATGTTCCTCTCCGGTGGTAGGATGCTCAAGTAAAACATTCATTGTCATTTAAACAAAAAATGGTATAATGACACAACCTTCAATGTATAAATAGAAATTAATTACTGTCATGGGCCTCACTGATAGCAGCAATGCTGACCTGGTCTCCACTGGAATGATCAGGTTGCACGTGAGGACCATGTTATGGAAATATTTCACTCTCAACGCACTACTCTACAACTGGGTTATTTGGCTCGTTTAAAGTGTTGCTTCCCTGATTTAAAAAATGTTTTTAGACATTAAATTTATGGACAAAAACAAACATACTGAAAAGTTAACTTTGTACCTTATCAGGCATACTGGATCTTGGGACCTGTCCCAATATTTTACGATGTTCAACTATGGATTGATAGTCGAAACGTAAAACAATCTCTCTATCTTCCTTTGTGTTTTTCGTTACAAATTAATCACCCTACATTGCATAAGATTATGTATTTTTAATGTTATTTGATGGGATTACAAAATTGTTGGAAGGCGATACAATTAAAAATATTTTTAGCTACTTACAATTCTTGCGACGAATTTCAAGTAGCTGCCCTGACCTAGCTTGTGCTGGCCTTGTTTGTCAATCCTAGCTTTGGTTGTCTTCGAGGTATTAGTTAACTTATCATAAAAATATTGAAGTTATTTATGTAGCACACTTTTATTTTAGACATAAAGAAAATTAAAGCTATTGAATTAAAGTTGTAATTTACCTTGCGGGTCCAGATAACATTTTTCCTTATTTCTTATCATTTTCTCTTTTCTATCCTCGATGAGTGTTCTCCATTCTCTCTCTGGAATTATGAGAATGTGCCCATATCTAGATTTATTTTACAATTAATTCATATATGTGTCCTGCATATATTTCAGATATTGGCCAACTTCCCAGGCGAGCGTTGTTCTATCAAATGTGCCCGCCTCAAAAAGGTCTTCTAGATAATCTAGAAGTTATTTTTTCAGGTTGGATTTCTAGGAAATCCAGCTTGTGCGTATGGTTGGGCCAAAAATTACCAACGCCTTGCTCTCCAAGGCCCTATATAAATCATTGTTTCCTACACGTAAAAAGAGATTATCATTAATTTAAAAATAATAATCATGATAAAATATGTTTTATATAGAGTACATGAAATAGTTAAAATATTAAAACTTACTTGGGAGTTGTACTTACTTTATAGGAACACCTTCATTTTTCACCAAAAACGTGCCTATAATGGTCCCAATGGAGGTGACACGTGTAGCTCCAAGAAATACAATCGTAAAGTTAGCCATATCACCCTCATCACTACCACCACGTTTAGCGATTGGCTATGTGTCTTCTTGGGGATGTGTTTCTTGGTTGATACCTAAAGGTGTACAAGGTGTATGAGGGGGTTCCGCGGGAATCTCTTACCTTTGTGTCCCACTCCCACCAACACCGGGGACAACAGGTTGCAAAAAACACTACATAACAAAGATTTTTTTTGATAGTTTAGTTAATGTAAAATATATAAATCAACTTATCACAATTGATATTATGCATAACAATAAAAATATATTTTTGATTTTTGGTTATTACCTCATCTATCTAAAGCTGGGTCATAACTTGTAATATCCTTTGTTCTATTTCAGGTGTTTTAGGCACAATGACTATCAAACAATCAAGTTCTTTGTTTTTGTTTTGAATCTTTTTTCGCAGCAAAACAAATGGGCTTGGGGATGAATAAAAATCTTCCTCGTTGAGGGAATCATGATGCGCACCATGGAAAAACATTTGCATATTGAATCAAATTAACATTATTTCAATTATGCAAATAATTAAAATACCTAAAGATAGAGCAAGGTTGGAACTTTACATGTTCTTCGGCTAGCCCCTTTCCACAATCATCCTACCACATTATAAAATAATAAGAACCATGAAATATATATATATAAGTTTGTTAAAGGCAAAGAAACTAATCTAAAATCGAAATTATTATTTTTTTACCCGTCTTGAGGTGTTCCTGTGTCACGATCAGTTTGCCACATTGCAATAAAATTAGAAATGTGAAAACTTGAAAACAATATCTAACTTGAAAACACAAAATGCAAATTGAAATATTTTATAAATTTACCTTTCTAATACATAAAATTTGTGCATTAAAGAGTACAAATTTACCATCAAATGACATTTGAGTTTAAATTGAATAAACAATAAATCATAAATATTAAGACAATGTCTTCTCTAAGTTTTCATATCAGCATACAACACAACAAGTTAGAGGTGCATTTATAAGGAGGGGAAACCAATATGGCCACCTCCTGGCTCCACAATGTATGATTATTTAAGTACAATGACAATGTGCAATGACAATCCTCACTAGATTCTTCTATTCCATTATATTTCTTATTCATCCCATCATGGATAGTTGAGAGGTGTTCTTTCATAACCAAGAAATCCCATGCATCATCATCTACATTATTGTGGAAGCAAGGCAACAGATCTTTTAGTTGACATCGTTCAACTACTATTATTATGTAGATAACAATGGTTTAGTTTGACCCTTTTCATAAGAAAGAAATTGCATGTATGTAATTAGATTTTCATCTAACATCGTTAGTGGAGTATTTTTTGGAGGAAGTGATCTATCCTTTAGTCTTTTGGGACGAATGTTTGACGCCTCTATGGAAAAAATTTATGGTATCATCATTTTAATAGGATTAAATTCTGTGAAATTTGGACTTCATTACTAAAAGGAACCTTTTATTTCCTAACAACCTATCCTTTGAACACTTATCAATCGAAGGACATATTAAATATCCCATAGTTGTTAGACGTTATTTATTCCTATAAACTCTTGAAACATCTATGCAATTGGCTATTCCATTCTCTTTAACACACAAATCTACCATGATTTCCTCTTTCCCATCATTTCCTAAGTCATCTATTTTGATGGCATCTGCAATTAATTCCCTTGATGCAGGATTGCCAAAAAAATAAATGTTGAAAGTTTCCTAGGAAAAGTGATCTAACAAATTCGTAACATATGGAGGCCAAATTCTTGACCTTATATCGACATCATTTTCCCTTAGTTGAATAGTGTGACCTTGTGATGTGTTTTCTATATTTCCCTAAAAACAATTGTCTCCTTGGAACTAAAATACTATCTTTTCTATGTTGCTTCAATGCCAATGTTTAATGTATTATGCGTACTGATGTTGATGCAAGAAGTATTTTCTATATGCTAAATTTGGCTATATTGGGGGTTTCACATCCTCCAAGCATCTCCATTTTCCTTTTCAATGCATACACATTATTATACATTACATTGAGCATGAGCATGAGTATGGACATGTCCCAAGTGATATTTGAACCTTGGTGGCGGCTTTAAAATAATCCTGCACTAGAGGGCTTTTCTTTTCATCACTTTCCTAGTTTAATAATTTTTTTAGTGTTCCATGATCTCACAATGCAAAAAAAATAAAAGAATATCAGATATAAGACTAGAATATATTATTATTGTTAACACTAGAAAATCATACAAGCAAAGATGACATTATTTAATTTCAGGCAGAATGATTTACAGGGATGAGAGACATTAGAGAATCTATAAAGTATTTAAAAATCTCTAAGTTATGAGGGAAAATAAAATTTGAGAAAGTAAAAAATGATTTTTCACGCATAATCCTTCGAGATGAGCGCCTTTACGCGCCTTTTGAACCAAAATGCACGCAATCCTGGGAATGGCGAAATTCACTTTCTGGGACCACAAAAATCACACTCCGGGACAATGATTTCACACTTGAAGCTACCTAAGGACAACCACCAAAGCCTCCTTAGACATCAAGGGAGCACACAATGGAATATTTGTGGCACACAATGGAATCATCCCCCTCTCTTGGGTCACCATCCACAATGTACCAAGAGAGGGAAGGAGGATTTGAATTCTCCTATATAAAGCCACCAAGAGATGAAAAACTTGAGAGTACATTGTTATGTTGACCATAATTGCCCCAAGCAATACCAGCATTGTGTGATCCGAAGCTAAGATAGAGGGGACTCAACTGTTGGCCATCCAATAAGTTCAGTCCACCACAGTAGAGAGAGGGAGAATTTGCACCGAGGAAAGCTTGGAAGTAAAGAAATCATTGCATCGGGACTTAGAACCCAAGTTCTAAGGGGCCTTTGGCAAGAGGGTTAAAATTTCATCATCATTTCCTACCAACACTCAATAAGAGGGGCCGAAAGGGCCACCGTTTGGATTATTGCAATTTTTTGACTCTATTTAGAGCTTTTGTTTTATTTATTTTAGTTTTAGTTTAGTTTTAGTTTGAATATGCATGCTATTTCTCTATCTAGTATGCTTATGTTCTAGCATGTTCCACTAACTTGCTTGACTCCACTTATTTTTTTTTCCTGTGACCAATAACTTAAGAGGCGAAACCACACCCTTTAGTTGGTGTGATTTCATACATGCGTGAACCAAACACACTAACACAGGATTGGCGACTCCAGTAATGTTTATTTCCAAGTTTATGTGGTTTTGCCTTTTTGCAGAGACCTTCGTATGTGCTGTGGAGTGGAGCTGAATTTCCCCCTTTTTCTCTTGCAATCCCTATTTCATCCCAAGTAACAGACTGAAGTAGAACAGCTCCAAAAATTACTTTTGCAATAATTTGCGTGCTTTTCCCTCCCACAAATGCACCCAGGGCGCGCGTTTAGAGCTGACTTGCGCGCAGACATCGCGCCTGTTGCAGCCTTTTGCGCGTAAAAGATAGAATGAGAAATTTCTTCCACATTTCTATCCTTTCCTGCTTGTAAAGGGTCTAGAAGCCCATAATACATCTTCCAACATTAGTTGAGGTACCCCGCAGCTTGATAAAACTCACTCTTAGCTGAATTTTGTAGGCTTAGTGTTAGTTTTATTTCAAGTTGATTTTTGCAAAGTTCACACATATTTTAATTAGGGGGGGAAATTAACTTGCATTCCGAAAAAATATTATGTTTTAAAAATTTAGGTACCAACACACCTAAATAATTAGCCAAATTAAGTGGCCCAAGTCCACGCATGCTTAGCTAGTTTCTTTTTTCTAGTGTAAAAGTTAATAGTTTAGTTCAATTTTTGCACTAAGATTTAGGGACCAGGATTGAATTGTCGAAAGAAGAGAAAGTAATATATGTTGCCTTTGCACCCTTTGGTGATCCTAGGCAAGCATATGAACACTCTCTATTCACAACTCACCATCTCCATTTATTCGATCACATAGATTAACTAGGAAAAATAGAAAGCGGCCCATATCCGCACATGTTTTTCTTTTGAGCAAAGAAAAATACAACATAGTTTAATAGGGGATTTTGAAAAGGATCATCGCATATCCTCACATTAAAACTATTTTCTTGTCCACTTTTTTCTCACACACATCCACACACTAAGAAAAGAAAATACACCTAAAACTAACTCAAAAAAACTCACTAAATTCTCCCCACAGGGGCCACAAAAGAATTTATAATTTAAGTTAGGATCAATGGGGTAGGAATCCAATAAGCTGCCTTGATCATTATTCATCTTGAAACATAGAATTTGAATGTATAGGGAGCTTTAAATCCACCTATCATCCCATGTCAAATAAAACCTGAGTGCGACAGAGACCCGTTTCAGAGGGGGTTAGGCTTAAGCGCAGTGCGGGAAGGTATCAGTTGGGGCTACTTGACCCAACTGATACTCGGTACTGTTAGCTGAATTACCAAGAAGCCCAAGGCTCGAACGCTCACGTGGGATGGTGGTACTTAGTGGAAAAATAAAGGGTGTCCTTTCCTTATAGGTGATGGTGCGGGAAAATGCTCGATCCTCTACCCTTACCTTGGTGGATTTTCTTCGGCTGACTAGGGGTGTCGTTAGCGCTTACGGGACGTTGTGCCAACACTCGCAAGATATCTTCTCAAGGCCTAGTTAAATTTTAGTGTGTGAGGACGAATAGGTCTTCTAGTATTTTAGTATCATATGCAAACAAACAAAAAGAATTTTTTTATTGACTGATCACATAGGATTAATTTAAAAGGGAAAATTTATTTTATTTTCGCTTTGTTTTATGTATGTGATCAGAATTATTATTTGATCATATTCTCTATCCTCTCAAATTTTTCCAAAACAAGACCTAGTTAACACTAGAATGGACCCAACGGGACCTCATCAATCTAGACATATTTTGGACCTTCTCCCATTACCGAAGGGGTTCCAGGTCTTTTTCCATTTAGGCATCAAAGACGGAATACTGCCACCATTATTAGTTCGTGATTTATTGGGGCATCCTTAGTTGGGAACCCTAGTCGGTCTCCCAACGCCACACCACACACCACTCCTCCCACAACTCCTAGAGGGTAGAGGAGTGCGACCCATTCGAGAATCCAGTTGAATACACAACATGGTACGTCGTAGAAAAACCCTCTTCCTAACCAGAACTTTGTGTCTTCACAAGTTGCAATGGCTTCAACCTCACAGTCACCTTTCTTAGCTTCGTTGAATCTACCTGATTTAACCAAGATAATGAATGACCCCATTGCACACAACCCTACATGGCCTCCCATTCCCACAAAGCTCCCTTCATATATTCCAAAGTTAGAAGGAAAGCAAGTGGAAGACCCAGGTAATCATGTCATGATCTTCCACCTATGGTGCTCATCAAACATTATCATTGATAACACTATTCGATTGAGAATATTTCAATGCACTCTGACAGGAGTAGCAAAGAAATGGTATATAGAGAAACCATCTGCTTCACATTGAACCTTTTGCGCCCTCGCCACCATGTTCCTAACATATTTTCAGTTACCCATTCACCATGATTCTGGAATGGAATTACTAACACACTTTAGACAAACCCCCGTCGTCCATATCTCGGACCATCTCCATGGATGGAGGCGACGTCGTAGTTTATGTAAAGCTAAGCTCGACGATTGGGTACTTTTAGACTTGTTCCTGAAAAACCTCATTACAGATATTTCAAAGGATGTGGAGCAAAAAAGGATGCCATCATCAAAGCCCAACAACTTGAGCTGATTTATACGCAGTCAGGATATATTTACAATATTCTGCCAAATTCCCCGCACCTACAAAATTATCAAGAATTTCCAAGAACGTCAAACTTTGCAGACGGTCTAATTGGGTCATTGACCCAAATTTACCTAGGAAGCAGCATTCAAAACCCTAGTTACACGTATGGTTCTACCCAGAACATACCACAACCCGGTTTTAAAAGTCATCATATGCCTCAGAAAAATTTGACTAATAGGGCATCAGCATATCACCATGGAGGACCCTATCCTCCGGCTCAGGGGACCCAATACGCAAAGAGAAATACTGACAGAAGAGCTCCCCCCAATAGCTAGGTGTAAACCAGGGACCGTGTTATGCTCAGTCCCCAGCACAAGACCCACCTATGCAAACCAATGCACAGGTGAAATTTGTGCAGCCTTCCCAAAACAAACCACACCAATCATATAACCAGGAGAACTACCCTCCTAATGTGGTGAAGAAAAAAGGAAAAAACAAGCCCAAAGGGAATCTTGGACATGGGGGAAACAACCAGCAACGCCCACCAAGATCTTAGGCTGGAGGCAACTCCAAATGAAATCATAACCAGGAGCCAAGAAATGCCCAACGACAGAGAAAAATGCCACCTCTTAGAACAAACTACACTTGTTTGATTTGTGGTGAGTATGGCCATTATACTCACCACTATCCCGATCTGCCTGAGCTGAAGAAGCTACAAAGTAATCGAGGATAAGGAGGATCTTCCCAGCAAACAACTGTGATGTAGGAACCTTTCCACCATCAAGGGACAGTTAACACTCAACAACAAAATCTAGACAACTCTAGGAAAACAACCACGAAATCTACATGACTGGCGAAGAGATGTTTTTCCAAACACATAATCACAATTACGACAGCCCCCCAGACATCATTGCATCAGGGGCTAGTACCAGTGCACCAAATGCACCTTTGACCATTTCAGATAATCCTATTGAACCATTGCCAAAGATGGCGAAGGGACCAAAAAGGCAAGTAGGAAGCTACTCCAAAGCAGCCCATAATTATAGCATCGTGAATGACCTAGCCCAATCTCCCATTGCTATGCCAGCTTTGGAAATATTGCAGTCATGCCCAAAACAACGGAAAGCCTTGCTTTTTGTGTTAGGCACTATCGACCCTGCCGATACGCGCCTAATGGCTTCTGACTTAGACAAAGCCACCCCTAGGCTTCCTTCAATGGTTTCCTTTCAGATACCAGTGTCGATCCAGAATATCACCATTCACTGATGTGTCATTGACGAGGGTGCATCCACGTGCATCATGTCAAAAAAAATTTGGCAGAAGTTAGGGTCTCCTGAACTAAAACCATCAGTCATCACGCTTAGAGCATATGATGGTCGTCCTTCAACCCCCGTCGGTCTCTACCAAAACATCCTGGTCTGCTTAGCCAGAAAGATGGTCCATATAGACATCGAAGTATTGGATGCTCACTTGGACTATAATATACTCCTTGGTCAGAGTTATATGTATGCCATGTCAGCCATATCCTCCTCTATCTTCCGCATTATGATGTTCCCCCACGAGGACCGCATCATTACTGTTGACCAACTGACGCATAGTGAGAAACGACCCCTAACAAACATCGATGTAATTCTACCCTATGTAGATACATCCTTGGATAAGCTTTCACGACACCAAGAATATGGCCCTAGCCAGTTCAAACCGTCGTTCATTCTAGGATCATTCCTGGGAGATCCTCCCATTGTACCTGAGTCATCACCTGATGTCGCAGGGGCTTCGGTGTGCATGATGTCCACATCAAGCGCTGAAGCTAGTAAATACATGGACACAAGAAGTAATGACATCAAGTCTGCGGCCACAACAACCTCTTTAGCCTACGCCGCTTCCCAAACCCCTTTCCTCTACCCCCCAGTTGGTTTCATCTCCCAACAGGTTTTGGCAACAGTGGTGTTACCAAACATATCATTCGCAATACTATTTTGGTATCTCGTCCCCCCTTTAGGGACAAGAGACACACACATCACTGCCACAGGGTTAAAGCCCCTCAGTCCCGAGGAGGCCCCACCCATTCAAAAAACAGTTGAAAACTTCCCTACAAAGGAAATCCCCATTGTAAAATTGATGGTTGCGGCTAATAAAATCAAGAAGAGAGGAAAGAATATGGATACTCCATCCATACAAAGGGAATCACCAGTTTTCACCATATGCGATGTAATAGGTCACCCTACCCATATCTACCCAGAGCTGGATGAATTAAAACCACTCCTCATCTTTGAGGCAAACATCGCGACGCTACATTCCCATAAAAATGAACCTGCCACCAAATGTAAAGGAAAAGCATTGCTTACTGATCACACATGCACTATCTGCAGTAATTATGGGCACTATACTCATCATTACCCAGATATCCCGCGATATATAGATGCCTTACATGCCATCGAGCGATCCTATCAAGAGGATCCCTCCACCCAATCTGTTGGAGATGAACCTCATATCATTCTGTACCTACAAGAGGAACGACGGGCACCAGAAAGACCCCCAGTCATGCCCCCTCCCATTATACGTTGCACATTGTGAAATGAATATGGTCACTTCCTCGAAGAATGCACAACCCTAGAACTCATCCATAGATGGTATCCTATAGAACGGTTTTAACACTTTGGATTGTGCACAACATAATTCACATGTCCTTTATGCGCCAACAACCACCTTCTGGAAAATTGTCACTATATCCCCCAATTTCGGTTAGCCCTCATTAGCTTGCGCTCAGCTATAGTCCACCTCTCCCAAGAAGATGACATAGACTCGAAATCCATAAATATTTCGACAACCCAAGAGGATGAGACGATCAAATCCATCATGTTATTGTCAGCTGAAAAAGTGACCAATTAGGGAACCCCTAGTTACCCCCAACCGCTCTCTACAAAGAAGACCAACATGCGCGTTATGAAAAACACCCAATCATGTGGTCTCCATTTACCCTGATTTAGCAGCGTTACAACATTGGTACCCTGCCAGACCACAAAATAAGCATGACGGGACCCCCATATCTAGGCTATTTTTCCCAGTATGTCAAGGCAATCATTGTGGACAACGTTGTACTTATATCCCATGAGTTTGTCCCCTCGTCGATATGATTCATACAATAGAGAAGAAATGGGATGATGAACTCAAGCGGTTTAGAAAGTACATCACCCCTAGGCCAGCGAACCCACACCCACACGGGCGTGATGGACAAGCTAGGAAAACACACCAACCAAGAATGACCCAGGCCAAACCTAGGATAAAATGCATACTATGCAACCTAAATGACCACCGGGTTAATCAGTGCAAAGAACTAAATCCCCTTGCAAGAATTTTTCTCATAATCTCTCCTCTCCCTCAAAGACGTATCTCTAACCAAGAGAATATTACGCATACCTATTGCCGGATTTGTTCAAAATTTCATCATACAATTAAATTTGTGCATCTCCCCAAGCTAAGAGCAGCAAGAGAAGTTTTGAGTCTACACTCCCCCAAAGAGTTAGACGCACACAAGCCAAAAACACGTAAGTGGAAGTAGAAGACCACCTCCTCAGATCATTTCCAAGCGTCCACATCCGGGACGACGAGTAGTGTTGACTCCCATACAATCTACTCAGTTGGTATAGTGGTACCATGCACCATTTGCACTGGCCAGAACCACAAACCAAAGGCATGCCCACTAATGGAAACATTCAGGCGCCTCTGCAGCAGGCACAATTTCTACCCACAGGAAATTGACCATCCTAGCGGGGAACCCCACCTTGCGCTTATGCAAACTCCCATCACAGAGATTATTCCCCCACCAAATGCTGACAAGACGATACACCACATATGATTTGTATCATCACATATTGGAAATAGGATTGCAGTCGCCCCCACATCCCATGATTTCCACCTTATTCCTATCGCAAAAGTTCAAGCTACCTTGCGCCTTAACATTGATTTCTGCAAGATCCCGCATTTGCATGCTACCATCAAACTCCTTGATGATACCAAACCTCTATAACAATGCCTAGTACAACTAGAACTTGTCGATGAAAGTCCACAACAGTCATTGCAACATAATGAGGCCCATAAGAAAAGGGTAAAAGCATAAATTCACCGCCACATCAACCCCCGTTCATTCACCGAAGAAGAACTAGTCCTCTGCTATGATGTTGCAAAAGAAACCCTAGGTCCAGGAAAGGTCGAAACCTTGTGGAAAGTGCTAGGGTCGCGTGATTTAGCACATTGGTATAAAAAATGCACAGGGTAACATCAGACCAGTATTTGGAGTCCTAGGACCTAGCCTTCCTGGACTCAGAGAGGGCTCTCTCTGTTATGTGCGAAGGATGTAAACTTGTTTGCTTTTAGAAGGTTGATTTTATGCTAGTTGTTAAGTGTAGGGTTTGTTTGTTTGTTTGGTTGGGGTAAGATGATTGAGTAGGATAAGTGGAATGAGAGGTTTTCAAACATTGGGCTATGGATTCTATGAATTCATTGATATCTCAATAGTGAATCGGGGTACATCATAGGGCCAATCTAGTGTAGTCAATGGATCTTTAAGTTTATGTGTGAGGTGATATGGACATTAAGTTTTGGGGAAACAAGGTAGGGAAAAGGGTAGTTAAGAATACTTTTTCAAATACCTATGAAAAATAAGGTATTGAATACTGATAAGAAAAATATACTAATCATGAGATAGGGCACACCATTTACTCAATGACAATACTTGTAAACAAATAAACATTCAAGATCAACAATCCAGTGGAACAAAGGAATCAAGAAAACTTATCTAACTTAAATTATTCTACTTTCAAGATTTGAAAACATATAAGAGACAAATAGCATCAATAAATGAAGAGGTAACTCCTAAACATCATTCATTAAAATATAAATAACTTTGAGGCAAACTGGTAATCATATACAAAGGGCAAGATCGAAACAAGACCTCTTTGGCTTAACCTAAGAATCAAGACATCAAAGAGAGACTTCAAGACAAAGTTTAGATAGCATAAAAAAAAGGGCTTACCGTGAATCATATTTTTAAACTATCATATTAATCCAATAATGAAAATAGACAAGCTTAGGTGGGCCTAAGGAGCAACTAAGAATTCCTTAAGCCAACCCAGCAGAAGAAAACATAAAGACAATAGGCAAACAGGAGGACTGAGGTGCCTCAAACAACATTTCTCATCCTATACTCTTCTGAGATATTGAAATATAGAAAGATGGACATACGATCGACTAGAAAACATGAAAAAATAAGAGATACATCACCATTAACTAAACTCATGGATCCTGCAAGCAAGCCTTCATCAACATCAATCAAGGCAAATCATCCACAAGCTCCACAACACCAAATTTCTCTTCAACTTCCAAAAAACATGCATTTCTCTCAAACACATCAAAAGCCCTCCTTTAAAATGAATCCTAATGCTCTATATAACAAGCAAGGAGGATAAAAACCTAATAGAGTATCTAGGAGTCTATTGGCTAATCAGAAGAATCTATATTGTCCTTGAGGCCTTGTAAGGCCCAAGGCACAAAATATCTAAAATAAATATATTTTCGTCCATTTGTAGTAAAGAAATTGACCTTTAGGCTCTGACAAGCCTCCTAAAACTTTCCAAATGCACATTTTGACTTTTCAACCACAATAGTGTATCACTGTGTTTTTAAAATAAAATTTCATGCCAGGAGCGCAACACAGGAATAGGAAAAATGGGTATTGTTACAACAGTGTTTTGAAGGCCTTCCCGATGTCAGAAAAGGCTCCGTGATGGCTCGTTGGAAATCCCTTGAAGTATAATTTCGAGATATACCATTGGTTCTCTAATATTACCTCTGAAACCTATCCAAAAAGTGAAAATTCCAAGACTGGTAGGAGCGCAACACATGTCCTGAAAAGCAGGCAGAATGATGAAAAATTGGGTGTTTTGACCCTTTTGGAGGACCAAAAAAACTCCAATTGATCTGAAAATTTGTGAGAATCTTATATGATTGATGAGGAACCCAAAAATTCAAGTGTTTCCTCCTGGAGATTCTTTTAAAAAGAGCGTAGCACCAAGTGTGCTGCGCTCCTAGGCTCAAAATTTGCAAAAAAACAAAATCTTGTCCAAATTCTCCAAAATTTGGTGGATAAGTCCTTCATAGGGTTTGGGAGACCTGTAGAAAATATTGAAGCATGATTCCAAGGTTTACTTGGTATTTTCCTCTTTTTAGTGTTTTGAATTTGAATGAGGGCCTCTTTGATATGCCAATGAAAAAAGGTGTGATGGTAGTCTTGTTGTTGTCTTTATCATGGCTGTGGTATTCATTTTCATTATCATCCTTTCCACTTTCTTTACTATCACTATGATTGATCTTTGTGTTGCATTTACTTTGCTTATCATTATTGGTGACCTTAAGACTGATTTTCTCCTCAGTAATGATCCCTGCATGTGTGTCTTCTTCATTTTGTTCTTGACTGCCTTCTTGAGAGGCACTTTTATTTTCTCCCATGCTAGCATTATTGCCCTGATCTTCATCATTGTCATCCTCTTCCATGTTTCTGCATTGTCATCCTCTATGTTTGTAACATTGTTATTTACATTGTCATTTTCTTTGTTGTCATGGTTAGAGGTGTCTTCATCACTTCTTGGTGCATTTTCATCCTCTTGGCTGCCTTTTGAGTTCATGGGATCACTGTTGTCACTATTGTTAGGACTATTAGTGATTAGGTTTTCTTGATTACTTTCATAACTGCCATTAGTCCTTTCACTGCTTGGCCCACTATCTTCATTGTTTGTCTCATCAAAATTTGCTTCTATTTCTTGGTTGTCATTTGTTTCTTCCTTCTCATCTAGCTCACTGCCTTTGTTTTCAGAATTTGTCTCTTCATCCTGGCTTGCATCTTGATCACTGTCATGATCTTCTTCATTTTATGTTGTGTCATATTCTCCACTTTCTAGCTCATTATTTTCATCTTTAAAATCTGCCTCTATCTCTGTATCTCCAATGTTATCCTCCTCATAATTTTCTTCTTCATGACTTGTCATTTTCTACTTCATCATGTGTTTCTTCTTCCTCACTTGTTCCTCCTAGCATAAGAAAAAGTACAGGCACGCAGCACTAGGCTAGTCAGGTGGTTGAACGCACAACACCATGCAAGGCTACATGCGTCATCTGCAAGGCTACACACACAGTCGGCAAGGCTAAACACATAGTCGGCAAGGCTACATGCACAGTTGGAAAGGCTGCACGCAGAGTCGGCAAGGCTACACGCATAATTGGCAAGGCTACACGCATAGTCGGTAAGGTTGCATGCACAATCGGCAAGGCTGCATGCACAGTTGGCAAGGCTGCACACACAATCGGCAAGGCTGCACGCATAGTCGGCAAGGCTGGACACACAGTTGGCAAGGCTGCACACACAGTCAGCTAGGCTACACACATAGTAGTCAAGATTGCATGCACAGTCAGCAAGGTTGCACGCATCACTACTGCATTTGGCGGAAATTCCAACACTTGGTTCCGACGCTTTTGACCAAATGTCGGAAATTTCCCCAAATTTTCTCCATCTCGCTCGAAACCGTCACTATACCGATGTTTATAGAAAAGTGTCGCAATACCAACACTTAGAAAAGTGTCGCAATTGCGACATTTGGAGGAAGACGTCGCAATTGCGACACTATGGCCCAAAGCGTCGCTATTGCGACGACTGTCTCCAAACGTCGCAAGTGCGACACAAGGTCTATGTGTCGCAGTTGCGACGTTTGGAGGTACCCGTCGCAATAGCGACGCTTTTTCCGTCGTCGGTATAACGACACTTATATGCGTGCTACATAAAAATACAAAACTTATATGCACGCTACATAAAAATGCGAAACTTATATGCGCGCTACATAAAAATGATTTTATTGTTTCGTATCTGTCGCAATAGCTACATTAACGTCTGATATCACACGCGCATTCACCCTCCGCTCTTGTAGAACAACATTCACCCTCAGCGTTCGCCCTTAGCTCTTGCAGAACAGAATTTTCCCTCAGCATTCACCCTCAGTGTTCACCCTCAGCTCTTGCAAAATGGTAAGTTATTACTGCAGGCCCTTCCTCCTATAGTAGGGTTGACTCTGTTTGGGTTTTTTTGGTCAATTCCATTGGATTGTGTTAGGCTGTAGGGTTCTCTCTAGATGTCAAGAATCAATATTCAATACCCTCTATTAACTTCATCACCCAATACAAGATTTAAATTTTTCCCAAAGAAACGCTTATTAATTTGGTAGCCATTATTTCTCCCTGCTTTAAAAACCCTACATTTAAATGAAAACACGCATTGCATTTCAACTACAAAAATCTATTAGTGTTCAAATGTACATGTGTGCTACATTAACGTCTGATATCACGCGTGTATTCGCCCTCCGCTCTTTCAGAACAGCATTTTCCCTCAGCATTCGCCCTCAGCTCTTGCAGAACAACATTCACCCTCAGCATTCACCCTGAGCTCTTGCAGAACAACATTCGCCCTCAACATTCGCCCTGAGCTCTTGCAGAACAACATTCACCCTGCATTCACCCTTAGCTCTTGCAGAATAGCATTCACCCTCAACTCTTACATAACAACATTTTCCCTTAGCATTCGCCCTCAGCTCTTGCAAAATGGTAAGTTCTTACTGCAAGCCCTTCCTCCTATAGTAGGGTTGACTCTATTTGGGTTTTTTTGGTCAATTCCATTGGATTGTGTTAGGCTGTAGGGTTCTCTCTAGATGTCAAGAATCAAGATTCAATACCCTCTATTATCTTCATCAGCCAATACAAGATTTAAATTTTTTCCAAAGAAACACTTATTAATTTGGCAGCCATTATTTCTCCCTGCTTTAAAAAACCTACATTTAAATGAAAAAAAGCATTGCATTTCAACTACAAAAATCTATTAGTGTTCAAATGTACATGTGTGCATCACTTGTGTAGGGTATTCCTTTTCCACTTTCACATTATCCAAGGATGTGTGCAGTATAGTTCATATTTTTTGTGATTTAGATTGCCTTGAAAAAGGAAAGGTAAATTATTTCCCATGGAAAAAGAAGGTTTTCCATTTTTATAGGTTGTTTGGACTTACATGGAAAAATTTATGGTATGCCTTTCATATTATGTAGTTTAAATTTGAATTAACAGATTATTCTACATGAAAATATAATTACCCATGTGATGTCCTTAATCACTAATTAAAATTATAGGCTTTCAATTTCCTAGACTCTAACTCATCTGATGCTAAATTCTAGGTTCTCATTGGTGGATCACTCTTCCATTGATTTCCTTTCCCTCTGGATCTTGTCATACTTTAAAATTCATCGATGATACATATATTATTTCAGGTATCCCAAAAGGATTTATAGTAGAACATATTGTGAAGTTTTTTTGACACTTGAGGATTCTTTTTAGAACTACAACGTGGTCTATGCTATCGAGTTATATATCAAGCAACTTGTCCTTAATAACCACACTATGAGGTAGGTTCAACCAGTTTGAACTTGTTGGGACATAGCATATGAAGTTGTGTGATGAGTCCATATCACGGGTCTATTATGGTGAAAAAAGTGAAGACACGTAATGATAGTTATTATGTTAACATTACTAGAAACATTTTCGAAATTATCCATGCTATCAAGATGTCAAAATTCTAGGCATTAGGTGTCAATACTCGTAGCTAATAGATAATAATAATAATATAAAAAAATCACAAATTTATTCTTGAAATATGATTGTTACACATTGGTAACCTAGTTCATGAGTTAATATCACCCAAAGACTGCAAAACAAACTTGAAATATAAATTAAACCAACATGAGAATCCAACTAAGGGTTTCTCGACAAAATCATGCCATAACCTGGCATTTTGAAACCCAAATTTGAATCCATCATATGTAATACAATGCAAACTCAGATGGATTTTCAATGCATGTTTGCATGCTACACTTATTCTCTGTCTAGATATCATTTTTTAAATGGAACCATTAGTCAAGCCCACGGTCCTTTTTATGTGAAAAATTTCAGCTCTATTTGAGCTCTTTTTTGCTCCACCACCTCCATAAACATATGCAAACATATATCATGATCTTGGAATTCAATTACATATGTATGTGCCAATGTTCCATAATCATGCCCCATCATCAATTTAAGAAATTTCCATTGAATATCAAATTATGGAGGGGGGGAACTTTTTGCTGCAACATTTGGCTCAAAATCAGGGACCATCTCCGTATGAGGTGAATGAGAACTATAGATATTTGAGAAGTAGATTAGTGCCTTTTCCTCTGGCCATGGAGTCATATACAGTCATCCATCACAAAAATTTGTCTTTGTTCATTCTCACCTTGAAAGTTGCAAAAATTCATGCCCTAATTGAAACGACACTAAATTTGAAAGATATAATAAAAATGCAAGCTAGAAGTGCCCTATTAATACAAAGGGAAAACATTCCTACCTACTCTAACTGAGATAAATTTTGATTGAATAGGAAACATGATATTGCCAATGGAGTTTATCCAACAACTTGTTAAATGTATGGGACTAAATCATGCATTTGATTTCCAGGGAAACATGCGCATGAAGAGAAAAAGTGCAGAATTAATGGAAAATCCATACATGCCACTTATAAAAACTACACCGAAAGGTCAAAAAATGCTTAAGGCCTTAACTTAATTTGAATCCAAAAATGACAAAACAGGATTAGTGAAAACACGAGAGTGGTGTGGGTGAACAACATAAATAAAAAGTGAAGATACCTTTCCCCAAGATGCCTTTGTCACCATTGTATGAAAACATGTTTTCCTTTCCCTTTATACATGCAAGTGAATGCATGATAGGTATGGTGTTTTCCCAGAATAGGAGAAGCCTACTTAAATATATCATTCGCGGAGTGAATGTTTGGGTGCCTTAATGTGCAATGACATGTTTCCAGGACTGAATTCAATGCAAGGCATATTTGAAACTCTAACTCTGTCTTTCGGTGTCTTATTAGAAATTATTTCAGTTTTCATTTTTTGTTTTCAAGTTAGACATTGTTTTCAAGTTTTTACATTTATAATTTTATTGCAATGTGGCAGACAGATCAGAGCAGTGCAGGAACAACCTCGAGACGGGATGATCGCGGAAAGAGGCCAGCGGAAGAACATGTAAAGTGCCAGAATTGCTCTATCTTCGGGTATTTTAGTTATTTACATAATTGAAACAATATTAATTTTGTTCAAATATGCAGACACCTAGCCATGGTACACCTGATGATTCGCTCTTTAAGGAAGAGCTTTCTTCATCCCTATCTCCAGTGTTCTTGTTGCAAAAAACGGCACGAGATGCAAGGTCGGAATTTAATACTTTGATAGACGCGCCTCAAACACCTGAAATAGAAGAGAGGATAAAACATCTTATGAGCCAGCTAGAAATATATTAGGTAGTAATAAAAAGTCAAAAGGATATTTTTTTTGTTCTGCATGAGATGAATTGTGATAGTTTGATTTTTAATTTTTACATTGACTAAACTAGCAAAAAGTTCTTTTGTATGTAGCGTTTTCTAGCATTTGCTGAACCCAGTGTTGGTGGTAGTGGGACACAAGGGAAAGAGATTTCCCAACAACCCTCTTGTACACCTTCTACTCCTTTAGGTGCCAGCCAAGAAACACACCCTGCCCAAGCAGACACCCAGCCAACCGCTGAACGTGTTGGCAATGATGAGGCTGATATGGCCAACTACATTATTGCGTTTCCTGGAGCTACACGTGTCAGCTCCACAGGGACCATTAATGGCACGTTGTTAGTGAACGATGAGGGTGTCCCTATAAAGCATGTACAACTCCCAGGTAAATTTTAATATTTTAACTATTTCATGTACTTTATCTAAAACATATTTATCATGATTTTTATTTTTAAATTAATGATAATATCTTCTTCTTCTTCTTCTTTTCTTTTTCTGTGTAGGAAACAATGATTTCTACAGGTTTCTGGAGAGCCATGCGTTGGTAATTTTTGGCCCAACCATACGCACGGGGTGGAATTCCCAGAATTCCAACCTGAAAAAAGAACTTCTAGATTATCTAGAAGCCCTTTTTGGGGTCGGCACATTTGACAGAACAACGGTGGCTCGGGTAGCCGGCAAATATTTGAAATATACCAGGGACACCTATAGGACGTAATTGCAATTTAACCCTAGATATGAGCGTCCTCTCACAGTTCCAGAGAGTGAGTGGAGAGCACTCATCCATGACAGAAAAGAGAAAAGGGCAAAGAAAGAAGGAAAAATGCCAACTGGACCCACAAGGTAAATTACAACTTTAATTCAATAGCTTTAATTTTCTCTATGTCTAAAATAAAAGTGTGCTACGTCATATCTGACTTCAATATTTTGATGCTAGGTTTCCTGACACCTCGAAGGCAACCAAAGCTAGGATTGAAAAAAAGGGCCATCACAAGCTAGGCCAGGGCGACTACTTGAAATTAGTCGCAAGAATTGTAATTAAGTAGCTAAACATCTTATAATTAATTGTATCGCCTTCCAACATTTTTGTAATCCTATCAAATATGATTAAAAATACACAAACATATGTAATGTAGGGTGATGAATTCGGAACAGAAACTACAGAGGAAGATAAAAATATTGCTTTCCATTTTGGCTATCAAGCCGTAGTTGAACGTCGCAGAAGCTTGGAGCAGGTTCCAAGATCCAGAATGCCTGATAAGGTAAAACATTAACCTTTCAATATGTTTGTTTTCGTCCATAAATTTAATGTCTAACAACTTTTTTTAAATCAAGGGAGAAGCACTACCGATGAGGCAAATAACCCAGTTTTAGAGCCAAATGTAGATGATCCTCACGTGCAACCTGATCATTGTAGTGGGGACCAGGCCGACAATGCTACTATCAATGAGGGCCGTGACGGTAATTAATTTCCACTTATAATTTTTTCTAATTATACCTTGATGGTTGTCCTTATAACCTTTTTTGTTTAAATGACATAGAATGTTTCCCTTGAGGATCTTACCACCAGAGAGGAAGACAGGGCAACAGTCCCAATGGCGACAATTGGTGCACCAGGTAAATAATCTCATTGCAATTTTTTTTATTAATATTACCGAACTAGTTCAATGATATTTAAAAACTAACAATTAAAATTTAATATTATCTATTTTTGTAGGTGATGCCCCGTCACTGGATGAGACCAGACATCGTGACTACGCAACTAGGTCAGCGGAGACAAATGGTGCACTAGGTAAATAATCTCATTGCAATTTTTTTTATTAATATTACCGAACTAGTTCAATGATATTTAAAAACTGACAATTAAAATTTAATATTATCTTTTTTTGTAGGCGATGCCCCATCACTGGATGAGACCAGACATCGTGACAACGCAACTAGGTCAGCGGCGACAACTGGTGCACCAGGTAAATAATCTCATTGCAAATTTTTTTATTAATATTACCGAACTAGTTCAATGATATTTAAAAACTGACAATTAAAATTTAATATTATCTGTTTTTGTAGGCGATGCCCCGTCACTGGATGAGACCAGACATCGTGACTACGCAACTAGGTCAGCAGTGTGGGTCGAAAGGCATGAAACAGGAGCAGAGCACAATGATATTGATGATGTAATTAGGAGCTTTAGAAATAGGAAGAAGAAAAAGAAAATTTGATAATGTAAAATATTGTATTATTATAAGACAAACGTTACCATACTTGGAACGTTTTTTGCGTTATATAAAAAAACTCATTTATCATAATATTTTTATGTCAAGCATTAATTGCAATGTTTCCTTGCGTACTTTTTGTTGAATTGTTTTTTTATTAGTTATTGAATATTTTTTTTTATGCTCATGAAAGTAAAAAATGAAATATATATTGGGTATTGGGGAATTGAGAGTGATGTGAGGGGGGGGGGGATGGGCCATAAGAGCTTCCACCTTCACGTGGTTGGCCCTGTTTAGTAGAGAATAATTTATTGGAGCGATTTAATCTTGGAGCAAACCTCCCTCGATCGAGCGTAGCAACAAAAAATTCATTGTTGACTTAGTTGCTACTCTTTCAGATCGTGGGAGGCTTGTTCCAAGTTCATGCGACTCCAATAAATTGTTCTTGAAACGAAGAGGAGCTTATTCAAGTATGTTTTGACGTTTTCAACATATGTTCTAACATTATCATAGGAATGCATCTTAGAGTAAAAAATACTACATCAATTACTTGTATTTATTGTATAGATAATGATGGATTTTGATTGACTTGGAAGTGCAGGTACAAATCCTCTTGCATCATGAGCAATACAAGTTGTCAACCAGGGTCATTTCCAGGATATTTATTCTTGTGCGCTTGACCAGGTTCGTAATGTCACATTTTGTAAGTTCCTTTACAGTTCATAATTCAATATTACGCTTGTTCATGATTATTATCTAGGTTTTTTGTATGTGTTTTTTCATCTATTTGATTGTAAGAAACTCTGCATGTTTCCTGTTGTTCACTATGATTTCTCCCATTACCACTCCCAGGATGAATCTGAATTTATTTTTACATACGTTACTTTATTGTTACTATGATTTCTCCATTTACGATTTCATAGGTTACATCATGTAAATTTATCAATCTCAGGTTGGTGATGAGCTTTAGTTCTCCAGATTTGGGGCTTTTATGATATTTTCTCCCTCATGTCATTCCTGCATCACCTCATTGTTTGAGCATGCCAATTTTCTACCACTTGTACCAATTGGCACATGTCAATCTCTGAGTGGTGCCACATTTCACCTATTTTCGGTGAGAGTTTAGGGTTTCTCTAACATAGCTTCAGAAATCTGATTCAGTGCCTGCTTGAATATTGTCACATAATACTCATGGTTTGGATTGATGAGCATGTTCTGAATGGTTGGTTTATTCATAAGAACCACCCATATAGTCATCTTGAGATATTTCAGAAGGTTTCTTGGGTTTCCTTTTTCACCGTTTCTAGTGGGTGGGATGGTGTGGGGTGATCCATCAATACTGGTGCTCTTGTAGTAGGGAATTTGTTTTAGGGGATATAAAGGAGCATTTGATGTAGATATCCCATTGGATGCATTCATAGATGGGCACGAGAGGTCAAGAATTTAAATTAAAAATATGCAACCTCTAGCATGGCAACCTGAAGGCCGCGAGAGACACTGGTAAAAGATTGTTTTGTGTTGGCCTTAATATAGTCGTGATTTATTTCTATTATCTTAATGCAAATATATAGTACGGTCTCATTAAAATGAGGACTATGGTTGTATTTCTCTTTGGTTGTTTCTCTCTTAATGCTCGAGAAGTTGCCAAAAGTTGCGATAGTTGTTTAGTTTGCCTGTTACAACTTAAAAGTGGTTTTTAGCAATGGGAGTCATGTTTTTTAAGGTTCATACTAATATGAAGATCTTGTAATTCTATATTCAGCATAAGAGAAGATGGCCTTTGCTTTAGGAAGTATGACAACAATTTCCACATCTACCTCATTGGGTAACAATGGAAAGGGGAAGAAGTTGGGTGCAATGTTTGATAATTATGGCAGACAATTGTCTTCTCTTTCAGTTTTTTCACCCATTTCCTTTAATCGCTGAAGCAGAAGAGGGACTCTGAGATTACGCGACAGAGAGAAGGTAGTTAATACAAGAGCTATGGAAAAGGAGTTGTACTTAAACAAGGATGTCTTAGTGACAAAAAAATTGCAGGTCAGAGAAAAAATTATGTTTAAAGGAAGGTCACCTGCACGTGAAACTTCACTGCGGTGGATCTTTCCTTGTCCACTTATATTCGATTTTAATGTGTTATTTTAATTTTTCATGGAGGTTTTTTTTGGCATATGGTCTGACATTCAATTTCACACTTATTGAAAGCATTGTCAATTTGTCTTACAGGCGGTGTGAACAAACTTGCTGATCTTGTTGGAGTCAACCTTGGGGCGAAGGGAAAAATGTTGTCTTGGAGAGCAAGCATGGTTCTCAGAAAATAGTTAATGATGGTGTGACAGTAGCTAAGGAGGTAATTTTTAGATGTGTGCTCTGGTTTTCTTTTTAACGTTGTATTAGTTCCCCCTCTTAGATGTCTTAGATTTGGTAGGCATAATTTGAAAACTCAAAGGTGAAAGGAAACATATTTGTTACCGAGTGGTCTACTTGGCCTATGGACTAGCCACATTAGAGTAATGCATAAAGATTTTCACAACAATAAAAGGAAAGGGTTATGGCTGAGTCAAATTTTATTGTTATTGACAGTGTAATGAAATGTATCTCAATGCTATGGTTTTAGCCTTTTTATTGGTTGAATTAGAGGACCCAGTTGAAAATATTGGGGCCAAGTTGGTAAGGCAAGCTGCGGCAAAGACAAATGATTTAGCTGGGGATGGAACCACAACATATGTTGTTCTTGCACATGTTGGAATATTGAAAAATTCCAGAAAAATGAATGGAGAATAAATCTCCCTTCCTCTAACACAGAGAAAATAAAAATTTCTTTGACAGGAGACAGAGTTTCAATACTTTGAAAACAAACTTCTATTCCCTTCAATAACTCAAAAAAAAACTACTACACTTCTTCCTCACTGAGAGGGATTACAAAATTATGATTGCTACAAAACGCAGTGCATAAAACCAACTCACTGTCTGTTCAAAACAAACATACTCTGTCTCTAAAACACTCTGCTGTGTTTTTCACTTTAGCACTGCTGTGCATACACACTTAAAAAGTTACACTCAGTCTTTCACTTTTTACACACTGTTGTGTAATAAAAAATTTACGTACTGTCTATAAAAAAAAACTACCAAGCTTTTTTGTCCTTTTTATTTTTATATGCCGTAACATATAAAACATATTATAATAAACCCTCTTTTTAAAAAAATAAAATTAAAACTAAATTCTATGGCCCACCTTTAATTTCGCATATGATATATATATAACATATGTTTAAAACATATGTATATATTAAACTATCAAAACATTAAAGAACCCTTTTCGTCGTACTTCAAAAGTCTGAATAGATTGAATTTCAAACCAAATTCGCATTCCAAAATGGGATGCTAACGTCTGCCTAATTTTAACTCGAATTCTCAATCCAATGTGCCCTATAAAAAATTTGGGTCCGGTTTTCAGGTTTTCAGATTCCCTTCAATTTCATGTGATCCAATATTAATGCTCCACGTGTCCTCCTTTTGAATTTACAAAACTGTCGGGTAAATTTCTGTTTGTTTAATTTCTGGTTGGTGAATTGCGTTAATGCTGGTTATTGTGTTTAAATACAATCCTGTACAGAAATATGGCTGCGGCCGTCTACAAAAAAAACTTGCAGGAATTTTAAATGCTGAATTAAATTTCTGGATGGCATGCAAGCAACCTCCAAAAAAAATGTTGCTGCTGCATCCGTCCTTCTGCTGCAGCAGTTGAAGTTAAAATTCAACAGCACAGGGTTTAATAAGTGAGGGTGTAAAGGTAACTTTTTGTCGATAATACTGGATTAAGATCATCTATTCATTTTTGTAGGGTCTTATGGTGTTTGGTTTTTTAGTTTTGGGTTGGGTTTATTGAGTCTAAGATAGTTTTTGAGTGAAAAAATTGCTATCAGGTATTAAAAAATTTTGGTTCTTTTGTCAAAATTAATGAGCTTGTTAGGAAATACAAAACTGACAATGGTTGTATCTTAAATTTGTGGAAAATAATTTGAAATGAAACCTTTTTGTTTAGGTTGTTGCAGCAGGTGCAAACCCCATTCAAATTACTAGGGGCATTGACAAGACAATAAAGGCCCTTGTTTGGGAACTCAAAATTTTGTCAAAGGAGGTAAACGCTTGCCTTTTGAGTAGGCTGGTTTTCCTTTTTGCTGATGGTTTGGTGTATCTAATTGAATTAGTTGCCTAAGGTATTTTTGGTTGCAAACTCATTTTCATTTTTCATACAGTATTGGCCTTGTGGAATACATTTGATCGTGTGGTTTTGTTAGATCTACAACATTTGTAGTTGTTTAGTCTTATGGCCGAGGTGCACTTTTATTATGGAAATAGTTGATGCAATATTGTCATTTAATCCTTACTGCAGGGTAGCATGTTGAGAAGTTTCTTTTGAAACATTTGATATTCAAAATGACACTTGATCCTATACAGCATCATGCACTTGACTTCAAAATTCATATTCAAAGTGTGCCAGACAATTCTTGCAAAATTTTAAATATTTACGTTGTTTTAAACCATTATCTTTTTCATGTATTGGATGCTGAAAATGTGAAAAAAACTTTGGTATGAAACCAACTGGTGAATAATTTCCAGCAAAACAACCACTTCCAAGACATGATTTAGAAGTAGAACATATGTACTTATGAAGCATAGAAAGATATCCTTGATGCATTGTCAATTTTTGGCTAGGGTTATTTTTGGAGAAAATAACTCCTTATTCCTAAAATAGTGATCTTCAATACAAGTAAATGCCAGAGAAGAGAGATCATCGTGTGACGCAACAAAACTGAAATTGGACCCCTAAGGAGAGCTGGTGTGTCTACAATCGCTCTGTCAGCATTTTCCCTTGGTTTACCCCATTCTTTTCCTCCAGCCTGAGTCTTAATTGACTTCTTCTTTCTTCGGGTTTATTTATCAAATTCGTAGAATTTGATAAATAAATACTATCCACAATGGTTGGACTTTAATTTATATTCCGGACTTTATATTATCTCCAATCCTTATAACCAATGTTTAACTTTCAACACTTTGTATTTATACTCCACGTTTCTTTTTAAATAAATAACTTGTAATGAACTTTCGGCTCTATATTTCACCACCCAGCCTTACAACAATCACGCTCCAGACTTATGCTAATTATCCACCAATCGTTTAATTAAACAATTTCATTATACTCTGGCCCCACCTATATATATCAATAACCAATCAAACACTCGTATCGTACCTGGCTATCCTCCGCACACCTTAGTTAATCTCCGGGCAAGTTCAACGTGCGACCACCGTCCGATGGCCCTTCTCCAAATCAACGAATCTTGGAAATTTCGCTCGGCTTCCAACATCGGGCTTTAACGTGCGATGGCGCGAGTTAAATGGTGGTTTTCCGGGGGTCACTTCGCCACATGTCGCATTCCCTATGGAATCGCTCGCGAATAGGAAATACCGCCTACTCCGCAAAAGCGGTGCGATATGGGCAACCCGCTTTTTTGATTTCGCTCGTGGTTTTGGTACAGGGCTTGACCACGGGTGCAAGTCTGGTTCCGCTATCCTTTTGTTTGTTAACTCATGTCCAATCCTCGGGTCAAGTTCCGAAAGCACAACAATTTTGTCTCTTTATTAAGTGGGATTTTTATATTTGACAGTTTTCACGACCCCGGTTCTCTACACAGACCTCGCCTTCGGGTGGGGTGAGTTCACAAGGTTATCCAACAATTTACGGGAATTCAAAGACAGAAGAATGGAATTATCAGTACCCAATCGCCTCACAGTTAAACAATTCTTCACAATTAGCAGTTCGAGATAATTCAATGGCAACTAAGCTTGGAAATCATTTAACTAGAAACAATTGTTCACACACAGAGGTTTATTGCAGAAATCCCCTCTCTACTTTTATTCATCCGAGGAATTACAATTTATATACATAACATATGGCTCTTTGGTTCCTCTGAGAGGACCGTTCTAGAAATAAAAAGGTCTAATTATAATAATTCAACTAACTAAAACTGTTCGAATCCTACAACTCTAACTAGTCTAAGTAATACAGTCAGCTGAGGTATTGACACCTAGCTGTTACAACTCAAATGTTTTCGAACCCTCCTAGCCACAACATGAGGACAAAACCTCCTAAATTTCTGGCTAGTGCCTAATGCCCCTGCATCATCATGTGACATAAACCTATTAACAAAAGTGAACAGGGAATGATTATTAATTATGGCATACTAAGTTGTCAGTGATTTTGACTATTTGTCTTTAACATGTAAAAATGTTAAATTCCAAACTTACATCATCATGGTTTGGCATCATGAGCTTGAATAATTGTCCACCATGCTCATAATTTCATTGTTGTATTCATATCTATAAACAACATTTCAAATAATAATAATAAAAGTTCTATAAGAAAAATCCAGACCTCCATGCTGCTGCTCCTTGTGAGACAAAGTCAAAATTGCATTACACAATCTGACACATAAGAATCTCCTATATCCCGGTGGTATGTATCCAAACTCTTATAATAGTGTCTTTGAGACTTATGTTGACATTGCCAATGAGATATTTAAGCAATGAAAGATGGAGCCTTCTTCATTGTTGTATATGTAACAGTCTTTTATTACTATAAAGATTGATGGTTTTGTCTTTCTGAAAATGAACTGTAAAAATAATTTATTGTGGTCAATTGAAAAGTTTTTTTTTAAAGCTTTTCATTATGGAAGGGCGACATAGATATATGCCCTTATAATTGAAATTCGAACATGCCCTTAAAATTTTATCACTGTGTGGGACCTTAACAAACAATAAAACTATTCTGCCGCTCATTATATAAAACATATAACAAAACCTTTGTCAAAACTTCAAACGAACCCTTTAGCCGTGGGTATTTCATCACGAATTGATAATTTTACCATGTACCTTCTTCTAGAGGAATATTCTTCCACTTGATTAGGTACTTCATAATGGTTATATGTCAAAGAGATACAAAATGTTTATCTATAACTTTTTGTGGTTCAAGAATCAACTTTCATTCTTCATCTAATTTTGGAAGTTCTATTTACATTGGCATATTTTTTTCCCAAAACCTTTTTTAGGCAAGATACATGAAAAACCTTATGAATGCAAGAAGAAGGAAAATATAACTTCTATACCACTTGTGCAATCCTATGAATAATTATTTAGGGCCATAACGTTTTTGAGCTAATTCTTTATTCTTCTTTTTCTTGAATGAAGATTGCTTATAATGCTATAATCTAAAAAATACCCAATTACCCTCCTCAAATTATCTTTCACTTCAATGTTGTTCCCCTTGTTGTTTTATCATATTTCATGTCATTTGAAGGTTTTCCATAATAATTTTCAAAGTTTCTTTAGTATTTTCCATATGTGACTCTGTTTCCTATACTTTGGACTTATCTTGCAAAAAGTATGAGATACTAGGAGTTGGATATCCATAAAGGGCCTTAAATGGGGAAATTTTGGTAGATGTGTGATAGGTAGTATGATAGTATCATATTACCATTCTTCCTTGAGGAACCCACACTTCATCCATTAAGATTGATTTTCTAAAGAGTAACATTGTAGATAACCTTAAAAGCATTTGTTAACTATTTTTGTTTGACCATTTGATTGTGTTTGATATGTAGAACTCATGGCAGCTAGTGTTTCTCCACTCATATTAAATAATTATTTCAAAAAGTTTCTTGTTACTATTACTTTAGGAAAACCATGAAGACTATGAATTTCTTTCACGGACACTTCTGCCACTTGGCTTGTTGTTTATGTACTTTGAGCTCTACAAAAAAATCTACAAAATTTGTCTATATAAATGACCACAAAAATGTCATACTTACCTTTATATTTCAGTAACCCTATAATAAAGTCTATTGATATATCTTCTAGTCTTTGAATATGTATGTGGAATGGTTGAAGTAACCCTAGAGATTTTACTATCTCTTTTTTATTTATTATGCAAACCTGACCTTCTCTTACAAAATTTTGAATATCTTTCTTCATTCCTTCCAAAAATATATTTTTTGATCCTTTGAGATGTTTTAAGGAACCCCGCATCCTACCATCAGAGAGACATGGGACTCCCTTAATATTTGTTTATTCAAATATGCTTGCGTGCATAAAAATATTCTACATTTGCACCAAAGTATATCTCTTTCACTCCCAATGCTCCATAGAGTTCATCCCATCCTTTATAAATTTTAGTTTTTGTTTAGTACTATTGTCATTTTTCCATTATGGCAAGCTTCTTCTAGCCACCTAGGAATAGAAATGTAATTGGATATAAATTTGAGGCCTCTTCTGTTTTAGAAAGAGCATCATGTACTAAATTTTCCTTACCCTTTTTGCAGATTATCTCAAAATTAAAACTTTGCATTTTTTCTCCTCATTTTTGTTAATCTTCCAATGAAATCCATAGCTTCAAAAAATACTTTATGCTATCATTGTATATCTTGACTTTAAAGTACCTCCCAATGATATGCTATCCCCATTTTTTATTGCATGTAATATTGCTTCCATTTGTTTTTCATACGTATATTTCACCAAATATTTTCCTTGAATTCCTTGCTTTTAAAAGCCAATGATACCCCTTATTGTGTTAATGTTACGTAAATTCCTTGTCCTAGTGCCTCACACTCTACTATGAATGTTTTACCAAAAGTAGGTGCAACCGATGTTGGTGTAGAAGACATGGCATCCATTAAAAGAGAGAATGCCAAAGCAGCCTCATCATTCCATATAAATGATATTTTCTTCAAGAGATATGTGAGTGGACTTGAAATGCATGCATAATTCTTAACAAATTATCAATAATATCATGTAAGTCTAAAATATCTTCTAAGAACCTTGATTTTCTTAGGAATAGGTCATTTTGTAATAGCTTGCATCTTTTGAGGCTCCAACTTCACTCCTTCCTTTAAAACAATATGAACCAAATACTCGAATTCTTATTTCCCAAAATCACATTTGGATATTTTTACATAAAAATGATTGTTCTCAATAATTTATATAACTTTTCAACATGTTTAGTGTGGTATTCCCATGATTTATTATAAATATGTGTATTATCAAAGAAAACCAACACAAATTTTATAAGATGGGATCAAAAAAAATTGTTCTTAAGTCGAGCCCGCCGGACTTCAAACGACGATAAACCATAATTCAAACCAAATTCGCGTTCCAAAATAGCCTGCTGACGTCGGCCAATTTTGTGACGCGAAAACCAAATGAATTACGCCCTAATATTTTTCGGGTCCGAAGTTGGGCTGGCGTACGGAGGGAGAGTTGTGACGCGAATTTCTTATCAAATTTGCCCTAATATTTTTCGGGTCCGGATTTCCACTGCGCGAGCGGCCCAAACAAAGATCTGCTCCAATCAATTTCTGCCACGTGTCCTCAATAAAAACTTGCCCTGCTCCCGGCTGCGGGTGCATTCGATGGCGTTTAAGGCAATGGGACATGGATATGGCGATTTCATATCAATCGCATTAACATTTAACGCTGTTCAATTAAGTTTTCACATCAAATCCGCATTAATTAATTTTTAACACTGTTCAAGATCGGACCTCCACTCCTCTTTGTGATTCTGCACGCTCCAATATGATCCGGCCTTCAGCTCTCATTATTAATGATCATAGATTAATTATGATGGGCGTCCTTTGATTGCATTGCAGTCGGGTCGAAAAAATGGCGTTTAGCTATGGTTTTTCAGATGAGCCGGTTGCTGGATTACACTGTCTGCTAACTGTGACGATAAGGAGAAGTGGCCAGCTGAACTACTGCCTAGACCTTGCTGCATATCTGCATTTCTCTCGGTTCTTTCTCTGTTTGTCTTCCTCTGTTTCTTGGAATTCTGCTTCTCCGTCTCCTCTTGTGCCCACTACGCCTGAGACTGCACCCATGCCTCGCGTGCGTCATAGGATGCGTTTCCACAGGGAGAGCACTAGAGGTCAACCCCTGCGTGCTCCCTCCAGCCCCTCAACAGAGTCGACTTCCGGCCAGTCCAGTGATTATTACGCAGGTCGATATCCAAATACTAGGAGTGGGCGGAGTCGGGTTGTAGGATCTGGCCACCATATGGATTCCCCTGCTCCTCGCTTCCCCACCGCTAGTTCATCTTCTCCCACGACACGCACTACGCAATTTTCCTTTAATTTCTCTCTCAACTGCCCGCGAATCACATCTTTAGTCACTGTGGTCTTCCGCGAGGAGGCCCAAAAGGAGGAAGAATGCACCCGTCCGGCGGGTCTGAGCTCGAAAAAAGGCGGCCAACATTCGGGCCTTCAGGAGGGGAGCCATGGCATGCATGTGGAGGTAGTACCTAGCGATCTTGGACCTTCCGAAGGATGGTGCCGAATCATGGAGGAACCACCAGAGGAGTAGTTTGGTTAATTTGTTTTTCTTGCTTAGTAGGCCCACTTAATTGGGTTTCTTTTAGATTATTTTACTGTGCTAGACCTTTGTAATATTTTTGAATTCTGTAAATTAAACGTTCAAGACTAGTTTCCCTGTATAAGGGCATTCTTCTTAATTTTTTGATTTTTTGATGACAAATTTGCCATGAGTCTGGCCAGGCAATGTTTTTGACTTCGGTGTAATTTTATTCCCAATGTTAATAGATTAAATTTACTTAGAATTCTCACATGATTAGCGTTTTTCTTGATCTGTTCAAGGATTTTGGGTAGTTTAATTTGTATTTGGAACAATGGACATCGGTACTCTATCTGTTGCTTTACTATTCTACATACTGCTATTTCACTTTCTTATAGATGCATTGGGCATATTTGGATGCTTTCTTAGATTGTCGATAATCTCCATGTGGACCGTTACTGGATTTTATATCATGTCCCTGTATGTGACATGGGGTATTTTTCTATCATTGTCTGGGGTGGGACTTCCACTTTTCTGGATGGATATTTGGGTTCCGATCTTCAGATGTGAAAATGTAATGACTTCATGGACTGTTTTACTTCATATAATATATTCAAAACAACGTTTTTTCTCTTGTGAAAAAAAAATGATTAATGTTTATCAATCTGCCTTCAAAACTAGCGATGCTGGTCTATGTTGCTGGTTTATTGATATGGTCTGATGGTCTTTTTATATTTTGGACATATCACACTCCTCACATGATTAGCGTTTTTCTCTGTTGCAGGATTTTGGGTACTTTAATTTGTATTTGGAACAATGGACGTCGGTACTCTATCTATTTCTTTACTATTCTACATACTGCTATTTCACTTTCTTATAGATGCCTTGGGCATATTTGGATGCTTTCTCAAATTGTCGATAATCTCCATGTGGACCGTTACTGGGTTTTATATCAAGTCGTTGTATGTGACATGGGGTATTTTTCTATCATTTTCTGGGGTGGGACTTCCACTTTTCTGGATGGATATTTGGGTTCCAATCTTCAGATGTGAAAATGTAATGACTTCATGGACTGTTTTACTTCATATAATATATTCAAAACATCGTTTTTTCTCTTGTGAAAAAAAAATGATTAATTTTTATCACTCTGCCTTCAAAACTAGTGATGCTGGTCTATGTTGCTGGTTTATTGATATGGTCTGATGGTCTTTTTATATTTTGGACATATCACACTCCTCACATGTTTAGCATTTTTCTCTGTTCAAGGATTTTGGGTACTTTAATTTGTATTTGGAACAATGGACGTCGGTACTCTATTTGTTGCTTTACTATTCTACATACTGCTATTTCACTTTCTTATAGATGCCTCGGGCATGTTTGGATGCTTTCTCAGATTGTCGATAATCTCCATGTGGACCGTTACTGGGTTTTATATCAAGTCGCTGTATGTGACATGGGGTATTTTTCTATCATTGTCTGGGGTGGGACTTCCACTTTTCTGGATGGATATTTGGGTTCCAGTCTTAAGATGTGAAAATGTAATGACTTCATGGACTGTTTTACTTCATACAATATATTCAAAACATCGTTTTTTCTCTTGTGAAAAAAAAATGATTAATGTTTATTACTCTGCCTTCAAAACTAGCGATGCTGGTCTATGTTGCTGGTTTATTGATATGGTCTGATGGTCTTTTTATATTTTGGACATATCACACTCCTCACATGATTAGCGTTTTTCTCTGTTCAAGGATTTTGGGTACTTTAATTTGTATTTGGAACAATGGACATTGGTACTCTATATGTTGTTTTACTATTCTACATACTGCTATTTCACTTTCTTATAGATGCCTCAGGCATATTTGGATGCTTTCTCGGATTTGTCGATAATCTCCATGTGGACCGTTACTGGCTTTTATATCAAGTCCCTGTATGTGACATGGGGTATTTTCCTATCACTGTCTAGGGTGGGACTTCCACTTTTATGGATGGATATTTTGGTTCCAATCTTCAGATGTGAAGATGTAATGACTTCATGGACTGTTTTACTTCATATAATATATTCAAAACAACATTTTTTCTCTTGTGAAAAAAAAATGATTAATGTTTATCACTCTGCCTTCAAAAATAGTGATGCTAGTCTATGTTGCTGGTTTATTGATATGGTATGATGGTCTTTTTATATTTTGGACATATCACACTCCTCACATGATTAGCGTTTTTCTCTGTTGCAGGATTTTGGGTACTTTAATTTGTATTTGGAACAATGGACGTCGGTACTCTATATGTTGCTTTACTATTCTACATACTGCTATTTCACTTTCTTATAGATGCCTCGGGCATATTTGGATGCTTTCTCAGATTGTCGATAATCTCCATGTGGACCGTTATTGGGTTTTATATCATGTCCCTGTATGTGACATGGGGTATTTTTCTATCATTGTCCGGGGTGGGACTTCCACTTTTCTGGATGGATATTTGGGTTCCAATCTTCAGATGTGAAAATGTAATGACTTCATGGACTGTTTTACTTCATATAATATATTCAAAACAACGTTTTTCCTCTTTTAAAGTTTCATTTTTTTTTTTAAATTGAACCCGTCGTCGGTATACCGACGCCTTGTAAGCGTCGGAATTGCGACAACTCAGAAACGTCGGAAGAGCAACAATATAAAAACGTCAGACGAGTGACGTTCAAAACGTCGGACCACATTTCGTCAAAATTGCGACAGCTTACAAACATTGGAAGAGCGACGTTCAAAACGTCGGACCACATTTCATCGGAATTGCGACAGCTTACAAACGTCGGAAGAGCAACGTCAAAAACGTCGGACCACATTGCGTCGGAATTGCGACCTTTTAAAAATGTCGGAAGAGCGACGTTCAAAACGTCGGACCACATTTCGTCGGAAGTGCGACAGTTTACAAACGTCGGAAGCGCGACGATTCGTGAGATGTCAGAAGAGCAACGCTTGTTCGAAAGCGACGGAAGAAGTGTCAATAGTGTGACACTTTTTAAGTGCATCGAAACTGCGACGGCATGACAAACCACGTTTTGTCCACCCTCGAACTGTCACTCTTGTGACAACTATGTGTCAGAATAGCGACGAATTGGCCGTCGGAATTTCCGCCAAATTTTCTAGTGCATAGTCAGCAAGGGTGCATGCACAGTTGGCAAGGCTGCACTTGAAATCTTAGGCTCCCTTATACTAATACTCTTTACAATTTGTCTCTTTAATGTAGTGAAAACCCCTTTTATCTTGGCAAACCATGAAGGTCACCTTCAGATATACTTTCTGCCTACTGTCATCATGCGCGTCTTTACCCACACCGTTTTTTCCACTGTCTTCACTATTTCGCCCATCAAAATCTTCTTCTGTCTCTTGACTATCATTTTTTTCTTCCTCTTCATTAGGCTCATTGTATTTTTCACTGCCCTCTTCTTCATCATTGTCTTCTTTGTCTTGACTGTGATTTTCCTCTTTGTCACTGCTTTCTTCTTCATCACTTTCTTCTTTGTCCTCTTCCTTATCATCACTTCTTTCATTTTCCCTTTCTTCATTGTCTTTTTTCTCATTTTCACTTTCTTCTTCCTTAGAGTTTTTCACATTTCCTCTAAGTTTTACCTTTCAAAATAGCATGAGAGGGAGGCAAGGATCTAATATCTATTATAAAAACCCTCAGGAGGTGATAGGCAGAGAAAAGGAGGAGATTTGAGTAATTTTGAGGCTTGAAATTGCTTAAAAAACCTCCTGAAAGGAGCGCAGCGTAGAAGTGTAGTGTAGGAGCACAACGCAAATTTTTCGGGTTGGGCAAGTTGGGTTAGTGCCTTGTGCCAAACACGTAGCACCAAGGCGGAGCACCAACTCTTGAACGCACAGCGCCAATTTACAAAGGGCATTTGGAGGCCTTACCGGTGTCGGAATGAGATTTGTGATAGCTTGTTGAAAATCTTGATTAGTCTACTTTCCAAAATGGCTTCTTTTGTTCCATTTGGTGTTCACTTACCTGTCCAAAAACTGATTCTCCCAACGGTGGTCAAAAAGTGTTGAATGATGGTGTAGAAATGCAAAGTGCTGGTGCAGAAAAATTTTGGAGACCTTCTTTAACTCTAAAGTGAGCTCATGATAGCTCATTGGAAAGCTCTTCAAGTCTAGTTGTCATTTGACTCATCATGAAAGTCATTTGGACACTTGACGCAACAACACTACTGAAAGTCGCCCAAAGGAGAGGTTGGTCAATTGTGATGTGGCTCTGGTTGCTTCTCTTTCATTTATTTGACAATTAAACATATCCAAAACTTTATAATAAACCCATTCACTGTGTTTTAATAATTAACTGTGTAATAACCCTTGGCAATAATGTTATTATCCAACGGGATTTTATATTAATAGCCCAACACTTTATGAACAAAATACTTTATAATAGCCCGTGGATTCGACCCCACCTATAACTCGACAGACCAATCAAACGCTTGCACCGTACCTCTTTTATCGTCCGCGCACCTCCGTTATCGTTCGAGCATCTATGGCAGGCGACCACCGTCCGATTGCCTTTACCCAGATCAACGACTCTGAGCGATTTCGCTCGGCGTCCTGGTACGAGGGATAACGTGCGATGGCGCGTTTTAACCAGCGGTTTTGAAACGGGTCCCTTGCCACGTGTCGATTCTTGTATGGAATCGCTCCAATTTAGAAAATACCACCAACGCCGCAAAAGCAGTGCGATGGGGGGGAAATCCGCCTTTGTAAATCCGCCGTGGTTTTTGCTACAGTGCTCAACCAAGGTTAAGTCGGGGTTGTGTTCTCCTATGTATTTCCTCGTTTATTAACCCTGGGTTTAATCTCTGGTTGGGGAATTCAATTAACACAACAAACGAAATTTTTTTTCTTTACACGGGAATCTCACCAACATTAAACAGGATTCCACAATCACTATTTCACTACACAGGCCTCACCTGCGATGGGATAATTTCACAGGGTTATCCAACAATTTACAGGAATTCAAGACAGAGAACGGAATTCCTAATACACAATTGCCTCGCAATCAAACGAACCTCCACACAATTACCATTTCAAGACAATTAGACAACCAACAGGAATGAAATTCATCTAATTGGAAGCAATCGACAATGCACCAAGTTTTATTGCAGAATCTCTATTCTATTCTTCTTCTCTACCTCTATACATCCGAAGGATATAATTATATACATTACGGAGTGACTCTTCGGTTCTTTAGTGAGGACTGTTTAGAAAACCAACAGTCTAATTACAATAATTCAGTGTAATGGATGTATGAAAATTGGACTAGCTAGACTATTCGACCCCTACAACTCTAACTACTCTGGAATGAAACAGTCAGCTGAGGTATTGACACCTAGCTGTTACAATTTTGATGATTTCGAATCCTCCTAGATACAACATGTGGACAAAACCTCCTACATTGCTGGCTAGTTTATAATGCCCCTGCATCAGACTCCAGAGGGCAATCTTCTTCATGGGCTCCTGTCCATGAGCTCTTCCACTGATCTGCCTATCTTCTGCAACATTTCTTCAGTCATCCAAGTGGCATCTTCCTCTGGCTTATCCCTCCATTTGATCAAGTACTGAAAGTACTCTTGTCCTCTGGTCCTTCTGAACACCCTTTTATCCAATATCTTCTCTGGTTGCAATGGCTGTGCTGGAGGTAGCTTCTCTTTCCACTCAATCTGTTACTTGTCTGCTGATCTTTCTTCTGCACCATCATTTTCATACTTGCACAAGTCTGCGACATTAAAATGGGAGATATTCCAACATCAGGTAGCAATTCAATCTCATAAGAATTTGCAGAAAACTTCCTAAGTATCTTGCATGGCCCAATATTTTTGAACTTCAGTTTATTATACTGCTTCTTTGGGAACCTCTCCTTTCTCAAGTGTGCCAAAACCTGATCTCCTACTTCAAAATGAACTTCATTTCTGCTCAAGTCTGCTCTGCTTTTGTATTTGATGCTTCTGTCTTGTAATTGCTGCTTCACTTGTTCCTGTATGGCCTGGATCTCTGAAGAAAATTCCTCACCATCTGCACTCCTTATCTCTGCCCTTCCTAGATCTCTTAACTCTGATATTCCTTTGGGGTGCATTCCATAAACAATGTGGAATGGGCTCCACCCTGTGCTCCTATTTGGCGAGTCATTGTATGCATATTCTGCCTGGGGAAAAATATGGTCCCACTGCTTGGGATGCTCTCCTGCAAGACTTCTCAACAGATTTCCCAGACTCCTATTCACTACCTCAGTTTGTCCATCAGTCTGAGGATGATAAGCTGAGCTGAAACTTAGTTTGGTACCAAGTTTCTTCCACAATGTCTTCCAAAAGTGACCCACAAATCTGGTGTCTCTGTCTGAAACAATACTCTTGGGCAACCCATGCAATCTAACAACTTCTTTGAAAAACAAGTTAGCAACATGGTTGGCATCACTAGTTTTATAACATGGAATAAAATTTGCCATTTTGGAGAATCTGTCCACCACAACAAAGACTGCATCATTCCCTCTCTGAGTCTTGGGTAATCCTAGAACAAAATCCATACCCACCATGTCCCAAGGCCTGTCTGGAATAGGCAAGGGAGTGTACAATTCTGCATTCTGGCTCCTTCCTTTAGCATACTGGAAGATTTTGCAATTCTTCACAAATTTATCCACTTCTTCTCTAATCTTGGGCCAGTAATAGAAATGACTCAGCTGCTCATAAGTCTTGTCAGTACCAAAGTGTCCAGCAAGTCCTCCACTATGCTTCTCTTTCATCAAATTTTCTCTCATGGAACATTTTCTGTAATATTTGATGTAAGTAAATGACATAAAACATGATGCAAGAGGATAAACTCAGAAAATTGCCTAAGTTAAGAACAAAACAAAGTTAAAGGTCACTTATCTAGAAAATATGCAAAAATCCTTTTCATATGGTAGGGGCCCTCTACCATCAGATTGACACACGAATCCTTAACTCCTTAAAGTTACTTTAGATCATGCATCAAAGTTATACTTCTTTCATTAGAAGAAAAACGCTCAGAAACAGAGTATCACAGTCTTTGAAAACTAACAAAAAAACATCATCTAACTATTTCTCGGTTCACCGAGTTATTTTTATAAGCAAATACATAGCTGTCATTGAGTAGAAATAGGCATAGGTGTATTTTATAATCAAAATCGAACTAGAACTCCTGTTGAGGACTCGTATTCTGCTGAAGACACCTCAAGAGTCCTTATCCTTGTAGAAGTCTGCTTCTTGGTTTTGGCTTTGTCCACGTGCATAACCACTGCTAGATTTTTGCTCAGCCTTCGTGGAGGACAAGGAATGATGTAGGAGAGTTTTGGAGTCTAACCATATACGTATTTACCGTAGATGACACCTGTAACCTATTTGAACACAAAGATGGCTACGGAACATACGACTAGCTACAGAATGACTGCATTCTGTAGCTAAGTCTGCTCAGAAATCACTTTGACAACAAAACCACAAAAGTATAATAAGTCAGTCATTGCATGTATTCTTAAAGTGATTTTAATCATTCTTATTGATCTTTTACGCCTATAACTGATAAAGGATAAATGGAATCAAGTGGATTTGGTGAAAAGAAAAGACATTTTTAGGGCTCAACATACCCCCACTGCAAAAATTTTGCATGTCCTCATGCAATCAATCCATGTATTCTGAAACTTCAGCCAGAACAGCTAGCTTTATTTTTCTGCTTTGTTTGGTGTTCAATGGCATCCTAGGCTTCCTTATGACCAATTTGAACCTCAGATTTATAAGTGCCATGTTCAATTTCTTGTTTTTCTTCTTCAGCTTCTCACTACCCTTGTACAATTTTTCCATTTGCAGAGAGAGTTGTGTACATGTCACTTTTCAGTTTGACTTGTTCCCTTAAAATTTCATTTTCATTTTTTATATGCCTATTCAGTACTTCCAATTCATATTTGTCTCTTTTCAGAACTTCAATTGAAGATTCTTATGGGCTAGGAGTTCTTTCTCTGTTTTCTGAGGCTCTTTTTTCTAATGATTCAACATAATTATAGATCTGTTGTTGAGTTGGATCTACATCCGGAGTTCCTCTATCAAGATCTTCTTCATACTGGTACTTAGGAGATCTGTCAATTGGTGTCTCTTCATCTTCAATGTCTATGATTCTGGTTTTCTTAACTCCTATCTTCTTCAATATTCCTTTAAGCCTATGACTTCTTCTCAGTTTAGATGGTCTCTCACCTTTCTCTTTAGCATCCTTTCTTATTACCTTTTCCTTTTTGAGCTGTTTCTTGATTTTGGCCAGTTTTTAAGAGACAATTTCCTCACTCTCTTCTTGTATTGATTTATCAGTTTTAATTTCAACAGATTTGGAAACTTTTCCCCTCCTGCTTCTTCTTACAAGTTTTTCTTCAGACAGAGTTTCTTTAGGTTCATCAAAATGATTTCTCAAGAGGAATTCATCCCAACTGTCTCCTACCTTCTTCAAATGATGCTAAATTAAAATTTTAACTAGGCCATGATGGTATAAGGTGGTTTCTAAGAACTGAATCCTTTTTTGGACATTAGAAGCCATCCTTTTTAGGCTATTGAGCAAGAAAAAGGGTAAATTTATCTCTTCATTTAGGAAATTCATCATAATTCGAATGTGATAAACATATAGGGTGCCAAATATCCCCTCACAAGTTATAAAATTTTGTAGAATTAGCAACATATTCGCCATTTATTTTTCAAGGTTGAACTAGGAATGCCTTTCTTGAAAACTAAAATGTCCATACCTGGTGTTTTTAGCATCTGTGTTCAGGCTTCATTGTGAAATTATTTATTTTTAAATCATCGTTCACCTTGCCTTGGCAACTCTGTTGCTTCTGCTATGAAAGATTCTGTGATAATGAACCTGTTGAGGCCTCGAAAATTGCTGCTACAACATTGGGGGATAACCACCCGGTTCGGATCTTAATACAGCTCATTTTCCGTTTATGATAGTGGCTCCGACTGGTTTAACTAGGTCTAGTTACCTTTTCCCTATCACTATTGGTTTATGATGTTTCCTTAAATACCAATAGAAAGGGATATCAGATCAATTCTTCTTGCTGATCAGGCAAGAGAATGACCCTTAAGCTGATTTGGGTTCAGCTAAACCACAACTAAGATTATGCCTCTTTGAGAAGAGGACTTAAAAGAATGTAAATTTAATCTAATTGCAAACTTATTCTATAATGCAAGAAAAAAAAAACTAATCTAAATCCTATCTCAATCAGGTAGATGAAAATCTAACCCAACTAAGAGCAAGATAATTAAGTGATGATAATTAAAATATGTCTGGCTTTTAATTAATGTTAAGCTAACGAATAAATTCAATTAGCTCACATTTGTGAGTACCAAAACACATTCTATTAAGACCATTTGACTAAAATAATAAATCAACAACACTCCGGAAGAAATTCACAAAAATGATATCGATTATCATATCAGTCAAACTAATAATTAAACAATAACATGTGGAAGAAATTCACAACACATTACTATTTAATAAATCAGTGTTATAAGAAAGATTTCTGAGTAATGATTACTCAGAAATTAGAGTTTAATTCATAAGAGCAGAGGTACTTAACAATTTTAGACAAATTATCCATATCAACAGAAATGCCAAAACATGAATAAAATGAAACAACAATTTTATTAAAATAAAAATGAAACTGGTATTTGATACAGAAATGCCAAAAATACCAGTTAATTAAATTTGCTTCTCTGATCCTGGTCTCTAACAGTACTTTACATTACTTGAATTTATGCTTTCAAGACTAGAGTTGCAGAAATGCAAACTCTGCCCATCATGCATAATTCAAGATATAAAGAATAAACCCTCATTAATGTTCAGATCTAAAATTTTCTCTCCTCCCCATCTACAACTCTAAAACCCTATTACAGAAATGCTTTTAGAAGTCTGGAATTGCAGAGGAGAGCAGCCCATATTACATTTTGCAATCTGCTATTTATAATTTTTTGCAAAAGAATTCTTGAGATGAAAGTTTGTTGAAGAGAAATCTGCCCAATCCAATTTTATTTGATCAAAATTCCTATCTTTAATTGTTGGAGCATTCTCATTGATTGAGGTCTTTTTCTCCATATATCTTCTACTATTTTCCTGCAAAAAGAAATCAAAATGATTTAAAATGTAATAATAAAATCAAAATACCATTTTTGGCATTAAAACAAATACAATCAAATTTAATTTAAATAAATCATTGAAAATAAAATATAAACTCTCTATTGATGCCTGGGATGTTTTAATTAGCCAAGGATATTATTGACAAATGAATCTACAATTAGAAGAGGCTTGGAAAAATGAAAATGCAGAAAATAAATCAGAAAATTGATTTTGTTTTAGAAATTCGGAGCTTGATCTTCTGCATGATTTTTGACGCAATTAATGACCAAATCTATTAGTGGAACCTCCTCAGAAATGTTCTCATTGATTTTATCTTTCCAATGAGCCGTCCTGGGCCTCATTTGGCCGATTAAAACTCATTCTATGAGCTTCCAAAGTTAATGAGTCAAATCTGGCATAATTCTGGAAATTTTGTTGCTAGGCTAAAAATCAGAATTTAAATTAAAAAATTAATCCTAAATTAGAATTCTGATTAACTAATAATTAATTCTAATTTAATTATTAATTATGAACTAAACTAATTAATTAATAAACTATGTATTAATTAATATCTAACTAACTAAAATATTAATTATTTATAAACTAATTAATATAAATAATATTTAAATTTTAATTTAGTTAAATTAATTAAATATTATATATTAAATACTAAATATTATTTAAAATATAAATATATATATATATATATATAAACTAACCTACCTACACTAAAACTCCACTACCACTTATTACCTTTTAACTTATTCCATTTGTTCCACTCATTATACTCATACGTATGAGTATTAAATAAAACAAAACTTACATGAAACCTAGTGTAATGCTCCTTTGGTTAATGCCATGTTAGCTTATTTAGTCATCGCATATCGACGATCGGGGATTTTCAAAATGCATGTTATAAAAATTGCGATGAATCTTGATATTGAGATATTGCGATATGTCGATCTGCGATGTAAATTTTTTTTTTTTTTTTTTTTACTATATATTTTTTAATATTAAGTTTTAATTTTAGTTAAATTAATTATATTTTATTATAATAATTAATTTAATTAATCTCAAAATTTAATGTTAAATATCATTTTTTTTTATTTTGATTTTATTTTAATGATGTTTAGTTTAGTTATGAAATTTCCTAAACTATAGCCACTCCGAAAAATAAAAAGAATAAAAATAGCATTTTTAACCCAGACTAGAAAAATGATGGGACTTCAAAGGAGTACCATTTTTAAACCAGTTGACCAAATGAGGTAAAACAAGCATCAATGGGAAGCTTATTAAAAACCGATTTTAACAAAGCAATCAAAACAAGAATACAAATAAAATAGAAAAATAAACAATTGCGTAAGATAATCAATAAATAAAAATCCTAAAAGGTGTTTAGCCAAAAATTTATAGAAATGGTCTCCATTATTTGAAGTGAACAAGTCAAAAATGGGGGGGTTGTGTTTTACCACAACAATGGCGACACACGGGAGAAGAACCAGTTATCTCTGTTTGATATGAATAAGATTTTCCTAAAATCAAAGTAAAACTAATTAAAAAAAGAGAATTATGCTTGAAATGCTTGACTAGGTTTATTAGTCTGAATAAAAGCAAGAATTATCTAACTGTAATTTTTCTTAAAATTCCTCATAAATTAAAATATTTCAAAACTCTATCTCAGTCCTTAATTAGTTGTAAAGATAAAGCAGGGGTCACTTTACAGCTTAGCTTTTAAAATATACTCATTTGTCACAGGTAGAGCCACTGTTGCCAGCAAACATCTATAGTCTCGACAGGGTTACCTTTTAATCAACAATGATTCAGAATCCCATCTCTTTAAGAATTATTGACCTAGAGATAAATCCATTTATATATGTTTATTTTTATTTTTTATTTTTATTATAAATCTTAAAAGCCATTGTCCTGGTTTGGTAGCCAGATAGTTGACAATGCCATTCACTGGTTATAATTGGACTGAACAAGCTGGCTCGTGATGAGACCCATTGTCTTATAATTGTTTGCAATCATAAGCCATTACCCTAGTTTGTTTAGCAGTGTTGGTAATGTCAGCCTATTTTTCCCCTATGATCATGGTAAGCAGGCTCATGATGAGACATCTTATCTTTTAAGTTTAAATATATCTCTGGATTATACTCTAGAAAAATAAGACTCTTCGGGACAGGGAGAATCATTGACTCCTTAAGAGTTAAGAATGACAATTTTAGAGTTAAAAGGTGCTTTGTTGTAAAGTGTCTTTACTTGGTTAAAAATAACTTTTCTTGACTGATAATAGAACTTTGAAAGATCTTAATAAAATATTGAAATCTCAAAATGATTACAATTTTGATGAAAAAGAAATTTATCCCGATTTTATGATACTTTGTCAACTTCTCTAAATTGGTATTCTCTTCCTTAAGTATGTCTACCTTTATAATAAGAAAATCAAACTTTACTAAGAGATTTAAGAAAAAGTTAATAGATGACTATTAACAATTTTTTCTCCGTGTATGCCAACCATAGTTAGGTAATAAGAAGGCCTTCCATATAAATTATGGCAAAGTCACCAAAATCAAAACTGAAAACCAAAGGAAAAAGAATTCTTATGCTAAAATGAGAAAGAAATCAGCAAAAATTAAAAATGAAGAAAATTTAAAAATGGAAAGGAAAATCCAAGTTTCGCAAGATAAACTCAAACAAGAATGTTTATACCAATGTCTCAACAATATGAAGAAATAAAATAATCGTGTAATCAATCCTTCTTATGTCGAGATTTAGAAAAATCATACCTTGTAGGGTTGTAAGTGTTTTAGGCTTTTTGGATAGCAGTGACGATAAAATTCAGCCACAATGAAAACTTTCTGTTTGATATCAATCTTCTTGTTTCAAAGCATCATCTTAATCATTTTCTAATAAAATGAATGCTTAAAGAAACAAACTAAAAGTTCAAAAACTTCCTGGTGTAGCTGTTTCGATAAAGATTATTGCTACTTATTGAAATTAAGCCAGGAGAAGAGTATGGACTTCGAAAATATGATCTGGCGGAGGATTGGAAGCTTTTATGAAGAGCTGCAAAACAGATTTATATATCAGAAAAACAAAACTGAAACTAAAGTAACGAAATGGAAATAAATGAAAGTGGGTATATGAATCTTACCATTGGATGATTGCTTTTGATCTTACCTGAAAGGTATCAGTTTCTCCAAACTAGCTAACTTCTTATTTTAATTAACATTAAAAACATGAAGAAGTCAAACTAACCAAAATCCTATAACCCAAAATCATTATTTATTTTATTTACACTAAAGCAAGCAGTAATATGTAAAAATGGAATGCTTAGTGCTCAAGGAAATTGAAATTAAAAGAAATGCATCAAAAATGAGAATGCGAATTTGTAGTAACGAATGTTTCTCAAAATATTATAAGTTTCATATAAACTCCATGATTTTATAAATTGTCCAGTCATCAAGACCAAATCCAAAATAATAAAATTTAAATATGAAAATAGAGATGTCTTGAATTCCATATTTAATTATGGAATTATATATTTAAAACTGAAATATATGAGAAATCGAAATGATTTGAATATGCCGCAAATTTATCATCAGCTGCTTTCTTACCATAGTGGTTACTCAAGCTCGCTTTTAAAATAACACATCGCCGTATTGGATGATTCGCATCACATGTTTCTTCACCATGCTTCAACTTTAATTTCCAAGACTTCACCTTTGTTGCTATGCCATATATCGATTAAATGTTAATGGCTCAGAGGCATGTATTGAAAGCTATCACATCATAGATTGCAATGGAAAATTGCCGATATGAAAACATGTAATGAGAACATGTGCAATGAAATGAAGCGATCACATCATTAAAGATATATTATATTGGGGATCGAGGAATATTGACATTGTGCTTCCCTTATTGCACATCGCACATCGCAGATTCTGAATTGTGATGTGAGCATAGTTAAAAATGCGATGAAGCGATTGCGATATCGGCAATTTCTAATTGGCGATGCTAATTGGCGATTGGTGAATGTTTTGGTACCCGATGTAATACAATATGATTCTTGCGATGCCGATATGCGATGAAGAGTGGACCCGATAGCTTTATGATGAAAATTTAATAACATATCGGATCTGAAACATCGACCATTTTAAAGTTATGCTCCTACCATTATTTGCGATTGAATGGACGCAATATTTTATAAACTTGATTTGAATTTCATATCAGGTCCGGAATTATGTGGTCATCGCAATATCGGTAAAGTCGTTTATCGGAGATCGACGATTCATGATAATGGATGTATATTCAACTGCAAATCTCCGATATGCGAAATGCGATATGGCATATGAGTGAGGTAATACATCGGAGATCTTTTATGAACAATTTGTTATCAAAACTGCTAAGAGCTACTTCCGATGAAATCTTATGATATTGTTTTTTAATTTCGATTGAGTTTCCCAAATGAATAAAAAACAAAGTTAAAGAATGCTCAAATTCTAATGAATCTCAAATAAAATTTCCCTGAACCTGTTGCCAATTTTAACTGGGTTTGCTACTTACTTCAAGTTTTGAAAACAAATGAAAACTTGCAATTAAAACAGAAAAAGAATAAAAAATAAACTAAAGAAAAGATAAACTAATAATAGATGAAAATGAACTTGTAAATGCATACCTGGAAGGGAATTGTCAGTAGATTTTACCTCATGAATCTTCAAATTCTTCCTTCGATTTATCAAAATTCTGACTTTGTTCAAAATCATCTCATTATTTATTCTAAATCGGAGTGAGCAATCAACCTAAATAAGATATGTTTATTCATGTTCAGGAAATATAAAATTTACCAAAAATAAATATGAAACTATGTTTCCTTTTTGAATTGCAACAACAATTTATTACCTCTGCTCATTCCAAATTAACTTGAAAAAAATATGTATTTTTATAGTGACTGTTCAATAATGCCTTTAGTAAATAAATATGATCTGTATTACAACATCAGATAATAAATTAAAGGTCCGAATGGGATTAAAGCCACTAATTGTGAAAAAATGTCAAAACAGATTTGAATGTGTGCACACAGCAAAATGGACATCCTAAAGGTCGGCTTAGCGAATTTCGAGGAAGATAATATGAACTTCATATGATTACCACGAAAGGTTAGACTGACTAATAATGATTGAGTCAGAATTAAGCTTATCATAGACAGTCATACATTTCATGGGATAATGAGATCATGAAGCTTTTATATCCTCAAAACATTTATCATATAAATTTTAAAAGAAAATCTTAGAAGGAAATCCCGAAATTAAGAAAATTGGCTTTGAGGCGATTGATGCCAAGTGCAACCTTAATTGAATTTAATCAAGACATTATTCAAAATAGACAGAGTAAAGGTATCGTTGTAAGAAATTTAAAAAGGAAAGCAAGAATTAAAATTTTCTGATTGGGAGAAAATGTTTTCACTGAACATGTATGAAAATGGCTGATTGCTTTATTTTATTTTTAATCTACAGAATTGTTGAAAATAAATTAACTACATTAACTCTACTCCTATTCTAACCATATACTTGAAAAATGACTAGGTATAGTCATATTTCCAGTGTAACCATTTTCTCATTTTAATCCCTGCATGTATATACAATTCAAATGTTAGTAATAAAAATACAAATCTAATTGAACTAAGAAAATTAAACCTTAAATTAGAATGTACAACTATTGTTAGAAGCTTATCTAAAATCTCCTTCTCATGAAATTTTCTTTCCAATTGAATACCAATTGGATCATAGAAATTCGGATGAATTTCTATTAATAATTGGGAAATGTTCAAAAGAGGAGATGAAAGGCTAGATTGTGGATATGAGCTTTCAGATTCAAAGGTCTGGAAGAAACTGTTAGTGTTATGTGTAAATGTTAAGCTATTGACAATCCTCCATGAAGGAAAAATTTCCAAATATTTTTCAAATGAATTAATGAAAAATGGATGGAAATCTTTCAAATGAAATGAAAAATTATTAATTAAATTGGATTGCTGGCAGATTTCTAAAAATACATTCTCTTGTTGATATTTCCTTTGAAAAGATAGAAGCTTTTGATAAAACATTAGCATTGATTGAAATTGAAATTGAAATAGCTTTTTATGCTTTTGATTATAATATAAAACTTCAATTTTCCAACAGGGCAATGTATCAATTGAATGTTTGATAATAAAGTGCTCAATATGCCAGCGTAATGTATCAAAAATCTAAAAATAAATATGATTTAATACAAAATAATTGAGGAAACAAAAATAAAATGAAATCACTATTGTTACAACTACTGTTACATCACAATTGGGATTGTTTTGAAATAATTTCTTTTTCACAAGGATTGGCCAGAATTATGGAATTTGAGTAATTTTGAATTCCAACTTGTGAATTAGAAAGAGATTTATGATTATGAACAGGAATGAAAGCTTGATCATGATAGGAATCATAAATTGGAATATTTTCTCGAATAATGAAATCATGAAAATGATTATCTGCCTTAGAATGAGGATTGGTTGGAATAATTTCTAAATTAAAATATCTCTCATTCGCAGATGTTATTTGAAGTTTCTGATGATGATTTTCTCGAGAAAAATCAACATCTTCAATGTCAGAGTAATTATCATAAATGACTTCACAAGATTCTCTAGAATTCCCTTCAATTTCATCCAGTATATCAAAACAAGGAGGGACAAGAATTTCATGTTCATTAATGGCAAAAGAATGATCATTAATTGCTTCTCTATCTTGATAAAAACTTAATGGTAATTCATTTAGATCAATCTCTGTATTTTCTGAAATATCATTAACACCAAGAGGAGAAAAATTACCATCATTAAAAATATCAGGATAAAGGGAAAAATGTGAATCTGAAATAATGCATTTAAAAATGTTTCTGTTTGAGAATTCTTGTACATTATGCTCATTGTAAATTTCAGATTCTAAATCATTCCTTTGCGTACTCATGCTTTTTTGAAGAAGATTGCTTTGCTGCTCTGATTTCAGCATTTGCTCATCATGAAAAGATTCAGAAATTTGTATAGCAGTTTGCATGTTATTATTTACTTTGATTGTTGCTTGCACTTGCTGATTTGCAATCTGATTTTCTGAATTTAATGCAGAGAAACTTTCAGATTTTAATGCAGGTCTTTCTCCAAAATTTTTGTTGTTGTCTTCTTGCATTTGATTAGAAATATTTTCCAAGCTTTGTGAAACCTCTTCATCACAATTTATTTGCACACCCAAATTGGAATTCTCATTTATATTGGAAGGGGATGGAACAAAGCTTGAACTAATTTCATATGGATCGGGAATAGGAGGAAGAGAATAATTATGTTCAAACCAATCTAGTGATTCTTCTTTCATAGGTTGATCTTTGACATCAAATTTTAAACAATTTAAATAAAGTCGAATATTAAAATCTCTAACAGACTCATTTTCACTTCGAAGATATTCAATTTCATTACATACCTGATCATAATCATAGTGGTCAAACTTACAAACGAAAATTGTAACAAATTGATCCCAGCTGTGAATTGAGGCAACCGGAAGAGTTCTACACCAGTTTCTGGCTTTTGCCGCAAATGTGAGAGTAAAAATTCTGAGACAAGAGTCTTGCCACTTCGGGTGGAGTATTGGAAGATGCACGTCCATGGATACAACTCCAAATTGGAAGTTTAAAAGGAGCCATCGTGATTAAATAAAATGTTAAAATTGAAAAGACTCCAACAGACAACAAGCTTTAGGCCCTCCTTCTAGCGCCAAAAATGTTGAGGCCTCGAAAATCGCTGCTACAAAATTGGGGGATAACCACCCGGTCCGGACTTTAATACAGCTCATTTTCCGTTTATGATAGTGGCTCCAACTGGTTTAACTAGGTCCAGTTACCTTTTCCCTATCGCTATTGGTTTATGATGTTTCCTTAAATACCAATAGAAAGGGATATCAGATCAATTCTTCTTGCTGATCAGGCAAGAGAATGACCCTTACGCTGATTTGAGTTTAGCTAAACCACAACTAAGATTTTGCCTCTTTGAGAAGAAGACTTAAAAGAATGTAAATTTAATCTAATTGCAAACTTATTCTATAATGCAAGCAAAAAGAAACTAATCTAAATCCTATCTCAATCAGGTAGATGAAAATCTAACCCAACTAAGAGCAAGATAATTAAGTGATGAGAATTAAAATATGTCTGGCTTTTAATTAATGTCAAACTAATGAAGAAATTCAATTAGTTCACATTTGTGAGTACCAAAACACATTCTATTGAGATCATTCGACTAAAATAATAAATCAACAACACTCCGGAAGAAATTCACAAAAATGATATCGATTATCATATCAGTCAAACTAATAATTAAACAATAACATGTGGAAGAAATTCACAACACATTACTATTTAATAAATCAGTGTTATAAGACAGATTTCTGAGTAATGATTACTCATAAATCAGAGTTTAATTCATAAGAGCAGAGATACTTAAAAATTTTAGACAAATTATCCATATCAACAGGAATGCCAAAACATGAATAAAATGAAACAACAATTTTATTAAAATAAAAATGAAACTGGTATTTGATACAGAAATGCCAAAAATACCAGTTAATTGAATCTGCTTCTCTGATCCTGGTCTCTAACAGTACTTTACATTACTTGAATGTCTGCTTTCAAGACTAGTGTTGCAGAAATGCAAACTCTGCCCATCATGCATAATTCAAGATATAAAGAATAAACCCTCATTAATGTTCAGATCTGAAATTTTCTCTCCTCCCCATCTACAACTCTAAATCCATATTACAGAAATGCTTTTAGAAGTTTGGAATTGCAGAGGAGAGCAACCCATATTACATTTTGCAATCTGTTATTTATAATTTTTTGCAAAGGAATTCTTGAGATGAAAGTTTGTTGAAGAGAAATCTGCCCAATCCAATTTTATTTGCTCAAAATTCCCATCTTTAATTGTTGGAGCATTCTTATTGATTGAGGTCTTTTTCTCCATATATCTTCTACTGTTTTCCTGCAAAAATAAATCAAAATGATTTAAAATGTAATAATAAAATCAAAATACCATTTTTGGCATTAAAACAAATACAATCAAATTTAATTTAAATAAATCATTGAAAATAAAATATAAACTCTCTATTGATGCCTGGGATGTTTTAATTAGCCAAGGATATTATTGACAAATGAATCTACAATTAGAAGAGGCTTGGACAAATGAAAATGCAGAAAATAAATCAGAAAATTGATTTTGTTTTAGAAATTCGGAGCTTGATCTTATGCATGATTTTTGACCCAATTAATGACCAAATCTATTAGTGGAACCTCCTCAGAAATGTTCTCCTTGATTTTATCTTTCCAATGAGCCGTCCTGGGCCTCATTTGGCCAAGTAAAACTCATTCTATGAGCTTCCAAAGTTAATGAGTCAAATCTGGCATAATTCTGGAAATTCTGTTGCTAGGCTAAAAATCAGAATTTAAATTAAAAAATTAATCATAAATTAGAATTATAATTAGCTAATAATTAATTCTAATTTAATTATTAATTATGAACTAAACTAATTAATTAATAAACTATGTATTAATTAATATCTAACTAACTAAAATATTAATTATTTATAAACTAATTAGTATAAATAATATTTAAATTTTAATTTAATTAAATTAATTAAATATTATATATTAAATACTAAATATTATTTAAAAAAATATATATATAAACTAACCTACCTACACTAAAGCTCCACTACCACTTATTACCTTTTAAATTATTCCATTTGTTCCACTCATTATACTCATATGTATGAGTATTAAATAAAACAAAACTTACATGAAACCTAGTGTAATGCTCCTTTGGTTAATGCCATGTTAGCTTATTTAGTCATCGCATATCGGCGATCGGGGATTTTCAAAATACATGTTATAAAAATTGCGATGAATCTTGATATTGCGATATTGCGATATGCCGATATGCAATGTAATATATATATATATATATATATATATATATAGATATATATATATATTAAGTTTTAATTTTAATTAAATTAATTATATTTTATTATAATAATTAATTTAATTAATCTCAAAATTTAATGTTAAATATCAGTTTTTTTTATTTTGATTTTATTTTAATGATGTTTAATTTAGTTATGAAATTTCCTAAACTACAACCACTCCGAAAAATAAAAAGAATAAAAATAGCATTTTTAACCTAGACTAGAAAAATGATGGGACTTCAAAGGAGTACCATTTTTAAACCAGTTGACCAAATGAGGTAAAACAAGCATCAATGGGAAGCTTATTAAAAACCGATTTTAACAAAGCAATCAAAACAAGAATACAAAGAAAATGAAAAAATAAACAATTGCGTAGGTTAATCAAATAAATAAAAATCCTAAAAGGTGTTTAGCCAAAAATTTATAGAAAGGGTCCCCATTATTTGAAGTGAACAAGTCAAAAATGGGGGGGTTGTGTTTTACCACAACAGAACCTGACATCACCAATTTCAACCTTTGACCCATTGAATGACCGAGCAAATGACTTGGTGATCTCCTTGTGAAATCCATTGAACTTCTCCAGAAACTTTAGCCATCCAACCTGGTGTAGGATCTCTTTAATCTGAGGGTAACCTTCTAGATATTTAGTTTTGACTGGTTCTGACCTTACAATAAGTCCCATTGCTTCTTTTCCTTAGCTTCAATTTACTACTCTGTTACTGCTCTCCTATTTGAGGTAAAAATGGTTGTAGAGGGTTGTCTCACCCTAAAGATGACTTCTCTGTTTTTGCAGACAGGAATTGGCTACGAAAAAATGGAATTAAGTGAATATGGGATGAGTGAAATACGGTGAGGGTAAATCATAAGAATGATTGAGTTTGAGAGTTTGTCATGGAGTAAAAGACCGTGGAGAAATATCATGAGGATTTCAAAATCATCAATGAATGTTTCGGGTTAATGACGTGACCTAATAGGCCACTTCAAGTACTGACCATTAAATAATAATAAATGATGATTTGATATGGAGCGGAATGGAAGGGATCTGTTCAAGGATTTTATGATAGGCTTGATCAATTCGAATAATCAAAATAACTTTATGAAACATACATATGACTTAACCATACTATATCTTTCATAATTTGCTATCATAATAATTTCACACACAATTTTACCTTAGCCCTTCTTTTGATTTTTGCTGCTTTAGTATGTTTTGTCTTTCCTTTGAAAATTATTGATCTTTCAGTCTCCATAATCCTTTTGATTTTGCTTGCTGAAGTAGGTTTGCAGGATCAATTGGCTGTTGAACAAGTGGCTATTGAATGGTTGGCTGCATAAAAGATGGCTATAGAATATCTGGCTGCAGAATATACCTGTAAAAGCTCTGAGACATGGAATGAAATGATTTGAAATATGGATGGAATGAAGTATGAAATGAAATGAATTGGATCATGAAATATAGTGGAATGAAGTATGAATGAAGTGAAATATGATGAAATGAAATGGATCATAAATGTGCGGTGGAATGAAATATAAAAAAAATGAGGCTGCAACTTACGATTTGTAATACTCAATTGCAGAAAAAGATTAATTTTGAAAATCTGAAATGAAATGAGATGGATCATGAAATGGAGTGGAATGAAGTATAAATGAACTGAGATATGGTGGAATGTAATGGATCATAAATGTGAGTGGAATGCGGTATGTAAAGTGAGCCTGCACTTATGATTTTATGATACTTGTTTGTAGGAAAAGAACAATTTTGAAAAGCTAAAGTGTCAGAAGGATTATGATTTTCACCTTATCTTTTCTGTATAAACATGCTAATCAATGATTAGTTTTCATGTTTATACTTTATTTTTTTATTTTTATTTTTTTATTTTTTTTAGCATCTGATTTCAGAAAATACAATTAAGTTGATGAAGAAGAAGGATTCTTCTTCATTAAATTCACATCACTGTTCTCTTGGAATCTCTTGAAAAATTCTTCTCTTGAAAGTGGCTTATGATACAGTTTCAATCTATGAACATTTACAAGAAAAGTCACGTTATCTTCATCTATTGTCCTGATTTTTATTGCTCCATTGTCAAAAAATTTCACAATTTCATATGGCCCAAGCCAATGTGTTTGGAATTTACCTTGAAAGTCTTTGAACTTTGAATCAAATAAGAGGGCCCAGTCACTTTCTTTGAATTTCTTTTCCTTAATGTCCTTATCATGCCATCTAGTCCTTTGCTGTTGGACTATATTTGTTCTCTGGACTGCATCCTATCTGATCTCATCCAATTCATTAATCTGCTCCAATCTGTGCTTTTATGCTTCTGTTAGATCAAGTCTTAGCTGGACTGCCATTTTAAAAGTTTGAATTTGAAACTCTATGGGAAACAAGACTTGTTTTCCATAAACAAGTTCATAAGGGGTATGACCTATTGTGCTTCTCCATGTAGTTCGATAGGCCCACAAGGCTTCAAGAAGCCTGTTTTCCCAATCTCTTCTATGTAAATGAATAGTCTTTGTTAGGATCCCTTCACTGACCTTATTAGTAGATTCCACTTGGCCATTTGCTTGTGGATGATAGGGAGTAGATTTTTTGTGTCTGATTTTGTATCTCTCTACCATTTGTTCCACTAGACTTGATGTGAATTGAGCTCCTTGATCTGTAAAAATTTCTCTTGGGACACCAAAATGAGTAAAACTATCCTCAAAAAGAAAATTAACTACAAATGCTTCAGTATCAGAAAGTAATGGCTTTGCCTCTACCCATTTGGTAACATAATCAGTGCAAACTAATATATATTTCTTTTGTCTTGATGGAGGACTAATAGGTCCTACAAAATCTAAAGCCCATTTCTCAAAAGATTCAATATGTACCTGAGGCTGCAATGACATCTCACCTGAAGGAGAAGGTTTCCCTTCCCTTTGGCAGTTGTCACACCTTTTGACATACTCTTTAGCATCTTTCAAGAGGGATGGCCAATAGTATCCTAAATGAAGGATGTTATAATCTGTCATTTTATCAGCAAAGTGTCCACCACAAGGTTCATCATGACATGCCTTGAGGATCTCAGGCATCTCATCTTCTCGAACACATCTCCTAATAATAAAGTCTGGACCTGTTTTGTATAACTCATTAGCAACCCATGAATATTTTGCACTGTCATAAATGATCTTTCTTTTGTCTCTTTCATTCATAATTGAAGGAAATTTCCCTGAAACTAGATAATTGGTAATGTCAGCAAACCAAAGAGTTTGAGTAGAAATTGCAAAAAGATATTCATCAGAGAATTGATCTTCAACTGGAGTATTGTCTTTAATGTTTTAGAGTCTAGATAGGAAATCAACTACTGCATTTTTTTTCCCAGAACTATCTAAAATGGTGATGTTAAATTCTTGTAAAAGCAATAACCATCTTATGACTCTGCTATTAGTAATTGATTTGTTCATTAGATATTTAATTGTAGAGTGATCTGTGTGAATAAAAGTTTCATAGCCTGTTATATAGTGTCTGAATTTATTTATGGCATGAACAACAGCCAAGAACTCTTTTTCAGTTACAGTATAATTTAATTCCGAAAAGGTCAAATTTTTACTTGTATAGTAGATGACATAAGGAATCAGGTATTTTTGTCCCAATACAGCTCCTAAAGTTGTATCTGAGGCATCTGTTGAAATATGAAAAGGTAATTTCCAGTTAGGTCCCCTTAAAATAGGTGCTTTAGAGATTTTTGTTTTCAGGGTCTCAAAGACTAACTGACAATCAAGATTCCACTTGAATTCACAGTCCTTGGTAAGTAGTTTGAAAAGTGGAAATGCTATATTGGTGAAGTTTTCTATAAATCTTTTGTAATACCCTATAAATCCTAGAAAAGTCCTAACATATTTTTGACAACTTGGAACAGATAAGTTAGAGATGACTTCAACTTTTGACTCATCAACTCTAATCCCATCTTTTGAAATGTGATGCCCAAAACAATCCCTTCAGTAAACATCATGAAACAATTCTCATGACTTAGTGAAAGATTTTCTTCTTTACATCTCTTTAAAACTTTTTCCAAGTTTGCTAAGGCTTCTTCACATGTGCTTCCATAGACTGTGAAATCATCCATATATACCTCTACACAGTCATGTATTAGATCTAAAAATATTCCTAATATTTCCCTTTGAAATGTTGCAGGTGCATTGCATAGTCCAAATGGAAATACTCGGTTAGCATAGGTACCCAAGGATAGGTAAATGTGGTTTTATCTTGATCTTCAAGTGCTACTTGAATTTGATTATAACCACTAAACCCATCTAAAAATGAGAAGTATTTTTTGCCAGCTAATGTATCTAACACCTGATCTATGAAAGGTAAGGGAAAATGATCTTTAAGAGTAGGGTTGTTTAATTCCCGATAGTCAATACATACCCTCCATTTACCAATTTTATTTGGAACAATTACCAAAGGAGAAACCCATTGACTATCTAAAATGGGATAGATAAAGTTGACATTTAACAGTTTCTGCAATTCTTCTTTAACAATCTTTCTAAGGTTTGGATTCATTCGTCTCTGAGGTTGTCTGATTAGTTTAGAATTTTCCTCTATGTAGATGTGATGAGTGCAAGTCTTAGGGCTTATCCCTTTCATATCAGTGTACTCCGATGCATATGCAGAAGAATGTCTCTGTAATATTTTGACTAGCTTTTCTTGTTGATATTTCTCTAAGTTCTTGTTTATGTTTAAAGTTTTACCTGGAAATATCTCAATTGTAGAGCTGCTAAATTTATCCATGGAGTAAAGAGACATCTGTCTTGATGATAAAAACTCAATGTTGGATTCTTCTTGAATTGTTCATGTTTGTATTCTGAAGAGGATTCAAAGTTTTCTAAGGTATTTAGAATCTGACGATCTTCACTAATTTCTGAAATTGTGAAGAGAGGTTGTATGTCTTCTTCATCCTCAATCCATTGAGTATCATCTAATTCTGTAATTTTTTTTGCTGGAGGATACAAGGTAAATTTCTTGGTTGAAATACCATCAGAGATGTACATATCACCGAATCTACAACTAATGAAAGCATCAGATGTAGCTAACCAAGGTCTTCCTAATATAATAGGATGTCCTCCTAGATTATTTTTAGGAGTTAGGATCATAAAATCCACAGGGTACTCCCAAGAATCTAAGGACACTGGAATGTCTTCTATTACCCCCATCAAGTTTAATAACAGATTTATCTGCTAATTGTAATAATGTGGGTGTAAAAAGAAGATTAGAAAGTTTTAGTTTATCCATGATTTTTCTACTCATGATATTGATTGATGCTCCTAAATAAATAAGTGTGTTTTGGATCTCAGTTCCATTGATGTGTATTTTAACAACTGGATTTCCTGGGTCTAGATACTTTGGAATGGCATTCTTACCCATCATGTTGTCTGCTATTTTTCCTGCTAGTTGAATTTTCTTTGTCTCTTTTATTCTTTTTCCTATTTTTTCATGCTCAACTCCTTTATTGTATTTACTAAGATTGAAATTTCCTTGATAGCTTGTAGTAATGGGATCTTAATACAAACATTCCTTTGCTCATCTAGGAAATCATAATTAGGCACCATAACTTGTTTTTCTACACCCTTATCAATTTGTAATATTTTTTGAAAGGGAGGTGTAGAAGTGAATGTTGATGGATGCTCTAACATAGGAGTTGAAGTTATTGGTTCTTTTTGTTTTGATTTTTCAATATTTGGGTCTTGAAAAGATGTGCTCTCTTCAAGACTTTTATTTACCCATAGAGAATCTTCCTCAGAGTTGTTTTTCTCTTGTATGATTACAAAAGGTTTATTCTTTTCAAGTATTCTTCTAGACCTAAGTTGAACATCATTAACGTCTAAAGGAGTAATCAAATAGGTTGGGAACTGTTGAACTTCTATCATATATGTGTTCTGAGGATTTTTATTGTTGGGGTTTGGTATAGGTTGGGCAGGTAACTGATTTTATTTTTGAGGAAATGGTAATGGAAGTGGTGGATTTTGATGTTGTGGATTTTGGTTAGGATTTTGTTGAGGAGGGAAATTTGGATATGGTGGATAAGATGGTGGATATTGATAATACTGAGAGTATCTTCCATAGGGATTTTGTGCTCCTTCTGCCCAAGTTTGAGATTGATTTTGGAATTGGGGCCAAGGTTGCTGCTAAGAATTCCAATTTGGTGGGGGTTGATTATACATCTGATCATTGAATCCTTGTGTTTGAGGTCCTTGCCAAGGCCTCCTAGAGACAAAATTGAGATATTCTGTGGAATTGGTAGGGGTTTCTTATTGAAAGACAACTTTAAGATCAGGAAGTGAAGGACAACTCTTGGTCTCATGTTTTTCTGAACAAATTACACAAGTCTCTACTATTTTTTCATCCAAAGGGCACTCTCTCAAGGCATGCTTCTTTTTACATTTGGGACAAAAGATTGCTAAGACATCAGATTCAAATTTTTGCTTGTTTTGTAATTTAAGGGTGTCTGTTTGTTCACTAAGACTCCCTAAAATGTCAGATTTTAATTCATCAAGCATATTTCCTATTTCTGCCCTACTTACTGTCCCATAAGCAGACTTACTTGCCCTTGCAAGAGCAGGGTCTCTTGGTCCTTTTAATGTTTTAGATTTCCCTCTTGAAAGGTTGATGCATAACTCAACTATTTCAGGTAATGTGAGCTGAGATATATCCCCTTTTCCTATCATATTAAGGATATACATCCATTCATCCCTAATTGTCTTCAACAAGAGAGCTTTCAAAGTATCTTGGTCTAAGTTTTCCATTTTTTCTCTCTTGATGTTATAATTAAACCTTTCCAACAAATCTTCCAAATTTTCACCCTCTTTTTGTACCATTTTAAGCACTTCCTCATTATGGTTGATTAGCATACAATAATCCAAATACCTCTCTAGAAATGCTTGTTTCATGTCTTCCCATGTCGTAATACAACTACAGATTAATCTCATAAACCATTTTAATGCTACTCCTTTCAATGTTGAAGGGAATAGTTTAAGTTTTTGGGCATCTTGTAAGTAATCATAATTTCTACATAGGACTTCAAATTCAAATAGGAAGGTTTCAGGATCTTCACTTTTGAGTCCATAAAAGTTTGGAAGGACAGAGGGTGAAATATTTTTCATATTTGCATTGGTGTCTTCATCTACTATAGGAAACCCAAAAGAGCTTCCCATTTCCCTTCTACCTCTTCCTCTACCTCCTTCTTCACCTCTACCTCTACCTCCTCCAAATAGTGTATGTTCTCCATTAAATACTTCTCCTCCCCCATCTTCTACCATGGTTGATTCTTCTGTGGAAGTGGAAAAGTTTATGTCTCTAGCAAGGGTCCTTGAATCTTCTTCTAATACAGGTTCAATGGATGAAGTGGAAGGTCTCTCTGATGGAATATCTGATCTTAAGTCTTCTAGAAGTCTATGATCAGTATAGTATGGAATGTATGTTTGAGTTGGAGGTGTGCTGCCTCTTGGTCTAGGTGGAATAAGTGGTGTTCTAGGAATCAAGCTTCTGCTTCTTATAAATCTACCTCTTGATTCTCTCTCTCTACGCATATCATTTTTTTTGGGAGGTAAGAAATAAGGCTACCTAGTTACACTTCCCCGGCAACGGCACCAAAATGTCTAGTCAACTTAGTGTTCCTAAATTGATATCATAAATTGTCAACCAGGGCTAGTAAACTGTTGAAGTGAAGTGCACCATATGTGCCTAGGTATCTTCTTCCTACTTCATTGTGCTTAGTGTTTTTCTAGTGTTTTTGGTTTTGTGTTTTTATGCTAAGGGGAAAAACTAAATTAATAGCAAAGAGAAGTTACTGATCACACTAAAACAGAATAAAATCTACTCTAAACTATTAATGATACCAAGAACAGAGAATGCTAATCCACAGATTGTAAAGCTGCTAAGAAAAGTAACTCATAACATTAAACTTAGTCCAATTCGTTTCATTAGAGATATATTGGAACAAATTGAGAAAAGGATTAGTTTTGATGTAATGAGGTTCTCTTAGTAAACAACAACTTAAAACATCACAGAGAAATCTTATTTGTTGTTAGAAATTTGTTGGAACATTTTGAGAAAAAGATCATCTATAACATAGTAAGGAACCCTATGCTAAAATAACTTGTGACACTAGAGTTAACTCATTCTGCAACTCACAATGTTACTATTAAATCTCATTCAATGATTAGAGATTTCTTGGAACAACTTGGGAAAAATATTGTTTGTAAAATCATGAGAATCTCTTACATAATTGCAGAACAGTCAAGAACTCAAAATAATATAACTAATTCTCGTTCATCTAATAGTGATGTGTTAGAAGAGTTTGAGAACAAGAGTAGCTTATAAAATAATGAGGATCTTCTAAATCTAACTAACATGACTGAAATGCAATTAACAGAACTGAAATGCAATTAAATCAAAGTACTACAGCTAGATTTCATTCACGTATTAGTGATATATTGGAACAGCTTATGAGAACAATATTGACTGTAATATTTGATGTAAGTAAATGGCATAAAATGTGATGCAAGAAGATAAACTCAAGAAACTACTTAAGTTAAGAACAAAACAGAGTTAAAGGTTACTTATCTAGAAAATATGCAAAGGCCTTTTCAGATAGTAGGGACCCTCTACTATCAGATTGGCACACGAATCCTTAACTCCTTATAGTTTCTTTCAGATCATGCATCAAAGTTATACTCCTTTCATTAGAATAAAATTCTCAGAAACAGAGTGTCACATTATTTGAAAGCTAAAAACAAAACATCAACTAACTGTTTCTCGGTTCACTGAGTTATTTTTATAAGCAACTACATAAATGACATTGAGTAGAAATAGGCATAGGTGTCTTTTATAATAAAAATCAAACTAAAACTCCTGTTGAGGACTCGTGTTTTGCTGAAGACACATCGAGAGTCCTTATCCTTATAGAACTCTGCTTCTTGGTTTTGGCTTTGTCCACGTGCATAACCACTGCTAGATTTTTGCTCAGCCTTCGTGGAGGACAAGGAATGATGTAGGAGAGTTTTGGAGTCTAACCATATACGTATTTACCGTAGATGACACCTGTAACCTATTTGAACACAAAGATGGCTACGGAACATACGACTAGCTACAGAATGACTGCATTCTGTAGCTAAGTCTGCTCAGAAATCAATATGACAACAAAACCACAAAAGTATAATAAGTTAGTCATTGCATGTATTCTTAAAGTGATTTTAATCATTCTTATTGATCTTTTAGGCCTATAACTGATAAAGGATAAATGGAATCAAGTGGATTTGGTGAAAAGAAAAGACATTTTTAGGGCTCAACATACCCCCACTGCAAAACTTTTGGATGTCCTCATGTAATCAATCCATGTATTCTGAAACTTCAGCCAGAACATCTAGCTTCCTTTTTCTACTTTTCTTGGTGTTCAATGGCATCTTAGGCTTCCTTATGACCAATTTGAACCTCAGATTTATAAGTGCCATGTTCAATTTCTTGTTTTTCTTCTTCGACTTCTCACTAGCCTTGTACAATTTTTCCATTTGCAGAGACAGATTTGTGTACATGTCACTTTTCAGTTTGACTTGTTCCCTTAAAATTTCATTTTATTTTTTATATGCCTATTCAGTACTTCCAATTCATATTTGTCTCTTTTTAGAACTTCAATTGAATATTCTTGTGGGCTAGGAGTTCTTTCTCTGTTTTCTGATACTCTTTTTTCTAATGATTCAACATAATTATAGATCTGTTGTTGGGTTGGATCTACATCTGGAGTTCCTCTATCAAGATCTTCTTCATACTGGTATTCAGGAGATCTGTCAATTGGTGTCTCTTCATCTTCAATGTCTATGATTCCAGTTTTCTTAACTCCTGTCTTGTTCAATATGCCTTTAAGCCTATGACTTCTTCTCAGTTTAGATGGTCCCTCACCTTTCTCTTTAGCATCCTTTCTTATTACCTTTTCCTTTTTGAGTTGTTTCTTGATTTTGGCCAGTTTTTCAGAGATAATTTCCTCATTTTCTTCTTGTATTGATTTATCAGTTTTAATTTCAACAGATTTGGAAACTTTTCCCCTCCTGCTTCTTCTTACAAGTTTTTCTTCAGACAGAGTTTCTTTAGGTTCTTCAAAATGATTTCTCAAGAGGAATTCATCCCAACTGTCTCCTACCTTATTCAAATAATGCTCAATTAAAATTTTAACTAGGCCATGATGATATAAGGTGTGTTAGTATGAATTCTTCGTCGAAGCGTACGAAAAAGAACCACTTTAGCTACGCATAACTAATAGCCCTAACAACAATAATGGCTGCAAAACATCTTCAGATCTCCATCTTTAAAAAGGGATGGCCAATAGTATCCTAAATGAAGGACCTTATAAGTTGTCCTTTTATCAGCAAAGTGTCTGCCACAAGGTTCATCATGACATGCCTTGAGGATCTCAGGCATCTCATCTTCTCGAACACATCTCCTAATGATAAAATCTGGACCTATTTTGTATAACTCATTAGCAACCCATGAATATTTTGCACTGTCATAAATGATCTTTCTTTTGTCTCTTACATTCATTATTGAAGGAAATTTCCCTGAAACTAAATAATTAGCAATGCTAGCAAACCAAGGAGTTTGAGTAGAAATTGCAAAAAGATATTCATCAGGGAATTGATCTTTAACTGGAGTATTATCTTTGATGTTTTGGAGTATAGATAGGAAATAAGCTACTGTATTTTGTTTCCCAGGCCTATCTAGAATGGCAATGTTGAATTCTTGTAAAATCAATAACCATCTTATAACTCTACCATTAGTAATTTATTTTTTCATTAGATATTTAATTGCAGAGTGATCTGTGTGAACAAAAGTTTCATAGCCTATTATATAGTGTCTGAATTTATTTATGGCATGAACAACAGCTAAGAACTCTTTTTCAATTACAGTATAATTTAACTATGAAGGAGTCAAATTTTTACTTTTATAGTAAATGGCATAAGGAATCAGGTCTTTTTGTCCCAATACTGCTCCTAAAGATGTATCTGAGGCATCTGTTTAAATATGAAAATGTAATTTCCAGTTAGGTCCCCTTAAAATAGGTGCTTCAGAGATTTTTTTTTTCAGGGTCTCAAAGGCTAATAGGCAATCATGATTCCACTTGAATTCATAGTCCTTGGTAAGTAGTTTGAAAAGCGGAGATGCTATCTTGGTGAAGTTTTCTATAAACCTTCGATAATATCCTGTAAATCCTAGAAAACTCCTAGCATCCTTTTGACAACTTGGAACAGATAAGTTAGAGATGACTTCAACTTTTGACTCATCAACTCTAATCCCATCCCCTGAAATGTGATGCCCCAAAAAAATTCCTTCAGTAAACATCATAAAACACTTCTCATGACTTAGTGAAAGATTTGCTTATTTACATCTTTTAAAACTTTTTCCAAGTTTGCTAAGGCTTCTTCAAATGTGTTTCCATAGACTGTGAAATCATCCATATATACCTCTACACAATCATGTATTAGATCTGAAAAAATTCCTAGTACTTCCCTTTGAAATGTTGCAGGTGCATTGCATATTCCAAATGGCAATACTCGGTAAGCATAGGTACCCCAAGGATAGGTAAATGTGGTTTTGTCTTGATCTTCAAGTGCTACTTGAATTTGGTTATAACCACTAAATCCATCTAAAAAGAAGAAGTACTTTTTTCCAGCTAATGTATCTAACACCTGATCTATGAAAGGTAGGGGAAAATGATCTTTAAGAGTAGCTTTGCTTAATTCCCGGTAGTCAATACATACCCTCCATTTACCATTTTTCTTTGGCACAATTACCAAAGGATAAACCCACTGACTATCTGAAATGGGATAGATAAAGTTGACATTTAACAATTTCTGCAATTCTTCTTTAACAATCTCCCTAAGATTTGGATTCATCCGTCTCTGAGGTTGTCTGATTGGTTTACAATTTTCCTCTATGTAGATGTGATGAGTGCAAGTATTAGGGCTTATCCCTTTCATATCAGTGTACTCCCATGCATATGCAGAAGAATGTATCTGTAATATCTTGACTAGTTTTTCTTGTTGAGATTTCTTTAGGTTCTTGTTTATGTTTAAAGTTTTACCTAGAAATATCTCAATTGTAGAGTTGCCAAATTTATCCATGGAATAAAGAGACATATGTCTTGATGATAAAAACTCAATGTTGGATTCTTCTTGAAATTTTTCATGTTTGTATTCCGAAGAGGATTCAAAATTTTCTAAGGTATTCAGAATCTGGCTATCTTCACTAATTTATGAAATTGTGAAGAGAGGTTGTATGTCTTCTTCATCCTCAATCCATTGAGTATCATCTAATTCTGCAATTGTTTTTGCTGGAGGATACAAGGTAAATTTCTTGGTTGAACTACCATCAGATATGTACATATCACCGGATCTACAGCTAATTAAGGCATCAGCTATAGCTAACCAAGGTCTTCCTAATATAATAGGATGTCCTCCTAGATTATTCTTAGGAGTTAGGATCATAAAATCCACAGGATACTCCCAAGAATCTAGGGACACTGGAATGTCTTCTATTACCCCATCAGGTTTAATCACAGATCTGTATGCTAATTGTAATAATGTGGGTGTAAAATAAGATTAGGAAGCTTTAGTTTATCCATGATTTTTCTACTCATGATATTGATTGCTACTCCTAAATCAATAAGTGTGTTTTGGATCTCAGTTCCATTGATGTGTATTTTAAAAACTGGATTTCCTGGGTCTAGATACTTTGGAATGGCAATCTTACCCATCATGATATCTGCTATTTTTCCTGCCAGTTGAATTTTATTTGTCTCTTTGATTCTTTTTCCTGTTTTTTCATGCTCAACTCCTTTATTGTTTTTTCTAGAATTGGAATTTCCTTGATAGCTTGTAATAATGGGATCTTAATACAAACATTTCTCATCTCATCTAGGAAATCATAATTAGGCACCATAATTTGTTTTTCTACTCCTCTATCAATTTGTAATCTTTCTGGAAAGGGAGGTGTAGAGGTGGATGTTGATGGCTGCTCTAATATAGGAGTTGAAATTATTGGTTCTTTTTGTTTTGATTTTTCAATGTTTTGGGCTTGAAAAGATGTGTTCTCTTCAAGACTTTTATTTACCCGTAGAGAATCTTCCTCAGAGTTGTTTTGTTCTTGTATGATTACAGAAGGTTTCTTATTTTCAAGTATTCTTCCAGACCTAAGTTGAACATCATTAAGGTCTAAGGGAGTAATCAAATAGGTTGGAAACTGTTGGCCTTCTATCATGTATGTGTTCTGAGGATTTTTATTGTTGGGGTTTGGTATGGGTTGGGCAGGTAACTGATTTTTTTTTCTGAGGAAATGGTAATGGAAGTGGCGGATTTTGATGTTGTGGATTTTGAGGATTTTGTTGAAGATTTTGTTGAGGAGGGAAATTTGGATATGGTGGATAGGATGGTGGATTTTGATAGTACTGAGAGTATCTTCCATAGGGATTTTGTGCTCCTTGTGCCCAAGTTTGAGATTGATTTTGGAATTGGGGCCAAGGTTGCTGCCAAGAATTCCAATTTGGTGGGGGTTGATTATACATCTGATCATGGAATCCTTGTGTTTGAGGTCCTTAACAAGGCCTTCTAGAGACAAAATTGAGAGCTTTTGTGGAATTTGTATGGGTTTCTTCTTGAAATACAGCTTTAAGACCAGGAAGTGAAGGACAACTCTTGGTCTCATGTTTTTCTGAACAAATTACACAAGTCTCTACTACTTTTGCATCCAAAGGGCACTCTCTCAAGGCATGCTTCTTTCTACATTTGGGACAAAAGATTGCTAAGGCATCAGATTCAACTTTTTTCTTGTTTTGTAACTTAAGGGTGTCTATTTGTTCACTAAGACTCCCTAAAATGTCAGATTTGAATTCATCAAGCATATGTCCTATTTGTGCCCTACTTACTGTCCCAGAAGTAGACTTACTTGCCCTTGCAAGAGCAGGGTCTCTTGGTCCTTTTACAGTTTTAGATTTCCCTCTTGAAAGGTTGATACATAATTCAGCTATTTTAGGTAATGTGAGCTGAGATATATCCCCTTTTCCCATCATATTAAGGATATCTAACCATTCATCCCTAATTGTCTTCAACAAGAGAGCTTTCAAAGTATCTTGGTCTAAGTTTTCCATTTTTGCCCTCTTGATGTTATAGTTAAACCTCTCCAACAAATCTTCCAGATTTTCATCCTCTTTTTGTAGCATTTTAAACACTTCCTCCTTATGGTTGACTGGCATACAATAATCCAAATACCTCTCTAGAAATGCATGTTTCATGTCTTCCCATGTCCTAAAAGAACTGTTGATCAAACTCATAAACCATTTTAATGTTGCTCCTTTCAATGTTGAAGGGAATAGTTTAAGTTTTTGGGCATCTTGTAAGTAATCATAGGTTCTACATAGGACGTCAAATTCAAATAGGAAGGTTTCAGGATCTTCACTTTTGAGTCTATAAAATTTTTGAAGGACAGAGGGTGAAATGTTTTTCATAGTTGCATTGGTTTCTTCATCTACTATAGGAAACCCAAAAGAGCTTCCCATTTCCCTTCTACCTCTTCCTCTGCCTCCTTCTTCACCTCTACCTCCTTCTCCTTCTAATCCTCTACCTCATACCATTAACTCATACCATTAACTCATTCCAATTCATTTCATTAGAGGTATGTTGGAACAACTTGAGAAAAGGATAAGTTTGATGCAATGAGGTTCTTCTAAGTAAACAACAACTTACAATATCACAGAGAAAATCTCATCCATGGTTAGAAATTTGTTGGAACACATTGAGAAAAGATTATCTACAACATATTAAGGAAACCTATGCTAATTTAACTCATGACACTAAAATCAACCCATTCTGCAACTCAAAATGTTACTATTAAGCCTCATTCAAGGGTTAGAGATCTCTTGGAATAGCTTTGGAAAAAGGTTGTTTGTAAAATTATGAGAAATTGCAGAACAGTCAAGACCTCAAAATGATATTACTAATTCTTTTCCATATGATAATAATGTGTTAGAAGAGACTAAGAACAAGAGCAGTTTGTAAATAATGAAGGCCTTTAAGTTGAATTTAACAGAACTAGAATACAGCTAGCTAATAAAACTAGAAATGCAATTAACATAACTGAACTAATACGCAATTAGCCTTTGAAATACTACAGCTCTATCTCATTCAGTGTTAGTGATATTTTGGAACAATTCATGAGAACAATATTGACTACACTATTCGATGTAAGTAAGCATAAAACATGAAGTTCAAAAAACTGCCTAAATTAAGAATGAAACAGAGCTAAAGTTACTTATCTAAAAAATATGCACAAAGCCTTTCAAACAGTAGGGGCCCTCTACCATCGGATTGGCACACGAATATCCTCAAGATTGCTTCAGATCATGCATTAAATTTTCACTTCTTTCATTAAAGGAAAACACTTCAAAAACAGAGTATTACAATCTTGGACAACTTAACAACAAAACATCAACTAGCTAACTGTCTCTCGGTTCACCGAGTTATTTTTATAAGCAAAATACATAACTTTCATTGAGAAGAAATAGGGATAGGTATCTTTTTCAATCAAAATCAAATTAGAACTCCTGTTGAGGCCTCGTACTTTGCTGAAGACATCTGCAGAGTCCTTGTCCTGGTAGAAGTCTACTTCTTAGTTTTGGTTTCCTCCACATGCATAACCACTTGCATATTTTTGCTTAGACTTCGTAGAGGGAAAGGAATGATGTAGGTGAGTTTTGGAATTCAACCATATGCGTTTTTCCTTTAAGTGACACCTGTAACCTGTGTGAACATAAAGATAGCTGCGGAATATGTGACTAGCTACAGAATGGCTGCATTTTGTAGCTAAGTCTAGTCAAAAATCACTACGATAGCAAAACCATAAAAGTATAGCAAGTCAGTCATTGTATGCATTATTAAAGTGACTTTAATCAATCCTATTGATATTTTAAGCCTATAATTGATAAAGGAAAAAGGAAATGAAGTGAAATTTTGTGAAAGAAAAGGACATCTTTGGGGCTCAACAACCTCCATGCAGCACCTGGTTCACAAAATGGAAGGAAGCATAGTGCCAACATAGATGGGTCTGCTGACTGGTCTAACTCTTCCGACCATATTTCCCAAAGTTTAACTGTTATTGATTTCCTTGCTTCGAGGTGTGTATGTATCATGCATATTGTGCTTCCAGTTCTTTTATATGTCACATAAAGAGGGTTCTACATGGGATTGTTGATTGTCTAGTAGAGCGAAATTCTTTAGAAATTGATTTTTAAGTATAGAGATATAGGAACTCAAATTTCCCAATGCACATATTTATGGATTTCCACAAGTAATTACATTAAGTAGCAATCATTAAATGTGTTCATAAAGGAGTGCATATGGTGTTGTAGGAATATTGCTAAAGTCAATTTTTGTAGAAAGGAATATCATATTTGTGTGTGATAAAGAATTCTCGTAGTAGAGATTTTATGCAAACAGATGCATCTAGTGTTGTTGAACCGAGATAAGACCTTTTTGTGTAAAATGGAAAGCTTTCTTTGTGCATGGGAGACATATATTTAAAATAATTAGGCTTTAGTATGTGCAATATCTTGAATATAATCCAAGGTCCTGATTCTATTACTGTGTTCTGAGCAGATATAGTAACAATAGTATCCTATTAGGTATTGAATTGTTGAATGAACCTCTAGCAACAACTATTCCTATGGATGTTTTGGCTTCCTATTATTCAAATGGCTATCAAACTGTGCAGAAGCACTCTTCCACAACATATGTTATCATGTGCTAGAGGATTCGAAATGCTGATCCACATGAGTTGTATCAAATAAATGATGCATTTTCAAATATCGTTGTCGATGTTCACTACTATAATCGTTTTTATTATTATTTTGATAACAAAACTGCCCAAGATAATATCAACTTCATCTTGAAGGACAGGGAACCCCAAGTGGAAGCTCTAAACAACACAAATGGTCCTCTCATACTTGTTGGTAATGTGCAAGTGTCTTCCTTGATCCATCCCTTGTATGCTATGTGATGATCTTAATAAATTTTGTGGTTTTTTTTCTATTCTTGATTGAGTTAGGTTTGACACTATGTCCCAGGTGAATGGACAAACGAGTGGAAGGTGCAAGGAGCTTCAAGGTCAGAATATAAATAGTTTTATGATGCCCAATTACAAGTTTATGAAAAGGCTTCATTTGGTTGGTCATATTGGACTCTAATGAACAAAGAGAAGCACTGGGACTTTGAGTGGAATATCAAGCACAACTACCTTAGATTAGGTAGGATGGAAGCTTTATTGACATATCATATCCTTAATTCCGAAAAAATATTTTCCTCAATACAAAAATCATAATCACTTGAAATTTATTTAAGCACAAACATTTCAACCTTGGAAATTTATTTTGGTGGTAGTTATGATGACCCTCAAGGTTTCCCTTGCTTCTCACATAAAAATTTAACATTCTTGCATACTCTTGACAAAGATCTAGAATTTAAGGACATTTTAATTGTGGTCTTGTTCTTGTCAATTCCTCGATTTTCTATTTCTCTGGCTTTTCTCCCACGTTTCTTGTTTTCTATAGCACGCTATAGTTGTAAGTGGGAAACCTTATTGCAGGTCAAATTTGGGGATTTTCCCTTAGTATGCACAACAGTTATTTTCCCTTAGTATGAAAATTTGGGGATTTTTCCTTCATATGCACAGCAGTTGCACAACAGTCAATTCCACAAGACCAAGAGAGATTGCTAATGTTTTTTTTGTTAAAACTAATTTGACCTCCCTTTTCATGCTTTGAAAAACCCAAACTTGATCTCATTTATTATTGGCAAGACGTTTAATATGCTAGGGTCTTTGTTCTCCAATAAAAAGTTCGTTGGCAGGATAATTATGACAGTTTCTGTGAGAGGGAGATATCCTTCCCAATGCATATGACCTTCACTATTTAAGGAAATAAATGTGGGTCACTAAGACAGTGCACAAACTAGAGGAGGTTGCCTTTTGTACTGGGTTTCAATTATATTTTTGAAAGTTACAATTCTATGATGTCGATGAAGAGCAAGCCTGTAGGATGTGTTTATGCAGATTTTGTCTAAGAAATGGGTATGCAGCAAATTGTTGAGGAAAGTTGGCAGTTCTCTGTCACTAAATTTCATAAACAAAAGCTACAGAAGTTAACATTTAGACCTTATTTCAATAGTTCTGGAATGCAAACAACAAATATTATTTCTGTAATGCTCAGAAATTGATGGAAGTTATGGTCATTACGTACCTCTGGGCAACAATCGTTGACAGAGTTTCAGGCTAGGAAGCGATCGTTGATAGAGTTTCAGGCTGGGCAGCGATCGTTGATATAGTTTCAGGTTGGGATCGCAATCGTTGAGCGAGTTTCAGGCTGTTCAGTTCGTGCTCTCGGCTTCAAAGTCACAAACAGAGGATTTTTTGCAGACAATTTTGAAAATGAATTCACGGGCTGAAGTGTGGCAAGGTTGGCAGTGTAGTTATTGCATGCATGCAACCAACTAGGTAGATATATGGGGTAACAGAGACGGCGAGCCGGAGGAGTAACGAATTTGGGACGTCGCGCTGACCATGAGGGAAATGGAAAAGGGGCCCACATTTCTCTGATGCCAGAATAATGCACTTTTTGGGTGATCTAAATCTCTAAAAAGTCACATTATAGCCTACTCCTCAGAAAAATAGGGCCCCACTGTGCTATCCTAGGGGAGCATCAAGAATTTTTCACTATGACTCTCACAACACCCATGGTTGATGAATCTTTCAATGAAGAGAGAAAAAAAGTGATGTTCAATGGTCCATAAGATTTTACTTAAGAAGGGTAAATGGTAGTTGTCTCCAAAGGAAAAGGCAGTCTCATGGCCTCTCATACATGGGAGCCCTGTCTCATAGATCTACTACTAGAAATTTTGTGAATATAGTTATCTAACAAGCGCATAATAACCTTCATGCTTGAGATAGGATAGAAAGAGGTGATCTATCTCACAATCCTAAAGGGACCCTATAAGGCCATCTTATAAAAGTCAACAAATCACATCCCCCTATAGAATATAGTGATCAATCTCAACACATAATTGATGGTAATGAACCCTCAATAGGACAAGCACAGATACTAAGGCCATTCATTGAGATCAATCTAATACACTATAATTTGGAGTTTTAGAAGACTAGACCTAAAGATATAACTAGACATGACAAGCATTCAATGCTTCATGAGATAAGAACTCACACAAATTAAAGGAAAAGAATTACCCAACTTATAAACAAAATATGGAGAGAACTATGTCTTATAGTGACCTCTAGAAGATTATCATGGCAGAATCACCAAAACCAAAGACAATGAGAAATGATTACAAGAAGTACAAGAGTGTCCTCATGCTCAAAATTGTGGTTGAGGACAATACTTTTCCACATATAAGAGCCACAAACTGAGGTGTTGAATGATAGAGTGAATTAAGAAGTATGTATGAAACACCAAATGAACTTTTTTGTCACCAAGAAAAAAGTCATTAAAATTAAAAATGTCTCAAAAAAATTTAGTGCCACAACATGTTCAAAAGATAAAAAAACTTCGACATGAATGGTTGCCAATTAATAAAACTATTGAAGATAAAGAATCCGTTACAATAATAATTGAAGATAAAGAATTCATAAAAAATTTAATGGAAGATAAAGAATTTGTAACAATTTTATTAAAGCCTTCCAAGCATGTATCAAAATTTTCAACCTTGTTATGTACCCCTTTCAAAATTGTTGTACTATCATTTGAAGAACCATATGATTGCTCCTACAAGAAGAAAAAAGATTGAAGAAGGTTAAAGGTGAAGGACCTAATAGAGAGTTCACCAGAGAATAAAGAATTCATTGCAAGGCAAGAGGTATGGGTAGTACAATAACCGGACATAGAAATTCAAGAGTAATGCACAAGATTCTGAAGGTCATTCTCAAACAAACAAGCCTAAATATTGTAACTACTACTGAAAGAATAATCACATAGAAAAATAGTATTTTCTAAATAAATACATGAAGCGGAGAGGAATAGAGCTAGAGGTAGAAGTAAAGGTAGATGTGATAGGCATAGAAGCAATTTTGCAAAATGTAGTCAAACTGTAAACAAGAATGACACTAAAATAGACTATCTTCTCATGCTTGCACAAAAATAAGTAGCAACACTTAGTGTGTATGCACTGTGAAATAGACTATTTTCTCATGGTTGCACACAAATAAGTGGCAGCACTAGATGTGTTCGGTATCTCATTTTCAGACCTACAAAATAAAGCATCAAGGAAAAGGAAGTTTTTCAAAACTTGATGAATGTTAAAATAAAGTGAGACTAGGTGATAAAAAAATACATACCAATAAGAGTTTTAGGTCATGTAGTTAAAATCATGACCTAACCTGGTTATGAAATTAAAAGCATGGCATTCTTTGTAAACCTGGTCTAAAGGCAAATTTTATTTTTGTCGACAAGGTTGCAGAAAAGAAGTTCATTGTTATTTTGACAAGAAACAACATTTGATCAAACACAAGAATGATAAGATTATGGAAAGAAGTGTACACCACAAGTATATGTACAAATTTGAAGAGTTTGAAGAAAGCAACGAGCATTTTTTACATGTTCCAGTACAAAAAATAATATTTGGCATGAGAGATATGGTCATTTGAATTGCTTTCATCGTGATGATCAGTATGCCATAAAAACTAGAAAGTATCAGTTTTTGTGAGGCAGATTTGGTAGGAAAGCAGCATCAGCTTAAGTTTGAAGACAACAGTTGCAACACATGTCGTTAAATTGATTCATAGCGATGTTGATAAACCCATGGAAAACTCGATCACTTGGTGGTGCAAAGAGTGTTATAAAACCAGTTGACCAAATCAAACCAGCCAATTTGAATCGGTTTTTGGTCAAAACCAACTCAATTCAATAGCCTCTATCTTGAGTCAGCCATTAACTCACTATGAAAGGAAAATCATAATAGGCACTCACAAAGTTATAACTCCCAGCAAAGTTACTGCATCACCTTTGCATCTTCACAATCAATGCTCTTCAATCTCCTTGAATTTAGTTAGCCTCTTCTATTTTTCATTCCTTCTGGTGGCTGATAACCAAATTTTAGTAGCATCTCAGATCAAGTTTCCTACACTTGTCCTTCACTCTATAAAAGAGGCAAAATACCTTAATTGTTTTACCAATTGCAACAATACCATTCATGACAATATTATAATTTGTAGTATTTAAATAAAATACCTTTTGCAAAAAGAAATAAACCAGTCTCTGGGCCTTAGAATAATTATGCTTTGGAATTTATATATGTTGGGTAGATAGCCTTTTTCATAAAATAATTCAATCTGTTCAAAAGCTTAATCAGTCAGACCCTGGAAAAGAAGTGCATTTAGAACCTTGTTGGAATCATTAATGTCTTGTCTCACATCCTAAAAATAGTATTGATCAACATCTGGGAAATAGGGTCCATTGGCACATGTCTACGTTCCAACATCCTATACAAAATGTTCCTTGCATACTGGCTGGTTGTCATTCAGTAAGAAGCTTTTCCTAAGGGTAACTATCACTATCAAGGCAACAATTCTAGGATTCCTCCACAACATTATCATAAGGAGTGCAAAACCTGCCTCTGTCGTACCTTTCTTGCACTGAACAAGAATCAATGCCTTGAACGTTGAAGGATCCTAAATTCTCTACTTAATTAACTGCCCAAAAAATTTCTCTGCCAACAAAGATATGCAAATAGAGAAATATAAGTGGTAACTAAATGGTACACAATTTGTTGCCTTGAGCAAAATTCCCTTCTACAATAGACCATCTAAGACCTCAACTGCCTTATCAAGCTCTCCTCTGCTATAAATGATGCTAATCAGAACAGTGTAAGTTACAGAATTGGTGCAAACAACTAAGCATTCATCAATTAATTACAAGTAAAGGTATCCACCTTAAAGTTACCCTGAATAACCTTATGTGTTTACTAAAACTTATTCACATTACAGAGATCCTGAGTGATAGTATTACACAAACTCATTTGGGTTCACACCATAGCCAAACATCTCATTTAGAGGCCTCAACACGTTGCCAAAGTGATCCTTCTGGAAAAAATCCTGAATCATCGTAGCGTAAGCCACAACATTGGGCACAACACCAGAGCTCGTCTTACTTGTTCCTATTCCACAGCTTATATGCATCTTGCTACCATTTCTACAGAGCACATCAAACAAAGTATTGTATATAAAAATATCCAGGTTACATTTCCTATTCCTCATATCCTAAAAGAACCCCAAAGCTGCATCCACCCTTGTAGATAGGCAATACTCTTATGAAAATATTGTGAGTACAAAAGTCAGGACAAAACCCCTTGCTCACTATACATATGTGTAGATTCCTTGGTTCTAATGAAGGATTTATTTATGGAGAATATCGATCTGGCTTATGTGCTTTGAAACAAGACTATCTATGAATAATATCTCTCAAGATGGCATCATTAGAACCAACAACTAATGTGCTTTCAAAAAATCATTTTCCAGGTAGTTATACTGGTAATAACTAATGGCCTCTAGATTTTGTGAGATGCATACAAAAAAGGCAAAGAAACAAAAATAAATTAATAATAAATAATGGATTAAGACATAATCCATACCCTTGATGGGTATATATTAAGACTCTAGTTGGCCTTGAAGCCACCTTGGACCCAGCAGAAACTAAAATTTACAAGCTCAATTTTGATGGAGCCGCAAGTAGTAATCCAGGTGAAGGACAAAGCAGTGGAGTAATCAGGAACAAAAAAGGAGAAATCAAGTTTGCATATTTTAGTTATATTTTCAAAACCTCAGATAACCAAACAGAGGTTGCGACCCTAGCCAAGGGGGGTTTATGTGGTGCACAGCCTAGAATTACCAAGCCGGTAGAAACCAAAGGGACTCAAACCTCTTGACTGATATCCTAAAAAAGAAGGCAACAAGTTTGTATTGGTTTTGAATTGAATGGATCAAAAATATCCTGGAAGAACGATACCTTGGCTTCAACCATGCCAAAATATTAGCTAACAAAATAGAAAATCAAGCAGTTGCTGCAAAATTATGTTCTCATCCAAATCAAACCAATCATTCAAAAATTCATAGGGATGGGGGGCTAGGTCGAATCAATTTATCAACCCCATTACTAGAATAAATAAACTCACATGAACCTTGACGATGTCACCTAGATTGAGGAAATCTAGAAAAACTCATGGAGATACCTTACCTCTATCACATTCCTCACTCTCATCTGAAGGAGACGCACAAGAGTATGCGCTTGATAAGTGACATGGAGAGCAGCCCCCTTTTTGCTCACAGGGGGAGAAAACAGAAGATGCCTACCCCTAGCTTGGAACAACTCCAGGAGGAAATAAGACCTCTATTGTAGAATGTAGGCTCGTGCCTACAAGCTGTGAAGAAATCAGTTAAAACTAGTAGAATAAATATTGGAAAAAAATGGCCACACTATAACCATCATAGAGACAATGATGAAGGATTTCGAAATGCATGATGAGGACAACCTTATTAAGAAAATGAAAACAACGTCCGATGCAACCGTTGAGCAAAAAAATGTGAACGTCTATTTCAATGCCTTAAGAGACTACAGATCTGAGCTATGGGGAGTGCAACTTTATCAGCTTTTCAAATTCAAGAAGGTGGATTTCTTTCTTTGGCATCTATCCTCAATTTTCTGAATCATTTATTTTTTATTAACATAATGATCTTCCATGTCTTGTTTCATTTCTGATAGGAGGGGAAAAAGAGGTCACCGCCAAGGGTGACTTGGCCGACTTTAAGAGGCTTCTGTAGGTTAAAGAATCTCCTGTCAGAGGGAGAAAACAACGATTGGGTTGTGCGTATTAAACCTCTCCATCATTTTTCAACCGTTCGAACAAGAGATTCATTCTAGGAGCTCCTATATATCTCAAATATTGAATCTAAAATTTTACTTTATGCTTTTTAGAAAGATGTCATTTCTCGTCGTTATGAAGATTATTCTTTAGATGTGTGCCAGACCGTCATTAAGATTGTCCTGAAGGATATAAAAGAGACAGAGTGGGTTGTTGCAGGTCTTCTTGCAGTTGTGGATCTTTTGGAGCAATTGGAAACTTTTCCTTCTGAACGAATTGAGTTCCTGTTTGTTGTAGACGAGATGTTTAGATTGGCCCAATATTCTAACCAGTTTAATCAAAAGGTTGAGCTGTGGAGGTGGATCAATTGTGGATCAATAGCTGTTATAGTGAATTACTCCACCATAGGAATGAAAATTCCTATAGAGACTATGAGTCTCTGGTTAAAATGGCCATTTCTCAGTTTTCGGTAGACTATGAGTCTCTGGTTAAAATGGCCAGTTCTCTGTTTTGTAAAGAGAAAATGGTTATAGTGTGGCCATTTGGTTAAATCAGTTTTCAATAGTAGTAGAGACTATGAGTCTTTGGTTAAATTGGCCAGTTCTCTATTTTGTAAAGATTTGCGAGTATTTTGGAATTTTAGAATTTTGTAAATGAGGAGCTACGACGAGTAGAGCCAACTTGTATAAATAATATTCTGATTACATGAATGTCAATGGTACAGGGTTCTGTCACGAGGGCATCTAAAAACTATGAGAAACTTCTATGAATCTATGCAAAACTGTATCTATCAGTTTGCAACAGAGGCTTTAGGAAAATACAGTTATTCTTATACAACATTAGAGAAAAAAACAAAATATGAATAACTAACAAACACATCCATCAAAACAAAAAAGAGCCTTGATCCAAAAAAAGGAACTGTCCACATCCTGAAAATTTTAGGGTAAAATACAGGCAAGGAAATTTTCAGACATCATCATGCTGAGGTTTATTTCATTTAATGTCGTAAAGACCGGCAGGAAGAGCATTAGGATGTGTATGGAGACTTACTGGGTATGAGAGATAGGAGAGCTGAGAAGTGTAAATGCACAACATCTGCCTGTTTGGGGATGACCCATGGGCTTTTTCAAAGCCTTCTCATTATTTTCATCCTTTCGAGCTGTTTCCAACATATTTACAACTCTAACTAAGAGAGATCAAACAACTGTATCCAGAATGGTTGCTGCCCAAAACTCGGATCGATAACTCGGAATTATAACTTTGAACTATTGCAATGTGTGCTACTCTTTCGCCAAGAAAACCCAAATGCTCAAGCAGATTCCGCCAAGAAACCCCAAATGCTCAAACAGAAATGAAATAAAGGTCTTTTTCGAGCCCTTTACATATTTTGTTATTTTTTTCTATTTATTTAACGGACCCTAAGTTTGGGTATGAATTTCGTCTAAAGATTCACGTACAACCTTTTTGTTCAATTTACGTATGGATTCATTTTTATTTTCGTTTTTAAATTCGTTAACAAAAAATCAAGGAAAACTATAATTTAAAAGCTTTTAAATTAGTGTACATATATGTTAATTTATTTATGATATTTTTTTATTTTTTTTATTAAAAAATTTAAATGTTGTTATAGGAAATTATAGAGAATTATAGACGAGATGCTTAATTTATTTTTAATATATTACAATTTTATACTTATGAACATGTTATTTTTAAACCATAGTTCATTTTCTCTTTTACTCATGACTTTTTCTCTTCTTGATTCATCTCTTTTAGAGAAATATCTAAGAGGGAAGGGAGTGTGAATTCTTCTTGTATCCCTCTCTTTTAAGGCGATATCCTTCAAGGTCCTTTCTTCTTCTCTTCAACCTTTCTCTATTCTTGAATCCATTACTTTATGTTTTGTTGAGAAAACTCATGATAACCCTATGGTGAATCACCCCATGCAATTTCTAACTTAAAGCCTTTGCTTTGGTGGAACATGGTTTAGTATGGAAATTTATTGGACCATGGCCAATTCTAATATCAATAGACTTGTGGAGAGTAAATAATTGGAAGGTTGTGGTTCAAGTTCATATCTTTCATTATTTTTGTGGTTGAGAAATCTATGCCTTCTTGTTTGGGGAAAGAAAAAAGAGAGATTTGATTTTTCACAATAGACCCTATTCCATGGTGTTGGGAAACACATACATAACTCAATGGACTTTAGAATTTGACCTAGAAGTGGATGTGCCCTCAGTTGTCCCAGTCTAGGTTCTTCTTCCTCAACTGCTCAAGAAATTTAATCTAAATCAAGAGACACAATTCTACTCTACTACTCTACAGAAATTAATTCACAATTTAAAACAACATTCGCAAACATGCATCAATCACATATAGAAGTACACAGATTTATCTAGAGGAAACCAACTCGTAAAAACCCCTTAAGCTTGCTTGCATTAATCAAATGAATAGAGAATCTATTACAATTTCTAGCTTGCTCTTAGCTCAACTTGCAAAAGAATAATTGTTCTCTCTATTCAATGAGAATTTATGACCTAGACTTAAACAATTTATGCCTCCACCTAAGCTCCTATTTCCTTGCGCAAATCCTAAGGAAATTGGCCCCTATTTTTTAAGAATTTCCTCCAAATTGATTGTGTAATTCCCAAGGATTGATCTCTGATTGCATGCAACACTTGTACACTCAAGACTAGTGTACAACTGATGTTACATTGGCTTGGAATCTCCACCACACTTGAGCAATTCGAATTCCTTGCATGCATGATCTATTTTTGGTTGATTGATTAGTTAACTTGATGATCCTTAACTGAGTTAGCAGTTAAGGATTTTAGGGCTTAAGCCTCGTTAGGAGTTAATGGGGCTAGGGTTTATGGGGTTAAATGGGTTAGGGTTTTAGGGGTTTAGGGGGTTAAATGGGTTAGGGGTTGGGAATTAGGGTTTAAGGGTTTAGGGGTTAAGGGTTAGAGGTTTAGAGGTTTAGGGGGTTAAATGGGTTAGGGATTTATAATTTTAGGGGGTTTAGGAGATTTAGCAGTTAAGAATCTAGGGGTTAGGGGTTAGGGGTTAGAGGTTTAGGGTTTAGGGGGTTAATGGGTTAGGGGTATAGAGGTTTAGGGGGTTAGGGGATTTAGAAGTTAAGTATTTTAGGGGTTTGAGGTTAGAGGTTAATGGGGTTAGGGTTTAAGGGATTAAATGTGTTAGGGTTTTAGGGGTTTAGGGGGTTAAATGGGTTAGGGGTCAGGAATTAGGGTTTAAGGGGTTAGGTATTAAGGGTTTAGAGGTTTAGGGTTTAGGGGGTTAAATGGGTTAGGGGTTTAAGGGTTTAGGGGGTTATATGTGTTAGGGTGAAGGGGTTAGGGGTTAGGGGTTAAGGGTTTAGAGGTTTAGGGTTTAGGGTTTGAACGGGTTAGGGTTTAGAGGTTTAGGGTTTAGGGGGTTAAATGGGTTATGGGTTTAGGGGTATAAGGGGTTAGATGGGTTAGATGGGTTAGGGGTAGGGAATTAGGGTTCAATGGGTTAGGGTTAAGGGTTTAGGGGGTTAAATGGGTTAGGGTTTTAAGGGTTTAGGGGCTTAAATGGGTTAGGGGTTAAGGTTTTAGGGGTCAGGGGTTAAGGGTTTAGAGGTTTAGGGTTTAGGGTTAAATGTGTTAGGGTTTAGAGGTTTAGGGGGTGAAATGGGTTAGGGGTTGGGAATTAATTTTTAAGGGGTTAGGGGTTAAGGGTTTAGAGGTTTAGGGTTTAAGGGGTTAAATGGGTTACGGTTTTAGGGGTATAGGGGGTTAAATGGGTTAGGGGTTGGGAATTAGGGTTTAAGGGGTTAGAGGTTTAGGGGGTTAAATGGGTTAAGGGTTGGGAATTAGGGTTTAAGGGGCCAGAGGTTTAGGGTTTAGGGGGTTAAATGGGTTAGGGTTGGTTTAGAGGTTTATGGGGTTAGGGGATCTAGTAGTTAAGGATTTTAAAAGGTTAGGGGTTAATGGGGTTAGGGTTTAGGGGGTTAAATGGGTTAGGTTTTTAGGGGTTTAGGGTGTTGAATTTGTTATGGGTTGGGAATTAGGGTTGAAGGTGTTAGGGGTTAAGGGTTTGGAGGTTTAGGGTTTAGGGGGTTAAATGGGTTAGGGGTTTAGGGGGTTAGGGGATTTAGCAGCTAAGGATTTTAGGGGTTAGGGGTTAATGGTGTTAGGGTTTAGGGGGTTAAATTGATTAGGGGTTTAGGGGTTAAATGGGTTAAGGGTTGTGAATTATGGTTTAAGGGGTTAAAGGTTTATGGTTTAGGGGGTTAAATGGGTTAGGGGTTTAGAGGTTTCCCTGTCATATCCATATTTGTTTAATTTCATGATTAATTAGGCATTTTTAATGTTTCATTACTTGGTTAATTAGGATTAAGTAATGATGCAACTAAATGATCAACTAAAGATCTATTTATAATATTGGGTTTATGAGTCATCTTTGAGTCTAGAAACCCATCTCCTATATCGTCAAGGCATGCGAGGAGTCTGTCCATGTCAAATTTTAGTTCATATAATAACAATTTGGAAAAAAAAATCAACGTTGGCCCCATTCACAAGTCACTCTTGGTTTATTAAGATAATGGTGCAGGGTAATATCATGTGATAAGTGACCTAACTTTTTCTAACAATTTGGCGCTGCAATAATCTGAGAATAATGATGAAATTTAAGATGATGTAAATAAAGATGAATGAGCTTCAATTGGTTTCAAGAATAATTTATTCTCTACTGAACAGGACCAACCATGTGAAGGTGGAAATAAGCTCTGAAATCAACATTCATCCAATCAAAGGAGATAAGCTTTGAAATATTGTGGCAATGCTTGACAAGTGCCCTAATGAGGATACAATGTTGCCTTTGTGTACAAATCAAATTATAGAGGGTAGTGATGAGTTTTCTATTTAAAATTTATGGAAAATTGGTAAATAATATGCATTTTATATGAAAGTAAAATTCAAATAAGTGCACTGTAATGAGAACATAATACTTGTAGCATGATAACATATACAATACAACCACATGAACTCAAAGAGTTATAAAAAAGTATATTATAATTCATTTGATATGTGAAGGAAGTGTTAGAAAGTAAATCATATAGACACCATACCATGGGCTACCCTATCAAGATATGACACATAGTGGAAGTTATCTTAAGTATGAAATGGATGAGGGAAGATGATGAGAAGCTCTTGACACCTACGTAAGTAAATCCACCCTCTAGAATAAGGACTTGTGCCTCTCCTTTATATAACAGAATAGGAGGAGAAAGAATGTAGTCGATGAAAGAGAAGAGGATCAAATTGTCGATTAAAGACCTATGTGCTAGATCATTCTTGATGTCACAGTTCCTCTCTATTGAATTTTCTCTCTTTCAAAACTAGGTTTGTTGAAAGTACACACTTGCTCAAAACACTTTGTAGCTAATTTTTTTTCCTTTAATTGACAAATATGTTAAAATTATCTTTAGTGAGACGCATCTCTTCTAAAATATGTGTTATTTTAGCAAGTAATACTCATGATAGTGCATTAAATGTATGAACAACAAGTCAACACAACATTATGGCACTACTTCTCCATGATATCTATTTTTTCTTATTATAAAGTTCCAACCTACAAGAAATAGTTCAATATGGTGCCCCCTTTGTAATAACTTGTTGTTTACCTTTAGTAACCATAAATATCTATTGATATTTGTTTGTATGGATGAAATACAAACATTGCCTATAATGATCCTCCTTAAGCACACCCTCTCCAAGATTGTTCACTGTTTGCATGGTTGAAACACGAAATATGCAAATAATAATTTATTTTGACTACATCACCTCTCAAACTTTACCTTTCTCATTATAATAATTAGCATGTGTGGATGAAACTAGGTCTAATTCAACTTCATGAAGAAAAACAACCTTGCTTATATGGCTAGGTTGAATTGCATCATGAGGAGTTTCCAAGAAGAGCCTCATATACAAGGTGTGGGAATAAAGGTTTATTTTCTCTAAAATAGTATGATACATAGAGACTAAAATAACAAAGGATAAGGTGTGTAAAAGTAACAAAAGGCCCTTAATCAAGCACCCCTTCCTAGGCTAGATTAGAGATCTAGGAATCCTTCAATTTTGAACAAATTCCGATGGTGGAATTTCAAATAAAATGATGCCCTAGCTATCACACCAAAAGGGAACCCTTGAAGCTCCTTTGACTTGGGGATTTCTTGAAGGTTTTCATTTTGTAGTTCATCATTAAAAACCTTTTCTCTTAATTATAAGTGATCATTAGATGCGCCTTTACCACGGTATATCTTTCAACCCTTAGTCTCTTATAGTATTTCTCTCAAATATTTTTTCATGGAAGTCACCCTAGCTTCTCCCAAAGCTCACACTTTAATTGAATATTTTCATTGAATGAGTCATCCTTACCTCACTTTGAACCCTATTATAAACACATCAATGAAAAGTGAGGGATTTTGGAAGTTTTGATCTTAGGCATTCATCATTTTTTAATATTCCTAAACCCAAGGTCACCTTTCCCTCAAGCCTTTCATGGAGAGTCCTTCTTTTGCTTCCAAAACATACAGCCTATTATTTGATCCTCTTCTATGATGACATCACCAGCTTCTACACCCTCAATTTCACCAACAATACATTGTTTGCATCATCCCCGAAGTTCTTGGTATTGACGATTTCATACCTATTGGAGTATTGTAGGTATGCAATTTTGCACCCCACCTGACCTTTTCTGGCAATGAGGCATAATCTGAAACCATTTCAATAGCTTGATTCAAACCTGCCAAAGAAAACCAACATATCAGAAGCTCAACTTAGCACTATGTAATATTTTAATTAATGTAATTTCCTCCCAATTAATCATATTAAACATCGGATGAAATTTTTTATTTAATACCAAAAACCATGAAAATCCTCCTACAATATAGATGGAATAAAATTTAAAACCTACGAAATGAAAATTATGTTTCCAACTTACACCTAACACTCCATGAAGTTGCATTTTTTTCCTATGTCACTAAGATAAAGGAGATATGATATTGTCAATAGTATATTTCAATCCAAATTACTTATGAGACATTTCACCTTTAAACAAATATGCTCTAAATTTTATTTCAAAGAACAATATCTGATATTTTTTCCCAATTATGGACAAACAAGTCATTTGAGTTGGCATAATCAAATTATTGGTCAAAGGTGTGTATATACACAAACTTAAAACTATACCTCAATACAAAGAAATGAGATAAATAGTCATAAAACTAGTGCTCAACACAGAAATAAACAACTAACTCTAAAAAACACCCTATGTGGTCTATGATCTCAGCTTTGGAAGAACCATTGACTTTCATCTAAACATAGACATCATTCCTGGTTGATATGCAAATGCATCCCATTTTGATACAGTTCGGACCTAAAATATTCTATCTGAATGCTCTTGAATTCAATTATGTACATAATTTAAATTAAGAAGTGCAAAGGAGTTGTAATAAGCAATCATATTATACAAGATTGGTCATTATAACTTCTAAGTATTTTGAAATATGTTTTTTCCCTTTTGAGTTTTGGTACAGATGAAGGCTTATAGCCCAAAGATTTATCAATTCTCGTGCTTTTTTATTGAACCATTTTATTTTTAAAAGATTGGGTCATATGATAGCAAATGTTGGAAGTATAACTTTGTACCTAGCCAAAGGGACTGAGACTCTAATGTTGTCATGTTGATCTTGGGAACTTCTAAGTTTTTTGAAATATGTTATTGGCCTTTTGAAGTTTGGTATGGACAAAGGCTTATCTCCAAAATATTTATCGGTTCTCATTCTTTTCTATTGAACCATTTTAGTTTTGGAAGATTTTTTCATATGATAGCAGATGCAAGAAGTATAACTTTTGACCTAGCAAAAGGGTTTGATGTTGTCACGTCTATGTTTGAATTTTTTGACAAAAATAATGTTATAGATCCAAAGGACCACAACGAGGTTAACCCTGAAAAATACCATGGCCCTTTAGCCTTTAATAATGTGGAATTTACTTATCCATCTCATTTAAATACCATTATTTTGAGAAATTTCAACGTTAGAATTAATGTAGGGAGTAGCGCCACACTAATTGGAAAGAGCGGGCATGGTAAGTCCACCATCATCAAATTCACAGAGAGATTCTATGATCTAGGGAAAGGGATAGTACTCACATATGGCAAAGATTTAAGGAGCTTCATTTTCTAGTCTCTGAGACAAAACATAGCTCTTGTAGGGAAGGAGAAAACTCTTTTTGTTAGGAGCATCTAGGAGAACATTGTGTATGGTAAATATAATGCAACTGATGTGGAGATAATAGAGGCTGCCAACGCCCATGAATTTATTTTGTAATTTCACTTAAACAAATATTTAACTACAATTAGTCAGTAAGCTTGTGAATTGAATGTTATTAATGAATGGTGTGAATTTTGAATATATACTACAAATTTTTAAAGGATGGATATGAATTAAACACATGGCTGAAAAGGAACTTGGTCAACTTTCATTCCACGTTTATGGGACAAGTAATAGAGGCAAGAATGTGCAATTAAGTGGAGACTCAAGCTCGTGAATCAAATATTTGTACAACATTTCAATTTGTAAAAGAGAAGGAAGAAAATAAATAATTTTTTAAAGGTCAATTCCATGAGATAATTAAGGAACTTTGTGATGCCTCGGTTAGATTAGAGTGCACAAAAATGATAAAATGTAGCAGGTGGAATCTGAGAACGAATTGCTTAAGGAAGGATATATAAGTGATATAATATTGTTGAGTTTTACAAGGAGGAAAGGCTTCTCAAAATGCACTGTAATGTGGGCTTAATGAGATGGAAGCTATCAATGACAAGATTCAAGAAGCAGGGAAACTTGAAACTCAAAATCTTGTTATAGAATTAAAAGGGGAATTGTAGCTAGTAGTTTTTTATGATGATGGATCGGGAACTAGGGTTGGGCAGGTAAAAAAACTCCAAGCATCAGACTTCATAGGCATAGATATTAAAAACTCAATTAAAATTAAATCCCTAACTCTGGACACATGCCATAACATCATCAACCTCTTGCTTTGACCAAGCTATTCAATAGTACATTCCTAGAAAAAATTTCTAATCACTAGAGGTTCATTGGTCCTCGAGAAAATATTAAACTCAACCATCATTCATGTATGGTCACTTGATGAATCCAATGAGAACAGTCACTGGAATTACAACAACAACCATTATATATATTAGCGGGGAGATTTACTCGCAACAACAAAAAAATACATTAGTCACATGGGGCTTGAACCTATTTTACTAGTTTGACAATGACAACATTTGTAAAAAATAAATGAAAATGACGTCAAACAAGCAGAAGAAATAAGTTTTTGAAAGTTAAATGTTGATGCATTTCAAAGTTGCATTAGTGCTGGAAAGAACACTTTAACAACTTAAGTAGAGCCACAAATCTTGGGCCAATTTCATCTTCATAAGTCACAATTAGCAGTGCTTCATGAGAATGAATAGACAACATGAATAACAATGATAACAGTCCCTTCACAAGAGAATCCGTGCTTAAGTGTCTTTGCGAGAATGAATGAGTAAAGAGAGAGAATTCCCCAACCATAAGTGATAAAATAACAAAGAGAAAAGAGAATGAGAATATGCTTATGGACCTGTGTGGAATAGTCTATGGACATGTGGAAGCATTAAATAGCATGAGCTATAGTGTTACATACCCCAAATTGACATATAATTTTTGAATACATAGCCTGATACTGGTAGACTGAAGGCTAAACATAACATAGTATGCATTGAAATAATAACATAAACTATTAGTCCACTAGAGTGACATAATCTCATAATAGAAAGTGGAGGCAGAAAAACTAATGTTAGAGATGAAGTTGCAAGAGCAGACTTGAGGTATAGGCTCTATAGTCAGAGTAGTTACAAAATGGTAATAACAATAGAGATTTTATGTACGTGGATGCCAAAACAAATAAAGTTTCTCTACTTGTTAGCTTAAGTGTTGGACCTGTAAGGCAGAGTAGATGTCACGAAACCTAGCCTACGGGCTATAGCAGTTACAAGTTACAAGTGTAGATGCCTGAGAGTCTGAAGTAATGAATGTGAATACATTTCAAACCATTTCCATTGATTTAAAAGGGTGAGGTAATAAATATTCCATGAGAAATAAGGAGAAATACCAAAGGGGGAGGACCAAATCAACAAGACTAAGCAATGTTTATGTTGCCATCAATGTCGAGGGGGGGGGGGTGTTAGTGATGTTGATATTTATGTCTCAAGAGTTTTGATTTTGTGATGTACTGAGATTGATGAGGAAGTCTATTGTTTTTCATGTGTATGGTATATGTCAATTATTTTCATATTTATTGATATTTTCAAGGTAGTAGAGAGTTTCTAAGCATTAATATTTTTCACAACTTGGGATACTCGAATTTCAATGGCAAAACGATATTTGGCAGATCTTCCTTGTTGGGGTTTCTTCTTATCCCAACTATTCCTCCTCCAAAGATAGATGGGTTGCGAGTATATATTTGTGATTGTGGTACGAAACCCCTAGAGGATCAAGTGATCCAAACAGATCCAACCAACATTTTAATCAGGTCACTCACTCTTAACAAGGAAAATGTGGAATCTAAACCAAGGAATAAAAAAAGGAAGAGTGTAGATGAAAATGAAAAAGAAAAAGGTTTTCATAAAGACTAATAGATGATAAGTTGCCAAAAAAATATCCAATAATACCACAGTTAGTTCACAGAAAGATGGAAGTTCAAATTGTTTGCTAAAAAGTGAACTTCAATGCATATCAAGCTCTTGTAGACTATTTTGCTTCTCTTTGTGTGAGTATTTTTGTTTTATTACATGGAAGCACATCACAATTAATCTCACTATATTAAACTTCTTCTTCTAGAACTTCTTAAAGGCTATCCTACTGAACTTGTATCAAATAAGTTATGATTTTTTCACTACATAAAACAACAACAAAATCAGCCAAATTTAATCATAGACTTTCCTTCCTAATCTAAAAATATTAAGAAATATCATTCCTCATAGTATTGCAGCCTAGACAATTAATTTCTAGAGAAAGTGTTTCTAAAATATAAATTACATTAAAATTTTCCTAAAAACTACTTCCTTCATAGGCAACAGAAGACAAAAATGTACACTTAAACAATTAAATTGTTACCTTGGATTTGGAGATCCACGAATATTTATAGAATTTAATTTACATTCATAAATTAAGCCCATATTCTTTCAAAACAAGAGACAAAAATGAGGACAACAATTTCAAAGTACCAAGTAATTAGTGTATTGCTAGTGTAGTTGTGTAAGACTATATATATTCAAGTGCATTGTTCACAGGCATGTGTATCCAAAGTTAGTTCTTATATAAGTATTATAGGTTTTTTTCTTTCATAATTTGAACTTGTCCTAATATATGAAAGGGTTAGTTTACAATCTTTACATTCCCATGACTAATATATCAATGTTATGCTAGTTTGAACACCACATACATATCATACATGGAATATAATGTGAGATCTTATACTCAAAATTTATTGTAGGAAAGACACAAGAAAAAATGAATTAAAGAATGCAATACGTCAATGCTTCCCTGAATTCCAAATCCAAAGGCATTTAATTGTGTTACGGTCCTCCTGTATTAATAAATTGATCCTCCATCTGACAAAGGAAGCTTTGAAAGCTCATTGAACCTCACAATTTTTTAGAAGGCACTGGGTAAGATATTATCATAACCAACATGCTCTAAGATGTGTTCTTCCAAATTAGCATCTAAAGTTTGAAGGGCATAAAAAGGATGGATAACAAAGAAAAATGATTCTCTATCTTAACCACCAATCTTGGAGCAAAAAATATAATGCCAAAATGGCTTATAAGGGCTTAGTTTCATGAGAGCCATTACAACGATGAACGGGTTGTTGGGACTCATGTTGACTACAATATTGTAACTCATTGTGGCCAAACAATGCTAGATGAAAATGCCAACAAACTTAATAATGCCATCTATGTTTAGAGAGAGGGCTTCTTTCGTTGTTGTGTCAGTGGAATCCATGAAATACCTTCCACTCTCCATGGATTTTGCCTAATAGGGAAACAATGTCTCTAAGTGCTTACACATATATATAGAAGCAGCCAATAAGATTCAGGAGAAGACATCACATCCTAAAACAACATGTAAAAACTGATTCACCCACCTCCTATAATGAACTTGTTGTGCCATAGTTTTGTCACCAACGAAAGTGAAGCCAAATGTGATGCATAAAATAGAGTTAGGCTTTCACGGATGCATACTTTTATACAACATGCATATCATGGCTAAAGAAGCAATACCCCCTCAAATGGAATGACCCATAAACACCACAATTTTCCACGTTTCATATTCTAGGTGGGCCTACAATAATAATGAAAATATGAAATGAGGAGTATGATAGCTCTTGAGTAATGATCTATGTGTATTTGTGTGCAACTACACAGTGTGCACTAATTACACGGTGTGGTGAGTGCATAGACAATTAACACAACTTAATGAAAATAAGGATTTGATATGAACCTAATTTTGAAGATCAAACATACTCTCAACTTCAAACTTCACGCGCTTCATAAAATGGCCAAGCTAGAAATGCAACCTTGCATATCAAATCATTTAAGGGTTTTGAATAAAACTAAAGTTTCTCTTTGTATTTTTATCTTCATTGCATATTTTGGAATATTTCATAAATTTGATGGATAGTTCTTGTCCACTAGACTTCTTGAATATGCAATCTAGTTTAGCTCTGGTTGCATGGGAAGGTTTGCATATCAAAACTTTGCAAATTTTTTGAGAAAAACTAAATTTTTTGTTTGTGTGCATGGTTTTGTGGAAAACTAAAACCAAAGTTTGTGTGCCACTTCTTATTATGTTTGTGTGTATTTCTTATTGGTCTCTACAAGGTTGAGCTCATTATATATCTTCACAAGACTGCTCTGGTACAAGGACATGTTGTCTAACCTTTGCACTCATGTTATTTAGTCTCCACTTGTTGTACCACAAAGTATGGTTTGACTCTCTGGCTTAAAGCATTCACAAATCCACAACAAAAAATCCTTTCAACATCACATTGGCATCATCACTAGTTGACTCCTTCTCTTGGAATATATAAAGTATTCCATCAACGAGTAATTTCTCCATATGAGCATCATCAATATATGAATCTCCCAGGTTGAAAACTACCTTTTCAATTGTTCACTTCCATCTTTTAGATCTTCGACGGTGCTTCCCATAATATCAACAACTCCCACTTTGTTAGCTAGAGACTCAACCCAATCCTAAAAAGAAGAAATGCAACACAAACCGAACTTAAAAAGTAGATAAGAGTTTGACTTGCTTAGTGTTCAAGTCTCAAACAAGGAACTCACCACTTGTGCTAATACTGTCAACAAAGGAAATTTAGACCTAGTGTAAATATCAATTCAATCAAGAGAAAGAAAATGTTACATGTGAGAAAATCAAATTTACATAACCTGTTAATTTAGTATTATTACTGATAAGAGATAAAAGGTAGCATTGATTTTCCCATACTTGAGTCCTACCATCTATGGAGACCAAGGAATGTTAGGATATCACCCCATGTCCATGTCCATTGGTATTTATGGAAAAGCTAGAATGATTGAGGATCCCCTATTCATGGAGATCCAAAATGTGACATATCCCTCTATGACTAACTATTAAATTCCATATCTATGTTTCCATATTTAACCAGTGTAAAGACAACCTAATTATTTTAGAACATGTGAAGACCAACCTGCCAATGATTTGCTAATGAGGGAGAAATTATTTTCAAAGTGTTTGAAGAATCTGCTTAGTTAGAGGCTATATCCAAAACTTCAACAAGGGAACACAATGTACATCGAGAAGAGTGAAAACCAGTTGTTGTAATTTAAGGAACATAACTTTAAATTTGGAGCTTAGCTTAAAATTTTGCAGACTAACCAAACTTGTATCAAATTCCCTATCTCCTATTTAGAGGAAGCAAATATTATGTAGCTTTTGTAGATGATGATATAATACAACATGCATAATGTGACAAGTGTTAGGGAAAATGAACATCTTGAACAAACCTATAGGCATATTTTGTTTGTGACAAAAAACAAGATGTTGAGATAGACTTAGCTTAGCCTCAAATTTTGTAAACTAAACAAACTTGTATAAACTTCCCAATTTCCTATTAGAGGAAGCATATATACTATAGCTTTTGTACATGATGATATCACACCTCGTGTAGAGTCACAGTTGCTGGGGAAAAATAATTTCTTGAACAATCCCATAGACATATTTTATCACAACAAATAAGATGCTTAGATAGACTTTAAAAACTAAGGTTATGATATTTTTAGCTAGGACTCAGTTGTTTAGAAGAACTGGCTATGGGTCAACGATAAACGGGTTGTATCTAATCGTACCAACAGAGATCGAAGGGACAAAAGAGGAATTGATGTCTGAGAAATATTTTTAGGAAAAGTTGTCATGTACTTTAGAGATGACTACCCCACCAACATAAGGAGCCCAACAAATCGTTTTCTTTATATAAGATAACGTGAATGGTAAGTGAAATAACAACCTTGGTATAGGCGCAAGAAAATAGTAGCCTGCAAGTTGACAAACTTAGGGTGCACTATCAGAGTCAATTTTGCAAGTATTAGATAATATTGTCTTAAATTGATATAGTTTTGTCTTAATTGTTAATTGTCTTAAATGAGCTTTGTCTTAATTGTCATTGTCTAAAGTGGCCATTGTCTTAAAATATTTTTGTCTCAAATTGTTTTTGTCTTGAATATAAAGTTTTGTCTTAAAATATTTTCGTCTTAAATTGTTTTTGTCTTATAATATTTTTGTCCCAAATTGTTTTTGTCTTAAATATAAAGTTTTGTCTTAAAATATGTTTGTCTTAAACTATTTTTGTCTTAAAATATTTTGTCTTAACCTGTTTTTGTCTTAAATATAAATTTTTGTCTTAAAATGTTTTTATCTCAAATTATTATTGTCTTTATATTTAAGACAATGCAATTGATATTAAATTTTAATATAAAAACAAAGGCTTTCTTTTGTCTTAAAATGCCCTTCATGTAGTAGTGAAGCGACCAAACCACATAACCTCGAACATCCGCTCCCTCCCTGCAATTCAAATTACAAAGCACTGGTTAATAACTCACATAGTAAACTCCACATGGAAAACTCAAACTCAAATAACAAAAACAACGAATACGTGTATATGTTGCACGCACACACGCACCTTATGGCTTCAAGTAGGTATGATAGATGTTGAGAATGGTACTCCACTCACCTCGAATCATGGAATGCTTCTTCAAGCGGGGTTGTGCCATTCTCGAAATCAGCATACCCTATTCAAAATTCAATTCATGTTGTGTTGTGCGTAATGATCAGATCCATATTATATTATTTTTGACTGAATTAGATGATATTATTGACATTAAGTAACATTGTTGCGTAGCATACCTGTCTCAGTGACGTATATGGGAGGATTGTTATAGCGGTGCTTCATATAGTTGATCACATCCCTTAATCCACCAGGATAAGATCTAAAGAAGCTCACACCTTCCTGCAAACGGGGATATATATATATATATATAATTATAATATTAACATAAAAGTAAGAGTAAGTTGTCACGAAATTATAGAGTTTTTTTATATAAAAATTAAATGTTTAAACACTTACATCGGATCCGATGTAAACTCCGTTTACTTCATCTGAACCACCACCAAAGAAGGAAGTTTTTTAATACCAAAATATATGCAATATTTCACCATGGAAGAATTAAAATAAAAATAGTATGAGTCACTTGATGTGTTGGAATTTGAATTTGATTGACTACTTTGCCAAGCAATTAAGTGATAATTAAAGCTGTACATATCAAACTTACATGATATATTTTCCCAGGCGTCCAGAACGTAGTCAGTTTCCAAGAAATTTTGTGGATTGGGATTGTTGATGGCAAATTCTGTTGAGTAATAATTAAAACCAAGAAAGTTGAATGAGCCTTTCAGATCTTTGGCCTCTTCACTGTTGAATAGTGGCAAGCGTGCTCCCACCAAGCTTCGCATAGAGTCAGGGTACTTCCCCGATGTTAGTGGATCCAGAAACCTGTAATAATTCGACAGGAAAAATTAATTACACTTCACTTCACATCTCGAGTAGACATGGATATGGCTATAAGAAAAACTTCAAGGTTCAATATCAATCCCATCCTAATTGTCCGGAAAGGCCGAACCTAGAGCTAGGCTGGGGGAGACCGAATCCTAATTTTCCCTTTGACAAGTTTCCATTAATTTTTGTAATGCAGCCCAACTAGCATGAATAAATATGTTTTGGCATCCAGAAAAATTAAATTTGAAATTGTTCATCGAGATTGAATGCACATCAAAAGCACAAAATGAAATTGAATTACAAAATTAATTTTTGGATTTTCTTTTTGATATTTGTGCTCGTTAAACATACCATCCTATTCTAAAGTTGATTGCTTTCTGAGCAAAGAGTTTGAGTATGGCACCATCCAATTCACCACAAGTGATATGCCTATGGAACCCTTATGCTTCCCCTGCACTTTATTTTGCGACATTTGAGTGTGTGTGTTTATATTCAAGAGACGTATGTATGTATGTTTAGTGCTGTTACATCTAAAAACAACAGAAGAACATAACCTCACCTAGTATTTAGTCCTATATAATTTAACGACAGCATCTTAAAACAACAGAAGAACATAACCTCACCTAGTATTTAGTCCTATATAATTTAAGGGCGACATCTTAAAACAACAGAAGAACATAACCTCACCTGGTATTTAGTCCTATATAATTTAACAGCGGCACTATGTGCTAGAAGCATATTATGGGTTATGATGTAACGCTCTGTTGTAGAGTTCCTGCTGTACAGTTTCCAAATCCGGGCGAACAGCGACCCGGTGCGTGAAGCCCTAGATTGTAGCCATATAATGAGAAGGTGAGCGGTTCGTTTATAGTTGTCCAATACTTCACACGGTCTCCGAAAGCTTGCAAACATTCTTCTTCCAACATGTCAAAATTGCCCCTGAGAGAGAGAGAGAAGCAGGCACGATGTTATGTTATTTTGTATGTTTTAGAGGAGTGAAAAGAGAATTAGGAGAGTGAATCATATTACACGACTCTTTTACTACTGAATCCCCCGTACTCATCCTCCAGAGCTTGCGGAATGTCCCAATTATACAGTGTCACGAAAGGCTCCATACCTACATGAACATGTGCATGCAAAATAGAGCTCTACTCAACAACGCGAGCGCGGGCAAGGGGGGAAAATGATTATGATGATTTTGTAATACCATTATTGAGCAGCTCGTTGATGAGATTATTGTAATAAGTGATTCCCTCTTCATTGACTCCTCCGTGTCTTGGTGATCCTTCTGAAGACATTTATTAATGCAAATAAGAGACTAGCCAATTATCACAGAAACGATCAATCCATTGTTGAGTTGAGTCAGTTACCTGTATTGATTCAACTTACTAGGAAATATGCACGACCAGGAAATAGAAAAATGAAACAGGTCCATTCCCATGTATTTGAGATGTTGAACATCTTCCTGCAGATTACAATATTACAACTCCATAATTAATTCCATCATGCAGATTACAATATTACAGCTCCATAATTAATTCCATCAAGTTACAGCCACAACTAGGCTCAAAGAATAGTGCATAACGGCCAAGTTGTACCTTATAGAGGTGGTATTGGTCTACTACAACATCACCATCCTTTCCATCTTCAATTTTACCTGCAAGTCAATGTTCAATAACAAAAAATAAATAAAAACAGCCAGATGGCAGGTGTAGCTATATATATCTATCTATCTATGTGTACTGAACCTTGAATGTGGGAGAAGTTGCTGCAACTACGATCATGATCAGAATATAAAGTGAAAGAAAACATAAACAGAATGAGCATAGACCCTGAATTTTAGCCATCTCAGCTTTCACGACGGGATCACAATGTATATTTATTCCGCTAATTAATTGAATCAATATGCTAATTTATAGTCTCGTGGAGTGTAATGGAAAGCAGTGCTTTTGCCTTGAAGCGGTCCCAATGGAATGGAAGTGGGTTTTTCTTTCAATTGAATTGCGATCCCAATTTATAGTCACCTGGAAGACGTTTCTGATCAAGAAAACACCACCTCACACTTGATCCATCTTGTAAGGATTTTTCAATTTTGGTTGGTGTTGTTGACGTTGTTAGAGGCGCCATTCCACTTCAATCATCATATATCTATAACGTGGATTGGTTGACGTTGACTTGGTCAGACGCACCAATCCACTTCAAAAATAAAATATATACATACATAACAGAAGCTAAAGGCCCCTTCAAATCTATATCTTTATGTTGAAAATCTATTCACACAACACACATCTATCTATATCTGTATGTTGAATATCTATTCACACAACACAGATCTATCTATCTATATCTGTATGTTGAAAATATATTCACACGACACAGATCAGCTTGCACGTCATCACTGCCATTCCACTTCAACTTCAAATATATATGCTGGCGTTGACTTTCTGAGAAGTTCCATTTCACTGCAAATATATATCTACAAGGTGAATTGGTTGGTGTTGACTAGCGCCATTCGCACTAAAACAATATATATATATATATATATATATATATATATAGGGTGTCATTCCCTTTCAAATCTATTCACAACACAGCTTGCACGTGCGGGTCGTCGTTACTACTTCCCAAGGAGATGAGATGAGAAGGATGACGTTTAAACAACTACCACAACAACAGAAAGATCGTTTGAATGATCCATTGCATGGTTTGAATATATATACATTTTACGACACAACAGATAGACGATAGATCGTTTGAATAAATATACAATACAAAACAGAATAGAGAGAGGGTTTGAATAATCAATCTATCGACAAAATGGCACACAACAACAGAAATACAAATACAATTGATCCGAAAAAACGGCACATGTTATATGTATTCAGTATTAATTAGAATGAGAAACAACACTACCCTGGAATGGAACCATATCTCCATCGACTATCATGCGCACAAATATTAATATCATATGGTCTTTGCAAAGGAACCAGAAGAGGGTACCTAGACTACTCTCGTTTATCGATAGAATATGGTCTTATTATTTATAATGTTGGTCTCCAAAAAGAAGATGTGAATTGCACCTTCACCGAATATGGTCTTATCATTTATAATGTTGGTATCCAAAAAGTAGATGTGAATTGTAGCGTTACTTGTGATGAGTATGTCCTCTCCTTTCTCAATGTGTCCATGAAATAAGGTTTGTGCTACATTATCTCATTTCTCCTTATATATTTAATGTTTCCTTTCATGTGACTTATTTTAATTTAATTTAATTTATATTTTCCAAAGAATCTATAGTGTGTGTGCAATATAATTTAATTTCTATTTTCCTAAGAATATATATGCATTAGATAACTTGGAAAAGTTTAAAAATTGCACAAGGATGAGGGAATAGAAAGAGGGAAAAGGAGAGGAAGAAGAGGGAAACAGAGAGAGGTTGAAGAGGGAGAGGAAGATATATTCCCTAAAATGATATATATATTTTTTAAAATTTATATTAGTAGCAATCATTTCTATAAATTAGAGTGATATCAGAGAGAGGTTATACACATGACAAATCACACTTCAATATCTTTATTGATAGCAACAATTAAAAATATATAGGAAATAAATTACTAACTTCGAAACATCTAGATCATGACTACGATGCATACATACGAAACAACAACATATAGACTAACTCATTGTGACCCATAATGAAAACTGCACATGACATCAGAAGCATTACTTCCAACGCCCTCCCTTAATTCTTACATGGAAAACATGGAAAACACATATTACAATAATAATATTAATCTCTAGATATAACTGGTCTTCGTCAACACTTACACCCACTCTGAAATCTCGCAAACACTGCTCTTTCTTCACTACCACATCTTCGAGTTTTCACTTGATCCATCTAATACATAACTTCTTCATACCATATTTGACGTACTTTGAAAAATTAACGCTTCTCGACCTCCCAGAGCACGACGGGTCAGTGTTGATACTGAACCATCCTATGGACATACCGCAATATATTGAACACATGGTATTGCATTATATTTCCCAGTTATCTAGGAAGTCATTCTGGGTACTGAATGTATTCAGAAGTCAGGTATACAAGGTGACCTCCTAAACAAATAATCAAATTAACCTACAATTTTTTTCCCTAGCTCCGCACGATGCCACAAGATGATAACAAATTATTCATGATCAAATTAGTGATATGTTCTTCTGGCATTGTATGCATCCAAAACCACCAATTTGAAAATATTTTAATATGTTCTATACTTGGTTCTTCATTTCATTTTTCACATTACAGTTGGACAATAACACACTATAATATAATAAAACCACAACACATGCCTAAACATTTTTACATCATAACAAAAAACCCAAAAAATACTCAAACAAAACCAATGCCTTATATTAATCTATGCATATTGTTACACCATTTTTTGGTCATCTAACCTATTATCATTAGATGGACCCAAGTACACCATGTAAGAGCAATTTTACCCTAAGTAAAATTGCTTTCACTATGTAAAATAACTTAATAAACCACATTTATTAGGTTGTTTATGGTCTAAACATGAAACCCCAAAAGGAAATATTAAACAAACCCATATTTGTTTGATTTTCCTCATGGAATAATTAATTAAACCATAATTTAATTATTATTCCTAATCATGTTTAACCCAAAACAAAGAAATTAATTAGATAAACCTTTATTTATCTTATTATTTTCTAGGAACAATTATTTAAATCTTATTTAGATAATATTCCTTGTTAAATATGACCAAATCACCCACAAATAATTAAATAAATCATTATTTATTTGATTATCCTTCAACCACTTCCTTAAAAAGATAAATAAATCATTTATTTATTTATTATTGACAAATAAAGGGATTTGACCCAAGTCAAATACTCTTTCCCTCCAACAAATATAATAAAATATTCCATAAAAGGTGGATCTAGATTTGGTTAACATTATTTTAATCATGCACCAAGATCTAGAATGACCCAATATTTTGTTATAAATAGGAGGGTTTTTCCTACCATTCTTCACCTTTTGTTGCCTATTAGATCACTCTGGATCTAAACTCTTGGTCCGACTTTGAGCCATTATCATTGTCATATTTTCCATTATTTGCTGTGTGAGCTCCCTTTGAGTTCTATCTTTGTCTGGGTTTTCTACACCAACAGGAGAGAGAAATGATAGATCTGAAGTGCTGAGGACTTCCAAGAACCCATCCCATTGAGGAGAATTGGAAACATCTTCTTGTTTTCCTCCCAGGTGCCCTTAATACAAAAAATTATTTCAAAAATTGTTCTTGTCTTGTCTATTGGATATATGGAGCAAAACCTTCTTTTTACCGCTTAATGTCTTTCTATGCATAGATCTGGTTTTTGCAGCTCTTGTCTTGATCAACTAACTGCAGATCTGAAGATATTGGCAGCCATATTTGATGTTAGGGCTATTAGTTATGCATAGCTAAAGTGGTCTTTTTTCGTACACTTCGACAAAGGATTCATACTAACAATTGGCGACTCCACACGGGTTTTCAATTACGACCACTGTCGTTTTTCATATTCCTGCATATCCAGCTACTTCAGACCCTAGGGTTTCTTTTCAGCTTTTTGTTTTTCCTATTTTCATGTTGTTTTTCACCTATAAAACCCTAAAACATTAAAATTTCTAACTTCCGCATGTTTCTGGCCCTATTGCGCAGTGACCGACATCACCAAGAACTAGACGGCAACTTTTTTCCGAAAATCATTGCCGAGACATCTCCGGAGCCTGCTCATTTTCCTTTCAGCCCATAAACCGCGACCTCGGACCTCCAGTCACACTTTCAGCCCTTTTTCTCGTGACCAGACCGAAACAAAGCCGTAACCTCGCGACCCGCCAATTTTTCACTGCTTTCCGCATTTTTCCGGGTTTTTCTCGAAGCTCACGTGCTTTCAAATTTCTCCGTCTCTGCCCGTTTCGAACTCGAAGCCGATATGTTTTTCATCTAAGTAAACATAGCCCCCTAGGTTTACATTCTCCACTTTTGGTGGAAGAGCGTATCTCCGTTTCAAATCGTTTTTTCAGCCTACCCCTTTTTCCGTATCCGATACCTCCTTTTTCACCTCTCTTTCTAATCAAATTGCTCTTCTCCCTTTCAAATCACCTCCTGAAGATTTGTTTGGATCTACTTTTAGGGCCTCCTCCTTTCCCCTTCTGCTTTTTGCTGATTTCCTCCTTTTTTCCAGCCACCTTGCCTCTACCTCTTGGCTGTGATCTGCACCTCTTTTCAGCAGCTTTTCCCTTTAGATCCCTATCCCTTTTGACCCTAGATCTATTGGCCTCCTTTTAGTGCGTTTTGACTAGATTTTTTCCCTCTTTTAGATTAGTTTTGAGAGACCCTCCTTTTTGGGTTGAATCAATGCAATAGTAGCTGTTAATTTTCTGTTATTTCAGCATTATATACTGTTCTCTACATATTTATTTTCAGTTACGCAGCACACTTTTTCTCTTTCTCTCAAAACGAAAAGGGTTTAAAAATTAAAATTAACGCACACCACACACTCAGCCTAAGCGAAGAAGAGCCTGGTTTACACCGCCAGGCAAAGACTTTAAAATCAATTGACACTGCACCTATCTGCCCTTGTTTTGACATTGTAATCACTTGATTCTGCACCTCCGTGCCCTTGTGGTCATTCTTCTTCCCCTTGTGCCGTGTTTTTGTTGTCATCATTGCGCCCCCAAGGTGCACTTCTCGGAGGCCTTCACCCTTAGTTTCCGGTCGATCGACCTACTCCGTCCCGCCGTCGTCGAGCCAGTCCTCCTCTGAGTCCGCACTCCGACTCCTCTTCTGATTCTTTGGGTTCTCCTTTTCCTTCTGGTTCTCCCCCTGTCACCTTCACTATGTCTGGTCCAGGGCCTAACGCTAATGGTGCTCCCGGCCCTAATGCCGGAACTACTACTAGCGGAACCACCACAGGAACTACCTCGGCCGCACCCTTGCTCCTGTACATCGCAGGCCTCAGCCTCCCCGATTTCAATCAGTTGATCAATGACCCTATCCACCACAATGTTGGTTGGCCTGCCATGCCAACCAAGCTCCCCTTCGACATCCCTAAGTTCGAAGGCCTTGCTGGAGAAGATCCAACCAACCATGTCTGATCTTTCCACATGTGGTGTTCCTCCAATTCCATCACCGATGACTACATCCGTCTTCGATTGTTCCAACGCACGCTTACCGGTGAAGCTTCTAAATGGTATGTCGACCAAGCCACCTCTTCCCATACCACCTTTGCGACCATTACCTAAGCCTTTTTATCTTACTTCCAGCTCCCTCTTCGATACGATACTGGTACGGAGCTTTTGACCTCTTTCAAGCAAACCTCTTCGACCCGCCTTTCCACTCATGTCCAGGAATGGCGACGAAGAAGAAGCTTATGTCGAGCTCCCCCCTTCGAAGATCGGGTCTATATGGACTGGTTCCTTCGCTCTCTCTTAGCTCCCATTGGCAAAGATGTCGCCTCCCATTTCCCTCAGACTGAAGAAGCCGCCCTCCAAATAGCCTTGAAATATGACCTGATCTATGCTCAGTCTGGTTATGTTTATACCATTTTCCTTGACCTCCCCAGGCCCGGTGGCGCTAACGCCCCAGGGGCATATCATTCTACCGACGGTATCGTTGGAGCCCTTGCTCATCCATATGCTCAACCTCCTATGGGCTATGGTCTTCCTCAGGGAGGGGCCAGCACCTCTAGCACTTTTCCCCCTCCAGGTAGCATGTATCCAGGATACGGCACGCCTCATCCTTTTTCCCAACCTCCTACTTACCTCAATGTTGCCCAACCTAACCATTACCCTTATCCGTAGCCTGGTGCGCCAGCTCCTCTAGCATATGCGCTTCCACCTCCCTTGCCTCCTCAACCCCAGCAACAGCATCTACAGCCCCCTCCAGGGCAAGTATTTGCACAGCAGGGCGCGACTAATCCCCCTTCTCAAAGAAGGCGGAGAGGCAATCCAAACCAATCTGCCCCTGGTACTCAGACCGAATCCTCGACAAAGGACCCCTAACACCTAACCAAATAGTCATGGAACTCAACCCAAGCCGAACAAAGCCGCTTCGCACATATAAGCCTTTGTTTGTATTACATTATATGTTAAGGCCACACAAATACGATTTTCCCCCACCACGTATGCGTATGTGGGAGTCTCAAGCCATCGCGGCACAACATGCCTCCCCCAATGCTCCTCCTATGGCCACCACCAAATCCGCCTGTGCTTAATGATCCTTTCCCCGAGCAAGGATTCGCGGCCACCCAACCACCCTCGACGGCGGGAGCCGGTGTTGCCACCCACCCTTCCATTTCGGTTTACTCCGATTACCGCATCCTCACCATGAACTCTCGATCCATCCCCCCGCTCTACCCTTCACCTTCAAACTCGGTCTCGCCAGTACCCCAAGCCTTCTGCTCATTCTGCCCCCGAGTCCCCTTCTTCAGGTTCTACAGAGCCTCTTTCAACATCCAATGGCCCCTTACATATCCCTCAACCCAAAGTTGAGGTTCACACCAAGATTCCTAAGGGACCATTACGTCGAAATGCTGCTTCTGGTCGAGCTGCTCATTCGTATAGCATAGTAGATGATTTGGCACAATCTCTTGCTGCCATTTCCACATTGGAACTCCTCCAATCGTGCCCTTCCAAAAAGAAGGCTCTGCTATCTACCGTGGGCACTGTAGATCCTGTTGATGACCAAATGATTGTTTTCGACGCCCATCAATCAGAACATCCTCCTCTTCCTGCTTCCGTCGCCTTCCAAATCCCAGTCAAAATCCGGAATGCCAACGTTTCTCGATGTATAATTGATGAGGGGGAATCCACCTGTGTGATGTCCGCTTCGGTTTGGAAGCAGCTCGGATCTCCTGACTTGGCCCCTTCCACGATCACCCTTCGAGCGTGGGACGACCACTCCTCTCAGCCCATTGGCCTTTTTCGTAATTGTCCTATCACCCTTGCCGGTAAGACTGTTTGCGTTGACGTCGAAGTCATCGACGCCCCTCTATATTACAACATTCTATTGGGGCGAAGCTACACTTATGCCATGTCTACTGTCCCCTCTGCGGTTTTTCGCAAGATGTCTTTTCCTCACAACGGAAAGATAGTCACCATCGACCAGTTGACTTATCATGAGCCAAAGTCTCAGACCTCCCCTGAGACGACCATCTCTTCTGTAGCCAATAAGCAAGCGAATTTGATTCCTTGACCCGGTGTCTCCCAAGGCGTCTACAAAATTCCTCCCTGGCAGAACTTTTCTTGGTCTCCCCCTTCCTCCTGTCTCTGATCCCAGCTAATCTAGAATGTTTGCGTGATGCGGTCATCTCGGGCTACCCTTAGCGACCGCCCGGCTGATCGGCAACCTCGGACTCCAACCTGCTTCACGCAGCACATCGCCCTTCATCTCCACCCGGCCGAGACCTCCTCCTTACGGCCTTCTCCTACGGCGGTATCCACGAACTGTCCCCACCAGGATCGGTTCCCCCGAGGCCTTAACCATCTCGAGCCGTTCCTCCGGTCATTATCCGCCCCCGGTGAGATGCGTTCCACCGCTCCCCCTCCGAGTCTATTCGGTCTCCATCATGGCCACCTCTCTCTCTAACACGACCCTCGGTATGCCAAGTACTCCACCATGTGGGCCTCGGCCGCCTCATCTTGGTCACCCCAAACCCTATCTTGCTTTGACACCGGTTCAACCGGTCGCCCTCGCTTCCTCCATCGCCACTGTGCCCTCTGCACCTCCCCAGGACCCTACCCCTGTGGTGACAGCTTTCGGAAAGAAAGGCAAAGCTCGCAAGGGGGCATCTAAAGACAAGGCCACTCCGACTGAACCTGCTCCTCCTCCGCCCGCCAAGCCTTGTGCCTTGTGTGATGTCGTCGGCCACGCCACCCATAATTGTCCTGAGTTGCCCCGCATTCAACCCATGGTTAAAGTCGTGTCCCCTGAGTCTACGGTCTCCGACCCTTCTCTTCCGTCCTCGTCGGCCCAACCAAGAACCCGAAAAATATTCGCACTAAAACCCTGCGCTTTGTACGGTATCCATAAATACTCCCTCGTGTCCTCTGACGCGTGCCCGCGCCTCTTTCGTGGTACGAGAGTATAGGTTGAAAAAAATCGGTCCGCCTCTCCCATACTGCGCGGTATATGAGTGACAGCGATCCCCCCCGCTTCCATCGACATTCCCCCACAGTGTTCGAGATGACGAGTCTACTACGACCATTCTTCCACCTATCTCTTACGCGGACAGCACAGAGCCTAGTCCCCTTGCATCCTCCCCTGTTGTCTCGCAGCCCCCTTCGACGGCCACCTTGACCCCTCTTTTCTACCCTTGCGAATCACTCCTGGTATCTCTTGTTGACCTCCCGCGACCAGTCCCCCTTCATACCTCCTATAGCCCTCATATACCACCCTCTAGCTTGTATATGAGTCATAGCCATCCTGCTCATTGCACTCCCTCCCGCTGTTGCCGCTCGATGTCTTCTGTGCACTCACGCTGTCGTCATTGTCCCTCCTCCCCCCATTTGTTGTCTTGTAACACTACTCTGCAGCACCTCCCGTCCTCACCCTATATCGGTTACGTCGATGGTGCAAGTCGTTACTCCCAGAATCTAGCCTCGGCAGGTTGGGTCATTTTCACCCCCTTGCATGCCCTTGTTCTCTCCAACGGGGTATGCATTGGTCCTGCCACCCATAATCAGGCCGAATATGATGCAGTGCGTGGCCTCTTAGTCGATGCCCTCTCTCATCGCATCCTCCATCTGCATGTTCGTTTAGATTCCCTACTTCTTGTCGTGCAGCTAAATGGTGTCTATTGTGTGCATAATCATGTGGTGTTCAGACGATATCTACGAGTGAAACTCTTGATACGTGAATTTGAAACCATAACCTTGAACCATGTACCTCGAGAACAAAATCATTATGTAGATAGCATTGCAAACCATGTTCTATATTGGCATTTATCACACGCATTTCATACAAGACAATAACATTCATAACCATTAAAAAATATGCATATCCATAATATGTGTCGCAAAACATGTGTTTAGAGTCCATCTACTCTGATACATATGACACGCCCATAGCATGTTACAACAAACTCAAAACTGGGGGCACCACCTGCCAAACTGGGGGCACCGCCTTCCCCTACATACACACCCTTCCCCTACATACACACTAGAGGGCACCACATGCCCCACACCTACTCACTATCTGGCGGATCCTGAGCCAATGGCGCTGCCCCTGCAGCCCGTAGATCACGTATGCCTTGACCGGCCATCGCCATGCGCCGCATGACACCTCGCCATTCCGAGGGAAGACCAATGCATTCCTCCACATACTGGTCGTCTAAGTCTTGCCACCCGCGCTCTGAAACTCCGGTCAGCAACCTGTCGCATCTACGGCGGATGTCCTCCAGAAGGGCGGCCGCATCCTCATTGTGCGCTGCTCTCAACCCACTCGACCCTGCAGCTCCAGAGGCTGTCGGGCGTCCCATATATCCGGTCGGTTTTACCGGAGCTATATCTGCATACCAAAAGTACATGAATCAGTACCATATCTACTATTCAATAACTTTAACATGCCCATACAAGAATAATAATCTTTCACTTACCATCGAGCCCCCATACTCGACCAGGCGGAAGTGGCAGGTCCGGATTTCCACAATAACTCATCCCACTATAGGGATAGTCGTCAATGTATAACGGCATCTGATCCCAATGGGCAAAGAACTTAGGTCGAAACACTCGTCCAACTGCCCCTCCTCCTCCTCTGCACGGTAGCCGCCCCCACCGACGCATCCTGGGCTCTCTCGGGCCCCCATCTGGGAGTTGTATACAAGGTCGTAAGGTCGGGATCTTCTCAAAGAAGAAGGCGCACAATAAAGTCCCATACGAGAAATCGTGGTTCACTTGCCGCTTGTAGAGCGACAAATGTCGTTTTAGCGACACCAGCATCATTTGGGCCCACCCATAGTAGGTCCCACTCAACACACTCTCCAAAATCATCATCTTCCCCCCAGTGATGTGATGGAGCGCCTGGTTGCCCACGATACGCAGCACCGCTGCGGCCACTGCACGGGTCTCTAATCTCTCTAGATCCCCTATCGGTATCCGAGTCCCCTTGACTTGGAGACCCGGTCGACAATGTTGCTCCACAAACTCCATGATATGCCGCCCCCACGGTAATACTGGCTGCGTGTGTCCCACCGTACGGTCGGCCGGAGACCGAGTACGAGCGCCATCACGGACTGTCAGTTCGATCCCGTGCCCCTGCACTACAAAGACGTCATGCTCTGGATCCCAGTAACTGATAATCCGGGCCAACAAAGGCTCTTCCGCTCTCATCAAAGGGTTCTCCAAAACCTTTAGAACCCCAAACCTGGCCAACACACGACGGACACCCTGATCTGCCTGGATCTCTGCCCGTAATGTACCCAGGTCTCTCTCTCTCCATTTAACCCATATATCTTCCATATCTGCACAAAAGCATCATCTTTGTCAGCATACAGATAGGGAATACCATAACCAAGCACAAAAACCCAATTCTCAGCCATAAAACAGCATCAAAACCCCCTCATCTTCCAGGTCGCACTTTTCTGCCCAATTTTGGGACAGGTTGCAGTTTTTGCCCTGAAACCTGCTTCCTAGGTCACACTTTTTGGCCCAAAAAGTGCGACCCGGCTGTAGAGATGAATGCGGGTCTGTTACTGAGATTTTGGGCCCTAAACTGAACTTTCAATCCATCAAAATGAAAGAGTAAGGTTAGGCCTCTTACCTGCAACTGACGGATCTCGATTCAAACGGTCGGTTTGTCCGCTAAACTCGCCGCAAGATTTAGGGCCTTCTCCCCTCTCTACGTTCACCACAGCAACACTAGCAAATGAGTGAATTTGGAGGGAAAACTGCCTTATTAAAAGAGAACCCTTGTTTCTTCTTTTGCCTGCTGTGACCATACCGTAGCCCCGTTTGACAAACCATCTGCACCGTTGGAAAGCTCTCACCGAGCCCTCCAATGGGTATCTATTAGTTTTTTGTGATTTGATACTTCACCAGGACACATTTTGTCCAAGCAGGGTCACTTCACCTCTCCTTAAAATCGCATTTCTTCACTTACGACACTTGTACTGGGGGCACCATTTTGCCTCCTTACTTGTCTTTGTTCATGTCGATTTTCGTCATGAGTTACCATCTTGTACTCATGTTCTCATGGTCCCCCATTGGGCCTTTACTGTGTGGCAGCACCATCGAGTCGCCCTTGTTTGGAGCATCCAAGTTGAGTCATCATTGCATTCATGGAGCCTATCCCGAGTCCCTTTGAACCCCGCTATAGCCCTCCATCCTTCATTGCTTGGTCTCTCTCTTGTGTCGCACATTATGGCCTTCAGTCCCACTGTCCCCTATCCCTTATGATATTGTGTCAGTCGCTGCCATGTCATTCATGCCCTTTATGCTCTAACAAGGGAAGTCGTCCACTCGCTACTCAGTCCCCTCCATTCCATCATCATCATTGGTGTCAGTCTGTCCGTCGCTCTACTATTTTCTCTCGTGCCTTAGTTGAGGATCTCTCATTGCCTCACCTATGGCGAACATCCTTCTGTCAACATCAGCTTCTTCATTCCAGAAGATAGGTCTAGAGGGCAGTGTACCTTGGTTCCAGCTTCCACTCTTGTTCGGTGCCTCGGATTAGGCAAAGGGATCTCTCATTTCCCTTTGACTTGATTGTTTCTCCACTCCAGCTCCTTTCAGCATGATCGAGATCCGTATACTTGATGGTTCAGTGATGCAGCAACAGCTCTTGGTGATTCCCGGGTGTGTGTGAGATGTCTCAACCCTCATGAGGGGGTGGCCCTGCAGGTAGCCCCCCACATGCCCGGATGACCTCTTCATTGTAGCCTTCGATGCAGCTCCATATATTTGATGATGTCGGCCTTAGCCGCTTGCAGCGCCTCTTTGATTTGCATGTATTAGTCAGATTTTGTGAGCCCTTCCCCGCTTATAGGGGGCATTTGGGTTGTATTTGTATCTCATGTACTCAGATATTATTGTATAAGTCCTGGCTGTTATCCCAAGCACAACATGTATGTGGGATTCCTCATTGTATTTTTATCTGGCTCATGATTATGCCGGCTGTACTTTATGGTTCGGTCCCTTGTTTACTGGACACACTATTCTTTTGTACTTTGTCTCGGCGGGCATAGGTATGCCTCCCCCGCCGCCTTCAGCACAGGTACCCTCTCATAAAAAAGAGACTTGTTGCACCTGCGAGTCTCGTCTCCTCAGGGTCTAGTTCTTCAGCACACTATCTACCTTGCATTTCTCTCTCTGACTTCCCTTTTGTTGTCTGGTGATTGAATTCTTACAACGTACTTCGGTCATACGATTTGCTCCTGACACTCGCACGCTGGGGGGCAATCTGTTACACCATTTTTTGGTCATCTAACCTATTATCATTAGATGGACCCAAGTACACAATGTAAGACCAATTTTACCCTAAGTAAAATTTCCTTCACTATGTTAAATAACTTAATAAACCACATTTATTAGGTTGTTTATGGTCTAAACAGGAAACCCCAAAAGGAAATATTAAACAAACCTATATTTGTTTGATTTTCCTCATGGAATAATTAATTAAACCATAATTTAATTATTATTCCTAATCATGTTTAACCCAAAACAAATAAATTAATTAGATAAACCTTTATTTATCTTATTATTTTCTAGGAATAATTATTTAAATCTTATTTAGATAATATTCCTGTTAAATATGACCAAATCACCCACAAATAATTAAATAAATCATTATTTATTTAATTATCCTTCAACCACTTCCTTAAAAAGATAAATAAATCATTTATTTATTTATTATTAACAAATAAAGGGATTTGACCCAATTCAAATACTTTTTCCCTCCAACAAATATAATAAAATATTCCATAAAAGGTGGATCTAGATTTGGTTAATGTTATTTTAATCATGCACCAAGATCTAGAATGACCCAATATTTTGTTATAAATAGGAGGGTTTCTCCTACCATTCTTCACCTTTTGTTGCCTATTAGATCACTCTGGATCTATACTCTTGGTCCGACTTTGAGCCATTATCATTGTCATATTTTCCATTATTTGCTGTGTGAGCTCCCTTTGAGTTCTATCTTTGTCTGGGTTTTCTACACCAACATGAGAGAGAAATGCTAGATCTGAAGTGCTGAGGACTTCCAAGAACCCATCCCATTGAGGAGAATTGGAAACATCTTCTTGTTTTCCTCCCAAGTGCCCTTAATACAAAAAATTCTTTCAAAAATTGTTCTTGTCTTGTCTATTGGATATATGGAGCAAACCCTTCTTTTTACTGCTTAATGTCTTTCTATGCATAGATCTAGTTTTTTGCAGCTCTTGTCTTGATCAACTAACTGCAGATCTGAAGATTTTGGCAGCCATATTTGATGTTAGGGCTATTAGTTATGCGTAGCTAAAGTGGTCTTTTTTCGTACACTTCGACAAAGGATTCATACTAACACATATCCCGATTAAAGAAATGTTGGTTGTGAAGATTCCAATGACATCATCATATAGTTGTTGATAGATCCTAATCATGTCTCTATAACTAGTCTCATGACCTTTTATCGTGGTATGGCCAATAGTTTTTAGTTTGTAGGGTCTGTCTATGGGAGACATCGATCTACATGGGAATTCCATCTAGACTTAAAATCTATATTTACGAATTATTTCCCCTCCTCCACACAGTTCGACCTTTTATTTGATAGCCAGTGACAGATCCTCCACATACTTCATGGTTCAATTTTGAGCTTAGTTTCATATTTGACTTTTCCGAGGTTGCAACATGGCCTTATATCACACAAATCCATTATTCAACCCAATATTAGTGCAATATGGCAACTTTGATGCGAAGAAATTATTTTCCAACATCCTTTATCATTCGTTGCAACATATGGGAGTGAAGTTGTTTCTTGATGAGAGCGAATTTGAGTTGGCAAATTACTTTCCAAAAAAAATACATCACTCTTCTTTCTTTCATTTTATGTTCACATCATCATTTTCTTTGCTTCTGTTCAAGGTGCATTTGAATATTTGATCGAAAGCCTGATAAATATCCAAAGTCGCATTTGTAGCAGTGGGTTTCCATAAACCAACATTCATGGTCGGCCTAAATGACCTTTCTGCAGTTCAAATATCAAAATTCCTTCTGTTCTTCCCATTATTATTTCTCTTTCCATATGGAAAAGACAATCCACTACTAAAATACACATTTATCTCTTGTTTCTTCACGAAAAATTGTGATGAGGTATTCAACACTAGGGCCTTCCACAATTGGTCATGAAAGTTTCCTAACACCAAAATTGTACAGGCATGTTGTATAAAAAAAAATCATTCCACATTTCGGCCACTTGATTTTAATCCTATATTGCTTCTTGTACAAATTTAGAGGAAGCATGAATTCAAATCTAAGAAGGCCCTAGTGATTTCTTTTCCTGACCTAGTGACTAGATAAATCCAACTTTAGTTCTATACCAATATATTCAAATTGATCCCAACTCCATGATCCATTTAATGGTAAGCCATGGAATCATAAGGATGACTTTTGAATTGTTGGAAATGTAACCCGTTTCGATCTTCATAATTGTTGTTTTACTTATTTCAATATGTATATTATGGAAAAAAAATAATATTATTTTAAAGCACGGGTTTCATGCCCACTATTGATGGTATTCTAGACAAAAGAATGGTATTCATGCTTCCATGGTTTTTTATGTCATAGGATTTATTGAACATGAGTCAAAGGAGTCAAAATCATGTTTATAACAACCATCCATATGTAATTTGTAAAATAATTTAATTTCAGTCTAGAAGGTCCTTGAAACCTCACGAGAATAAGTCCGCCCTAGAAAAGACAAATCAACCTAAGGAGAGATATTCAACCCACATAGAAAGCCTATAAATAAAGACATATTCAACCTCATTTGGCACTCATCACCAACAAGTTCCATTTTCAATAACAAGGTTGAATAAAGAGGAGTGAAGGTCAACGAAAGAGAATAAAAGATATAAGAAGAAAGGAGAAACCTTGGTGAAGGGAAAGGAAAAGTTTTTGGGAAATTTTCTCTTACACGTGTGAGTTTCTGGAGTGGTTGTAGGGCCTAGTTTGACTATGATCCTATTGGAGGGTCTATGTGGAGGGATGACTTCGTGCTAAGAGTAGGGAAAATTTGATGGGAGAAATTTCGCAAATGGGCTATTTTTTGGACATTTACAAAAAAAAAAAAAAAAAATCCTATTTTTTTACATATATATGATTAAATGGATCATATTCGCCAAAAAATTACCAATTTTGATAGTAAAATACAAGTTTTTTTATGTAGAAATTTTTTTTTCCGGTAATAATCACATTCAAATGAACATTGTCAACGCGTTTCGAACCAACTAGTGTGGTTCATCATCAGGACTAGGTGAGAGATCAGATCCGGATGTTGAGTTTAAATAGATGCAGAAATGGCTAAACTAGTTGTTAGGATAATGACTAGTTTGACTATGAAATTTAATAACTGCTAGTTCTATTTTAATTAATCTAATTATTTACTTAATTATTAAATAAAATTATAACGGCTAGTTCTATTTAATTAATTTAAAAGTTTAATTATTTAATAAAATATGTTTATAAATATTTTTATCTTAATTAATTTAGTTAATTTTATTTTAAACGATAATAGTTGCCTAAAATACTATATATATGAAAAATAATACATCCTTAAAATATACCCTAGCTAGGAGGAGGACTTGGTCTAAAGTCCGGGTCTTTGTCGTCTCATTTGAAGCACATTCTATAAGAAGAAGAAGAGTTTTTCCAGGTTTTCCCTTTGGACAAGTTTCTCCTTGGCTAAGAGCCTAATATCTGTGTCCTCTGTTGCTACCATTATTTTTCTTCATATTTGTTTGATGGAAATATCTAAATTAAAGAATACAACAATATTAACTAAGTTCACAAGAAAATATTAAGGTTAAGGAAAATTGAAATTAATAAGCTTCCACATAGCATTTTATGAACATGGTATCAAATCTAAGGTGAACAATAAGGAAATTGGAAGGACCATCTTGTGGACACAAAGAAGAGTTTGCTTGTCAAATGGAATCATTTGTGTAAGGACACAAGAAACGAAGGAAAATACCTACTTTTCTAGAGGGGGGGTTTCTACATTGAAGAGGATCAATACTACATCAAGCCCTCATCATAGGAAGATCTTTTCAAGAATCTAAATTAGGTTTAGCAAGTTTGAGAAGCAAGAAAGACAAGTTGTAGAATCAAGTGTTGGAAGAGAGACCTCATTGACCTTGGGAATATTTGTCTTGCTCAAAAGAAGACTATAAAAAGGATAATTGATCTCTCTGAAGATGCACTCATTGGAATAAATATTTAAATAAAGCATCAAATAATATTGGTATCATTCATCTTGAAATTTTTTGTTGGAGGAATCCTAGGGAACATCTTTCAAGGACATTATTGTAGTATCTTCAAATATCTTGAAGATATCAAGAAGGTTGGAGACATGATCAAAGAAAAGGAGAATATTGGTTATCAAGTAAGTATCATATTATGAATCCATTTATGAATTTAAAGGTTATAAGGGTTCTTTCTTCAAGGAGAGCAATACGCTTGTTGGAGCATCGAATTTCATAACGTGGAAGAAAAGGATAGACCTAGCACTTACTAAACATGAGGTAAGGGAGTATGTTACTGGCGGAATTACCGAAGCTAGCAAAGAAAAGACTAAATAAATAGTGAAGTAAAAGAATGGGGAAATAAGGGCACAAAGGATCATAGATGAATCCATTAAGCATCCTCTTATTCCATTTGTTGCAAATTTGAAAATTTCCCAGGCTACGTATGACAAGCTAGTGAGCTTGTACTATGTAAGTACATTAGGAAAAAATATGTTTTTGTGGAAAAAGATATATAGAATGAAGAAATAAAAGTATGAGGAAAATAATCCTCTCTCGTGAATATATCTCAGTTAAGAGACCACTTGCAGGGGCTTGGAGAAGTGATTTCTGATTCAAAAATGACCATTTGTGTACTGAATGCATTGCCACTAGAATGGAGCATCTTCGTAAAAATCATATAATCCAAGAAAGATTCAACTCTCTTTGATGAGTTGTGGGACCAATGCATTTAGGAAGAATCTATAATCAAGGTAAAATAATGACAATGGATCAGATGAATGGTCCCAAGCCTCACTAACTAGTGTTAAGCAACTAAAGAAGGGAAAGTTTGGAAAGTCCAAGAAGAAATATATTTCCAAAGTTCAATTCTTTAAGTGAAATGGTTTTGGACACTTAAAGAGGGGATTTCCAAGCTAATAGAACAACCAGAGAAAGGAAAGAAGAAAGACTCACAGAGCTGAAGAAATGGGAGAACCTGAGAAGAATCCAAGGAAAGAAGACGTGAAATATCTTTACTTTTGAAAAATGCACTCTATTTTTCACAGTAATTATCAAGATTGTTCTTTTATTTAGGACAATATTCATTGTTTTCTATATAAGAGTCTTGATTTTCCATAACATCATAGAGAGAAACATGTGATAATATCACATGTAGAGTCTACTTGATTAAGGAGTCTTTTAGAAATCATTTAGTCTTTGAACATAAATAAATAATCCATTTTGTATATTATTAGAGGTATTCATATTGCTTAGATGGATCATCATGATCCTAGAAGCATCATTTTCGAAGGTTCTTGGAAGAAGAAGTATGACAAGGTTAGTATACATTCAATATATTATGGAAACAATAGTGTTGAAAGGATAAAAGAATGCAATGATTCAGGTTGTGGTGTTATTATATGACTAGATGATGGAATAAGAAGCATATGAATGCATATTGAAAATTTCTCTTGGATAATATTCATATGTACAAAAATATTGCAACATGCTTAATATTATTATGTGATGTTTAACAAAAGAATTTGACTTACTTAAGGATAAAGAAATAATAATTTCTCTAGAATATGTGAAATAATGATTGAACATCCAGTATAACCTTTGAAGGAAAAGTATTAACTTGGTAATCAAGTTTAATACTTGGGAACTCTGATGCATGAAGGAAGTTTCGTATGGAGATGGACTATGAGGATGTTGATGCTTGGACAAGAAAGTCATCATGATATGGTAAGTATGATTTTAATTATTGTTGATTATCTGGTTAACATATTGTCTTTCTACTTTAAAGGATGTAGCGGGAATACATGATGACAGTTGAGGAGAGTTCAAATGTATGGATGGAATGTATGAAGAATGTTGAGGGAAGCTCAATATTTGATACCTAGAAACTGTGAAGTAAAGACATGCTCATATTGGGATTGAAAGGTAGTAGTATAAGAAGATAACCTAGAGGTCAATAAAGGAGATAACTTCCATGTAAAAACTATGATCATCTTGAGGTTTGGAAATTCTCAAAATAATGCATTCATTAATAATATCAATATGAAAGCGATGATCGAGAAATATGTCATGGATCCTATCACAAGACTAAGAAGTGAAGTTGGCTCCATGATACCTCAAATGGAAGAAACCTGGATCTAAGAGATGCGAAAGAAAGAGGGAGCCTTATAGCTATGAATATCAAGTAGTTTAAACTCTCATGAATAAAAGCTATAAGTCTTATGGAAATGACTTCCCATATTGAAAGGAAGTCAGGAATCTCCTCTGGTTTTGAGAGGGAGTGAAGGAGTCTCCTCAAATAGGAGTAAGGATATGTTCTCAAGAATAAAAGGAGAATAGGGACATCCTCTCTAGATGAGAGGGTTGATGATGGTCATTGCACATGCATTATTTTCTTCGTATGAAGAAAGAATGGTGGAGGATTATATAAGAATTTGTGGTTTCCTTAATGATGAAAAATCTATGAAAGGAAAGGTATCGACACTCTTTGAGGATAGGACATGTATCAAAGATAAGAGTGGTCGAAGAAGACCGATATTCTTTGAGGATTTGGTATTATAGATACAAAATAATAATATTCCTAAAAGTACATATCATGTGAACATACAGATGGGATACGTGCCTTGTAGGGGTAGTGGTGTATCACATAAACACTCCCAACATAATTCTCTTGAATGAAATATAGCTTTTCTAGTTATGCCTCATAGATATTGGTGGTCATAATGATGATCCTTATAACTGGCTTATCAATATAACTCTTTCTATGAGAACTCTTCATTTTGAGAATTTTTTTGTATTGGTTGTACAATTATCAAAACCTCCCTAGGTAAGAGGGATTATTGGAAATGTAACTTGTTTCGGTATACATAATTGTTGTTGTACTAATTTTAATATGTATCTTATGTAACAAACAAAAGAAGAAAATAAAATGTTATTATTTTAAACATTCGGCTTCATGCTCATTATTGACGGTCTTCTAGGTAAAATAACATTGTTCATGCTTCTAGGGTTTATTAGGTCGTATTATTTATTGTAATCAGTCAAAAGAGTCAACATCATGTTTATAAGACCCATCCAGGAAAGATGTAATTTGTAAACTAATTTATTTTGAGTCTAGAAGGTCGTGAAAACCTCAAGAGCACAAGTCATCCCTAGAAGAGACAAGTCGGCCTCAGGAGCGTTATTTGACCCACACGGAAAGGTTATAAATAGAGACATATTCGACCTCATTTGACACTCATCACCAACAATTTCAATCTGCATTAAGAAGGAAAATGAAAGAGGAGAAAATGTAAAGGAAATAGAAGAAAAGATAAAAGAAGCAATTTCCTCTCACACGTGTGAGTTTCTATAGGAGTTGCAAGGTGTGAAATCTCTACAGTGACCGAAGGTCAATTCTACTGCAGGAAGGGTTGGAATTCTTATATTTTTTTTGTTTCAGTATGGTTTATCTTTAGATGACCTAAGTTTACTATGATCTTAATGGAGGGTTGACTTGGAGGGTTGACTTGGTTCTAGGAGGACTTGGTCTAAAGTTTTGATCTAAATTTTTGGTCTTTGTTGTCTCATTTGAAGAAGATTCTATAATAATAAGAAGATTTTTTTTTGTTATTGCCCTTGGAGGGGCTTTGCCGTGGCTGAAAGCCTAATCTCTATTTCCTCTGTTGCTACTATTTTTTTCTTCATATCTGTCTGATGAGAGAATAAAGAATATTAACTAAGTTCACAAGAAAACATTATGGTTAAGGAAAATTGGAATTAATAAGATACCAAATTTCATTTCTCCAACATGAAGTAAAATCATCCTCAAACCCCTCCTCATCCATAAAATTTCATGATTATTACACTAGACAATTCATCCGAAAAAATATGATAAATTTATACTAAAAATAAAAAATCTATACTATGAGGGTTACTTTCCTTAGAATTATAGATTTAATAAGTTTTGAAATGTAGAAAAAAGAGAACATATGAAATTGAAGTCACTCACAACCATAATAATGAAATATATGACTAGGAAACCTTTTTGAGCGAAAACCTAGGTGGAAGGTGAGGCTGCTCTACTCTTTCTTTCTTTGAATTCAAATGTATGCAAGTACAAATAAGTGTGGTAGGTTTGCCTATGCGTTTCTATAATGTACACACCATCCCTAATTTTTCTAACGCTATCAACTCTAGGATGCTCTACTCATCTATGGAACAAAATGCACTCAAATGGAATGAAACCTCCTTTCCTCCTACTATCATAGTTATAACACAACTTGATAGACTCCTAGCAAGTAGGTTTAAATCCTTTAACTATTAATTAGATTTATAATATCAACTCTTCTAGAGTCTTTTTCATCATGATCACATTTATAAACCATTTTCATGAATACTAGGGGTTGATGTTTTCTCTCTCAAATCGTGGTGGTAAAAATAGAAAGTTTAAGTACTGGATGGAATAAATTTTGCATGTACAAACTCTGATTTAGGAAATTATTACACTTTTGGAAAGGTATTAAATAGCTCTAAGGCGCATCACAATTATGCACCAAATTTGTATCCTCGAAGCACCATTTGATGCCTCAAATTGTTTCTGCAAGGCTTTAGACCCTAATTCACCGAACTAGGAGCCACAACTAAAAATGGTCCTCTCATTTTATTACTCCAATTTTCTACTCTAAAGGCATAGATATAGACAACAAATAATATAATGAGCCATTCCATATCTCCTTTTCCTTCCTAACTTCCTCTTATATATCTACTTAAATTTTTTAGTTCTTGATATGCTAATTTGTTACAAAATTATAAATATTTTTTCATAGTAAATTGTTTGCATGCCACTTCATTGTGAAATCGAATAGAGTGGACAGAACTAATGTGCTTAATTCTAGTTAATAATAATAAGCTAGTATATCATTAAATCAAGATCAGTTAGGAATTTGTTAAATGAAATTTCATAGGGGAAATAAGATATCATTAATTGAGAGATAAATTCAAAATAAAATTTGTATGTATTTCTCCATAATTGTAATGGACTATGATTTGGGGCACCTTAAGTATCTAGTGTTTTAGCTCCTTCTTCCAAAACCTAGCAATAGCAGTTTTCCTAAAATTGTAACTTTTTATTTTTGAAATATGTTTTTTAATAGAAAAGGGGGATTTAGTGCTCTAAAAAACCTCGGGCCACTTGAACTATGTATATTACATAAATCAAACTTCCAACAAATCCTTGTCGGATTTATAGAAAGTTTGATTGAAAAATATGCTTAATTAAGGGCACAATTCTATGCACTATGACTTGAATAACATATCTAATGATCATTTCATATTATAAATTATTTAATTTATTTTGGAATATTTTTACTTGAGTATTTGAGACACCCAAAAGCACAAATGTCAAAATTGATCTTTGTATTCAATTTAAAGTAATAAACAATGAGCATATTGAAATTTTAGTCACTTATAGGAATTCAACACCCTGTAAATTATCTCCTATGCATCTTTCATTTAATGTTGTCAAAATTTCATTTAATGTTGTCTAAATTCATGAGAGGCTCCAAAGAATAAAATTTTTTATTTGAGAGTGTAATATGATCCATGTAGCAACCACAAGGAGGAAATTTCAATGCATTTCACAATATATGTTGCATGTGAAAAAAGGTGATGAATGTGCAACATACAGCATTTAGAGAAAATTCACATCAATACACAACAATGCTTTATTGAGCCTAGAGGCACTTTATATAAACCATTGTGAAGGAGATGTGTGATCTTGTCTGCGCTCAACGTGGAATTGGAACATATCCTTATTAAAATACTCTCTAAATTGAAAAGAAATGTTGGCTATAATAAAAAAAACTAATGAATATGCATGTTTAGTTCATTTTAATTAAAAGCAATTTAATTGATCAGGAGTCAAAGGAGTCAACATCATGTTTATAACACCCATCCGGATGTAATTTGTAAAATAATTTAATTTCAGTCTAGAAGGTCCTTGAAACCTCAAAAGAACAAGTCAGCCCTAGAAGATAAAAATCAGCCTAAGGAGAGATATTCAACCCAAATAGAAAGCTTATAAATAGATACATCTTCAACCTCATTTCGCACTCATCACCAACAAGTTAAATTTTAAGTAACAAGGATCAAGAAAGAGGAGTGAAGGTCAAGGAAAGAAAATAAAATATATAAGAAGCAAGGAGAAGCAATGGTGAAGGGAAAGGAAAAGTTTTTGGGAAATTTTCTCTTACACGTGTGAGTTTCTGGAGTGGTTGTAGGGCCTGTAATTTCTACAATGACTACAAGTTTGAAATTCTATTACAGGAAGGGTCGAAATTCTGAGACTAGCATTGTTGTAGAAGGGTTTGTCTTTGGTTGACCTACTTTGACTGTGATGCTATTAAGGAGTCTATTTGAAGGTATGACTTGGTGCTAAGAGTAGGGAAAATTTGATGGTATTCTAGATAAAAGCAGGGTATTCATGCTTCCATGGTTTGTTACGTCATAGGATGTATTGATCATGAGTCAAAGGAGTCAACATCATGTTTATAACACCCATCTGGATGTAATTTGTAAAATAATTTAATTTCAGTCTAGAAGGTCCTTGAAACCTCAAAAGAACAAGTCAGCCCTAGAAGAGAAAAATCAGCCTAAGGAGAGATATTCAACCCAAATAGAAAGCTTATAAATAGATACATCTTCAACCTCATTTCGCACTCATCACCAACAAGTTAAATTTTCAGTAACAAGGATCAAGAAAGAGGGGTGAAGGTCAAGGAAAGAAAATAAAAGATATAAGAAGCAAGGAGAAACAATGGTGAAGGGAAAGGAAAAGTTTTTGGGAAATTTTCTCTTACACGTGTGAGTTTCTGGAGTGGTTGTAGGGCCTGTAATTTCTACAATGACTACAAGTTTGAAATTCTATTATAGGAAGGGTCGAAATTTTGAGACTAGCATTGTTGTAGAAGGGTTTGTCTTTGGTTGACCTATTTTGACTGTGATCCTATTAAGGAGTCTATTTGAAGGTATGACTTGGTGCTAAGAGTAGGGAAAATTTGATGGTATTCTAGATAAAAGCAGGGTATTCATGCTTCCATGGTTTGTTATGTCATAGGATTTATTGATCATGAGTCAAAGGAGTCAACATCATGTTTATAACACCCATCCAGATGTAATTTGTAAAATAATTTAATTTCAGTCTAGAAGGTCCTTGAAACCTCACGAGAATAAGTTGGCCCTAGAACAGACAAATCAACCTAAGGAGAGATATTCAACCACATAGAAAGCCTATAAATAGAGACATATTCAACGTCATTTGGCACTCATCACCAACAAGTTCAATTTTCAATAACAAGGTTGAAGAAAGAGGAGTGAAGGTCAAGGAAAGAGAATAAAAGATATAAGAAGCAAGGAGAAACCTTGGTGAAGGGAAAAGAAAAGTTTTTGGGCAATTTTCTCTTACACGTGTGAGTTTCTGGAGTGGTTGCAGGGCCTAGTTTGACTATGATCCTATTGGAGGGTCTATGTGGAGGGATGACTTGGTGCTAAGAGTAGGGAAAATTGGATTGGAGAAATCTCGCAAATGGGCTATTTTTTGGACATTTACAAAAAAAAGAAAAAAGAAAAAAGAATCCTATTTTTTTACATATATATGATTAAATGGATGATATTTGCCAAAAAATTACCAATTTTAATAGTAAATTACATGTTTTTTTATGTAGAATTTTTTTCCGATAATAATCACATTCAAATGAACATTGTCGACGCGTTTCGAACCAACTAGTATGGTTCATCATCAAGACTAGGTGAGAGATCAGATCCGAACGTTGAGTTTAAATAGATGTAGAAATGGCTAAACTATACGTTAGTATAACGACTAGTTTGACTATGAAATTTAATAATTGCTAGTTCTATTTTAATTAATCTAATTATTTACTTAATTATTAAATAAAATTATAACGGCTAGTTCTATTTAATTAATTTAAAAGTTTATTTATTTGATAAAATATTTTTATAAATATTTTTATTTTATTTAATTTAGTTAATTTTATTTTAAACGATAATATTTGCCTAAAATACTATATATATGAAAAATATTACATCCTTAAAAGATACCCTGGCTAGGAGGAGGACTTGGGCTAAAGTCTGGGTCTTTGTTGTCTCATTTGAAGCATATTCTATAAGACGAAGAAGAGTTTTTCCAGTTTTTCCCTTTGGACAAGTTTCTCCCTGGCTAAAAGCCTAATATATGTTTCCTCTGTTGTTACCATTATTTTTCTTCATATTTTTTTTATGGAAATATCTAAATGAAAGAATACAAGAATATTAACTAAGTTCACAAGAAAATATTAAGGTTAAGGAAAATTGAAATTAATAAGCTTCCACATAGCATTTTACCAACATGGTATCAAATCTAAGGTGAACAATAAGGAAATTTGAAGGATCATCTTGTGGACACAAAGAAAGGTTTGCTTGTCAAATGGAATCATTCGAGGAAGGACACAAGAAAAGAAGGAAAATACCTACTTTTCTAGAAGGGGGGTTTCTACATTGAAGAAGATCAATACTACATCAAGCACTCATCAGAGGAAGATCTTTTCAAGAATCTAAATTAGGTTTAGCACGTTTGAGATGCAGGAAAGACAAGTTGTAGAATCAAGTGTTGGAAGAGAGACCTCATTGACCTTGGGAAAATTTGTCTTGCTCAAAAGAAGACTATAAAAAGGATAATTGATATCTCTGAAGATGCACTCATTGGTATAAATATTTAAATAAAGCATCAAATAATATTTTTATCAATCATCTTGAAATTTGTTGTTGGAGGAATCCTAGGGAATATCTTTCAAGGACATTATTGTAGTATCTTCAAATATCTTGAAGATATCAAGAAGGTTGGAGACATGATCAAAGAAAAGGAGAATATTGGTTATCAAGTAAGTATCATATTATGACTCCATTTATTAATTTAAAGGTGATAAGGGTTCTTTCTTCAAGGAGAGAAATAAGCTTGTTGGAGCATCGAGTTTTGTAACGTGGAAGAAAAGGATAGACCTAGCACTTACTAAACATGAGGTAAGGGAGTATGTTACTGGTGGAATTACTGAAGCTAGCAAAGAAAACACTCTAGAAATAGTGAAGTACAAGAACGGGGAAATAAGGACACAAAGGATCATAGTTGAATCCATTAAGCATCCTCTTATTCCATTTGTTGCAAATTTGAAAATTTCCCAGGCTACGTATGACAAGCTAGTGAACTTGTACTATGTAAGTACATTAGGAAAAAATATGTTTTTTGTGGAAAAAGATATATAGAATAAAGAAATAAAAGTATGAGGAAAACAATCCCCTCTCGTGAATATATCTCAGTTAAGAGACCACTTGTAGGGGCTTGGAGAAGCGATTTCTGATTCAAAAATGACCATTTGTGTACTGAATGCATTGCCACTAGAATGGAGCATCTTCATAAAAAGAATATAATATAAGAAATATTCAACTCCCTTTGATGAGTTGTGGGACCAATGCATTTAGGAAGAATCTATAATCAAGGTAAAATAATGAAAATGGATCAGATGAATGGTCCCAAGCCTCACTAGCTAGTGTTAAGCAACTAAAGAAGGGCAAGTTTGGAAAGTCCAAGAGGAAATATATGTCCAAAGTTCAATGCTTTAAGTGAAATGGTTTTGGACACTTAAAGAGGGTATTTCCAAGCTAATAGAACAACAAGAGAAAGGAAAGAAGAGAGACTCACATAGCTAAAGAAATGGGAGAAACTGGGAAGAAGCCAAGGAAAGAAGACGTGAAATATCTTTAATTTTGAAAAAGGCACTCTATTTTTCACAATATTTATCAAGATTTTTCTTTCCTTTAGGACAATATTCATGGTTTTTTATATAAGAGTCTTGATTTTTTATAACATCATAGAGATAAGCATGTGATAATATCATATGTAGAGTCTAATTGATTAAGGAGCCTTTTATAAATCATTTAGTCTTTGAACATAAATAAACAATCCATTTTGTATATTATTAGAGGTATTCATATTTATTATATGGATCATCATGATCCTAGAAGAAGCATCATTTTTTAAGGTTCTTGGAAGAAGAAGTATAATTGAACATCCAGTATAACCTTTGAAGGAAAAGTATTAACTTGGTAATCAAGTTTAATACTTGGGAACTCTGATGCATGAAGGAAGTTTCGTATGGAGATGGACCATGAGGGTGTTGATGCTTGGACAAGAAAGTCATCATGATATGGTAAGTATGATTTTAATTATTGTTGATTATCTGGTTAACGTATTGTCTTTCTACTTTGAAGGATGTTGCGGGAATACATGATGACAGTTGAAGCAAGTTCAAATGTATGGATGGAATGTATGAAGAATGTCGAGGGAAGCTCAATATTTGATACCTAGAAACTGTGAAGTTAAGACATGCTCATATTGGGATTGAAAGGTAGTATTATAAGAAGATAACCTAGAGGTCAATAAAGGAGATAACTTTCATGTAAAAACTATGATCATCTTGAGGTTTGGAAATTCTCAATATAATGCATTCATTAATAATATCAATATCAAAGTGATGATCGAGAAAGATGTCATGGATCCTATCACAAGACTAAGAAGTGAAGTTGGCTCCATGATACCTCAGATGGAAGAAACCTGGATCCAAGAGACGTGAAATAAAGAGGGAGCCTTATAGCTTTGAATATCAAGTAGTTGAAACTCTAATGAATAAAAGCTATAAGTCTTATGGAGACGACCTCCCATATTGAAAGGAAGTCAAGAACCTCCTCTGGTTTTGAGAGGGAGTGAAGGAGTCTCCTCAAATAGGAATAAGGATCTGTTCTAAAGAATAAAAGTAGAATGGGGACATCCTCTCTAGATGAGAGGGTTGATGATGGTCATTGCACATGCATTATTTTCTTCGTATGAAGAAAGAATGGTGGAGGATTGTATAAGCATTTGTGGTTTCCTTGATGATGGAAAATCAAAGAAAGGAAAGGTATCGACACTCTTTGAGGATAGGACATGTATCAAAGATAAGAGTGGTCGAAGAAGACCGATATTCTTTGAGGATTCGGTATTATAGATACAAAACAATAATATTCCTAAAAGTGCATATCATGTGAACATACAGATGGGATACGTGCCTTGTAGAGGTAGTGGTGTATCACACATAAACACTCCCAAAATAATGCTCTTGAATGAAATATAGCTTTTCTAGTTATGCCTCATAGATAGTGGCGGTCATAATGATGATCCTTATAACTGGCTTGTCAATCTAACTCTTTCTACGAGAACTCTTCATTTTGAGAATAGTTTTGTATTGGTTGTACAATTATGAAAACCTCCCTAAGTAAGAGGGATTATTGGAAATGTAACTTGTTTCGGTATACATAATTTTTGTTGTACTAATTTTAATGTGTATCTTATGTAACAAAAAAAAGAAGAAAATAAAATGTTATCATTTTAAACGTTGGGCTTCATGCTCATTATTGACGGTCTTCTAGGTAAAACAACATTGTTCATGCTTCTAGGGTTTATTAGGTCGTAGTATTTATTGTAATCGGTCAAAAGAGTCAACATCATGTTTATAAGACCCATCCAGGAAAGATGTAGTTTGTAAACTAATTTATTTTGAGTCTATAAGGTCTTGAAAACCTCAAGAGCACAAGTCATCCCTAGAAGAGACAAGTCGGCCTCGGGAGCGTTATTCGACCCACACGGAAAGGTTATAAATAGAGACATCTTCGACCTCATTTGACACTCATCACCAACAATTTCAATATGTGTTAAGAAGGAAAATGAAAGAGGAGAAATTGTAAAGGAAAGTGAAGAAAAGATAAAATAAGCAAGGAGAAACCCCAGCAAAGGGAAAGGATAAGTTTTTTGAGAAATTTCCTCTCACACGTGTGAGTTTCTATAGGAGTTGTATGGTGTGAAATTTCTGCAGTGACTAAAGGTCTGAAATTCTACTGCAGGAAGGGTTGGAATTCTTATATTGTTTTTGTTACAGAATGGTTTATCTTTAGATGACCTAATTTTACTATGATCTTATTGGAGGGTCTCTTTCGAGGGTTGACTTGGTTCTAGGAAGACTTGGTCTAAATTTTGGGTCTTTGTTGTCTCATTTGAACTAGATTATATAATAAGAAGAAGAGTGTTTTTGGTTATTCCCCTTGGAGGGGCTTTGCCGTGGCTGAAAGCCTAATCTTTGTTTCCTCTGTTGCTACTTTTTTCTTTCTTCAAATATGTTTGATGACGTAATAAATAATATTAACTAAGTTCACAAGAAAATATTAAGGTTAAGGAAAATTGGAATTAATAAGACACCAAATTTCATTTTTCCAACATGAAATAAAATCATCCTCAAACCCCTCCTCATTCATAAAATTCCATGATTATTACACTAGACAATTCGTCCGAACAAATATGATAAATTTATACTAAAAATAAAGAATCTATACTATGAGGGTTGCTTTCCTTAGAATTATAGATTTAATAAGTTTTGAAATGTAGAAAAAGAGAACATATCAAAGTGAAGTCACTCACAACCATAATAATGAAATATATGACTAGGAAACCTTTTTGAGAGAAAACCTAGGTGGAAGGTGAGGCTGCTCTACTCTTTCTTTCTTTGAATTCAAATGTATGCAAGTGCAAAGAAGTGTGGTCGGTTTGCCTATGCGTTCCTATACTACACACACCACCTCTAATTGTTTTGTCGCTATCAACTCTAGGATGCTCTACTCATCTATGGAACAAAATGCACTCAAATGGAATGAAACCTCCTTTCCTCCTACTATCATAGTTATAACACAACTCGATAGACTCCTAGCGAGTAGGTTTGAATCCTTCAACTCTTAACTAGATTTATAATATCAACTCTTTTAGAGTCTTCTTCATCGTGATCACATTTATAACCCATTTTCCATAAATACTGGGGGTTGATGTTTTATTCTCTCCAATCGTGGTGGTAAAAATAGAAAGTTCAAGTACTGGGTGGAATAAATTTTGCATGTACAAACTCTGATTTAGGAATTGTTACACTTTTGGAAAGGTATTAAATAGCTCTAAGGCACATCACAATTATGCACCAAATTTGTATCCCCAGAGCACCATTTGATGCGTCAAATTGCTTCTGCAAGTCTTTAGACCCGAATTCACCGAACTAGGACCCACAACTAAAAATGGTCCTCTCATTTTATTACTCCAATGCTCTACTCTAAAGGCATAGATATAGACAACAAATAATATAATCATCCATTCCATATCTCCTTCTCCTTCCTAACTTCCTCTTATATATCTACTTAAATTTTCTAGTTCTTGGTATGCTAATTTGTTACAAAATCATAAATATTTTTTCATAGTAAATTGTTTGCATGCCACTTCATTTTGAAATTGAATAGAGTGGACAGAACTAATGTGCTTAATTCTAGTTAATAATAATAAGCTAGTATATCATGAAATCAAGTTCAATTAGGAATTTGTTAAATGAACTTTCATAGGGGAAATAAGATATCATTAATTCAGATATAAATTCAAAATAAAATTTGTATGTATTTCTCCATACTTGTAATGGACTATGATTTGGGGCACTTTAAGTATCTAGTGTTTTAGCTACTTCTTCCGAAACCTAGCAATAGCAGTTTTCTTAAAATTGTAATTTTTTATTTTTGAAATATGTTTTTTAATATAAAAGGGGGACTTAGTGATCTAAAAAACCTCGGGCCACTTGAACTATTTATATTACATAAATCAAACTTCCAACAAATCCTTGTCGGATTTATAGAAATTTTGATTGAAAAATATGCTTAATTAAGGGCACAATTCTATGCACTATGACTCAAATAACATATCTAATGATCATTTCATATTATAAATTATTTAATTTATTTTACGGAATATTTACGCGAGTAATTAGAACCCAAAAGCACAAATGTAATTGATCACATGTTCAATTTAAAGTAATAAACAATGAGCATATTGAAATTTTACTCACTTATAGGAATTCCAAACCCTGTAAATTATCTCCTATGCATCTTTCATTTCATGTTGTCAAAATTTCATTTCTAAATTCATGAGAGGCTCCAAAGAATTAATTTTTTTATTTGAGAGTGTAATATGATCCATGTAGCAACCACAAGGAGGAAATTTCAATGCATTTCACAATATATGTTGCATGTGAAAAAAGGTGATGAATGCACAACAAAGAGCATTTAGAGAAGATTCATATCAATACACAACAATGCTTTATCGAGCCTAGAGACACTTTATATAAACCATTGTGAGGGAGATGTGTGATCTTGTCCACGCTCAACGTGGAATTGGAACATATCCTTATTAAAATACAATTAAAATACTCTCTAAAATGAAAAGAAATGTTGGCTATAATAAAAAACAATAATGAATATGCATGTTTACTTCATTTTAATTGAAAGCAATATAATTGATCATGAGTCAAAGGATTCAACATCATGTTTATAACACCCATCCGGATGTAATTTGTAAAATAATTTAATTTCAGTCTAGAAGGTCCTCGAAACCTCAAGAGAACAAATCGGCCCTAGAAGAGACAAATCCTTTGAGGAGAGATATTCAACCCAAGCAAAGCCCATATAAATAGATACATTTTCAACCTAATTTGGCATAATCACCATGAAACAAATTTTCAATAACAAGGATGACAAAAAGAGGGTGAAGGTCGGGGAAAAGGTAAAAGATATAAGAAGCGAGGAGAAACCATGGCAAAGGGAAAGGAAAAGTTTTTGGGCAATTTTCTCTTACACGTGTGAGTTTCTGGAGTGGTTGTAGGGCCTGTAATTTCTACAGTGACTACAAGTTTGAAATTTTATTACAGGAAGGGTCAAAATTCTGAGACTACCATTGTTGTAGAAGGGTTTGTCTTTGGTTGCCCTAGTTTGACTATGATCCTATTGGAGAGAGTATTTGGAGGTATGACTTGGCGCTAAGAGTAGGGAAAATTTGATGGGAGAAATTTCGCAAATGGGCTATTTTTTGGACATGTTCTGAAAAGAAAAAGAAAAAGAAAAAAAAAATCCCTATTTTTTTACATATATATGATTAAATGGATGATATTCGCCAAAAAATTACCAATTTTAATAGAAAATTACATGTTTTTTATTGAATGTTTTCCTACGTTCTATACTTGTGAATTTTTAAACGATAATAGTTGCCTAAAATACTATATATATGAAAAATATTACATTCTTAAAAGATACCCTGGATAGGAGGAGGACTTGGTCTAAATTCTGGGACTTTCTTGTCTCATTTGAAGCAGATTCTATAAGAAGAAGAATATTTTTTCAAGGTTTTCCCTTTGGATGATTTTTTCCTTGGCTAAGAGCCTAATATCTGTTTCCTCTTTTGCTACCATTATTTTTCTTCATATCTGTTTGATGAAAATAACTAAATGAAAGAACACAAGAATATTAAATAAGTTCACAAGAAAATATTAAGGTTAAGGAAAATTGAAAATAATAAGCTTCCACATAGCATTTTCCCAACATGGTATCAGAGCTAAGGTGAACAATAAGGAAATTGGAAGGATCATTTTGTGGACACAAAGAAGGGTTTACTTTTCAAATGGAATCATTTGTGGAATGACACAAGAAAAGAAGAAAAATACCTATTTTTCTAGAAGGGGGGTTTCTACATTGAAGAAGATCAATACTACATCAAGCCCTCATCAAAGGAAGATCTTTTCAAGAATATAAATTAGGTTTAGAAAGTTTGAGATGCAGGAAAGACAAGTTGTAGAATCAAGTGTTGGAAGAGAGACCTCATTGACCTTGGGAATATTTTTCTTTCTCAAAAGAAGACGATAAAAAGGATAATTGATCTCTCTGAAGATGCACTCATTGGTACAGATATTTAAATAAATCATCAAATAATATTGGTATCATTCATCTTGAAATTTGTTGTTGGACGAATCCTAGTGATCATCTTTCAAGGACATTATTGTAGTAACTTCAAATATCTTGAAGATATCAAGAAGGTTGGAGACATGATCAAAGAAAAAGAGAATATTGGTTATCAAGTAAGTATCATATTATGACTCCATTTATGAATGTACAGGTGATAAGGGTTCTTTCTTCAAGGAGAGCAATAAGCTTGTTGGCGCATCGAATTTCGTAGCGTGGAAGAAAATGATAGACCTAGCACTTACTGAACATGAGGTAAGGGAGTATGTTACTGGAGGAATTACTGAAGCTAGCAAAGAAAACACTCAAGAAATAGTGAAGTACAAGAACGGGGAATTAAGGGCACAAAGGATCATAGTTGAATCCATTGAGAATCCTCTTATTCCATTTGTTGCAAATTTGAAAATTTCCCAGGCTACATATGACAAGCTAGTGAACTTGTACTATGTAAGTACATCAGGAAAGAATATGTTTTTGTGGAAAAAGATATATAGAATGAAGAAATAAAAGTATGAGGGAAATAATCCTTTCTCGTGAATATATCTCAGTTAAGAGACCACCTGCAGGGGCTTGGAGAAGGGATTTCTGATTCAAAAATATTGTTGTGTCTTGAATGCATTGCCACTAGAATGGAGCATCTTTGTAACAAGAATATAATCCAAAAAAGATTCAACTCCCTTTGATTAGTTGTGGGACCAATGCATTTAGGAAGAATCTATAATCAAGGTAAAATAATGACAATGGATCAGATGAACGGTCCCAAGCCTCACTAGCTATGGAAACAATAGTGTTGAAAGGATGAAGGAATGAAATGATTTAGGTTGCGATGTTATTATAGGACTAGATGATGGAATAAGAAGCATGTGAATGCATATTGAAAATTTCTCTTGTATAAGATTCATAAGTACAAAAATATTGTAACATGCTTAATATGATTATGTGATGTTTAACGAAAGAATTTTGACTTACTTAAGGATAAAGAAATAATAATTTCTCTAGAATATGTAAAATAATGATTGAACATCCAGTATAACCTTTGAAGGAAAATTATTAACTTGGTAATCAAGTTTAATCCTTGGGAACTCTAATGCATGAAGAAGTTTCGTATGGAGATGGACCATGAAGCTGTTGATGCTTGGACAAGTAGTTCATCATGATATGGTAAGTATTATTTTAATTATTGTTGATTATCTCGTTAACATATTTTCTTTCTACTTTATAGGATGTTGCCATAATACATGATGACAGTTGAGGCAAGTTCAAATGTATGGATGGAATGTATGAAGAATGTTGAGGGAAGCTCAATATTTGATACCTAGAATCTGTGAAGTCAAGACATGCTCGAATTGGGATTGAAAGGTAGTAGTATAAGAAGATAACCTAGAGGTCAATAAAGGAGATAACTTTCATGTAAAAGCTATGATCATCTCGAGGTTTGGAAATGCTCAATATAATGCCTTCATTAATAATATCAATATGAAAGTGATGATCGAGAAACATGACATGGATCCTATCACAAGACTAAAAATTGAAGTTGTCTCCATGATACCTCATATGGAAGAAACCTGGATCCAAGAGACGCGAAAGAAAGAGGGAGCCTTATAGCTATGAATATCAAGTAGTTGAAACTCTCATGAATAAAAGCTATAAGCCTTATGGAGATGACTTCCCATATTGAAAGGAAGTTAGGAATCTCCTCTAGTTTTGAGAGGGAGTGAAGGAGTCTCCTCAAATAGGAGTAAGGATTTGTTCTCAAGAATAAAAGGAGAATAGGGACATCCTCTCTAGATGAGAGGGTTGGCCGATAAATTATTGCATTCATTCTTTCTTTGTATGAAGAATGGTGGAGGATTATATAAGAATGGCAGTTTTGCATGAGGATGGAAAATCAAAAAACGAAGAGTGTCGACACTCTTCGAGGATAGGACATGTATCAAAGATAAGAGTGCTCGAAGGGATAATGTTGAGGATTTGGTATTATAGATACAAAATAATAATATTCTCCAAAGTACATATCATGAACATATGGATGGGATACGTTGCCTTACGGAGGTAGTGGTGTATCTCACATAAACACTCCCGACCTGTGTGCTCTTGAATGAGAAAATGCTTTTCTAGTTATGCCTCACGGATAGTGGTGGTCATAATGATGATCCAGGGAGAGCGACGGGTGGCGCTCTTTCCATGAGAGGAACTCAATGAGAGGAACTCTTCGGTTTGAGAATGATGTTTTTTTATTGGTTGTACAATTATGAATACCTCCCTAGGTAAGAGGGATTATTGGAAGTGTAATTAGTTTCGGTATTCATAATTTTTGTTGTACTAATTTTAATATGTATCTTATGTAACAAACAAAAGAAGAAAATAAAATGTTATTATTTTAAACGTTGCACTTCATGCTCATTATTGATGATCTTCTAGGTAAAAGAACATTTTTCATGCTTCTAGGGTTTGTTAGGTCATAGTATTTATTGTAATCGGTCAAAAGAGTCAACATCATGTTTATAAGACCCATCCAAGAAAGATGTAATTTGTAAATAATTTATTTTTAGTCTAGAAGGTCCTGGAAACCTCAAGAGCACAAGTCAGCCCTAGAAGAGACAAGTTGGCCTCAAGAGCGTTATTCGACCCACATGGAAAAGTTATAAATAGAAACATCTTCGACCTCATTTGACACTCATCACCAAGAATTTCAATCTGCATTAAGAAGGAAAATGAAAGATGAGAAAATGTAAAGGAAAGTAAAGACAGGATAAAAGAAGTAAGGAGAAACCCTAGCGAAGGGAAAGGGTAAGTTTTTGAGAAATTTCCTCTCACACGTGTGAGTTTCTATAGGAGTTGCAGGGTGTGAAATTTCTGCAATGACCGTGGGTCTGCAATTGTACTGCAAGAAGGGTTGGAATTTTTATATTGTTGTTGTTGCGGAATGGTTTGTCTTTAGATGACCTATTTTTACTATGATCTTATTGGAGGGTCTCTTTGGAGGGTTGACTTGGTTCTAGGAGGACTTGGTCTAAAGTTTGGGTCTTTGTTGTCTCATTTGAAGTAGATTCTATAATAAGAATAAGAGCGTTTTTTGGTTTTTCCCCTTGGAGGGGTTTTGCAGTGGCTGAAAGCCTAATCCCTGTTTCCTCGATTGCTACTATTTTTTTTTCTTCATATATGTTTGATGAAAAGGTCTAGATGAAAGAACAAAGAAGATTAACTAAGTTCACAAGAAAATATTAAGGTTAAGGAAAATTGGAATTAATGAGATACCAAATTTCATTTTTCCAACATGAAGTAAAATCACCCTCAAACCCTCCTTATCCATAAAATTCCATGATTATTACACTAGACATTTCGTCCGAAAAAATATGATAAATTGATACTAAAAATCAAAAACTTATACTATGAGGGTTACTTTCCTTAGAATTATAGATTTAATAGGTTTTAAAATGTAGAAAAAAGAGAACATATGAAAGTGAAGTCACTCAAAACCATAATAATGAGATATATGACTTAGGAAGCCTTTTTGAGAAAAAACCTAGGTGGAAGGTGAGGCTGCTCTACTCTTTCTTTCTTTGAATTCAAATGTATGCAAGTACAAAGAAGTGCGGTCGGTTGGCCTATGTGTTTCTATACTGCACACACCATCTCTAATTTTTCTCTCTCTATCAACTCTAAGATGCTCTACTCGTCTATGGAACAAAATGCACCCACATGGAATGAAACCTCCTTTCCTCCTACTATCCTAGTTATAACACAATTGATAGACTCCTAGCGAGTAAGTTTGACTCCTTCAACTCTTAACTAGATTTATAATATCAACTCTTCTAGAGTCTTCTTCATCATGATCACATTTATAACCCATTTTCCATGAATATTGGGGGTTGATGTGTTATTCTCTCAAATCATGGTGGTCAAAATAGAAAGTTCAAGTACTGGGTGGAATAAATTTTGCATGTACAAACTCTGATTTAGGAAATTATTACACTTTTGGAAATGTATTAAATATCTCTAAGGCGCATCACAATTATGCACCAAATTTGTATCCTCAAAGCACCATTTGATGCCTCAAATTGCTTCTACAAGGCTTTAGACCCTAATTCACTGAACTAGGACCCGCAACTAAAAATGGTCCTCTCATTTGATTACTCCAATTTTCTACTCTAAAGGCATAAATATAGACAACAAATAATATAATGATCCATTCCATATCTCCTTCTCCTTCCTAACTTCCTCTTATATATCTACTTAAATTTTTTAGTTCTTGATATGCTAATTTGTTACAAACTTATAAATATTTTGTCATAGTGAATTGTTTGCATGCCATTTCATTGTGAAACTCTAATAGAGTGGATAGAACCAATATGCTTAATTCTAGTTAATAATAATAAGCTAGTATATCATTAAATCAAGTTTAGTTAGGAAGTTGTTAAATGAACTTTCATAGGGGAAATAAGATATCATGAATTGAGATATAAATTCGAATATAATTTGTATGTATTTCTCCATGGACTATGATTTGGGGCACTCTAACTATCTAGTGTTTTAGCTTCTTTTTCAAAAACCTAACAGTAGCATTTTTCCTTAAATTGTAATTTTTTGTTTTTGAAATGTGTTTTTTAATAGAAAAGGGGATTTAGTGCTGTAAAAAAAACTCGGGCCACTTGAACGATGTAGATTACATAACTCAAACTTAGAAAGTTTGATTGAAAAAGGTGCTTAATAAAGGGCACAAGGCTATGCACTATGACTTCAATAACATATATAATGATCATTTCATATTATAAATTATTTGATTTATTTTGGAATATTTCTACTTGATTAATTGAGACACCCAAAAGCAAAAACGTTGAAATTGATCTTTGTATTCAATTTAAAGTAATAAACAATGAGCATATTGAAATTTTAGTCACTTATAGGAATTCCAAACCCTGTAAATTATCTCCTCTGCATCTTTCATTTCATGTTGTCAAAATTTCATTTCTAAATTCATGAGAGGCTCCAAAGAATAAATCTTGTTATTTGAGAGTGTAATATGATCCATGTAGCAACCACAAGGAGGAAATTTCAATGCATTTCACAATATATGTTGCATGTGAAAAAGGGTGATGAATGTACAACAAAGAGCATTTATAGAAAATTCACATCAATATACAACAATTCTTGATTGATCCTAGAGGCACTTTATATAAACCATTGTGAGAGAGATGTGTGATCTTGTCCACTCTCAACGTGGAATTGGAACATATCCTTATTAAAGTACAATTAAAATACTCTGTAAATTGAATCATCTAATATCCTTATTAGATGATATTATTGACATTAAGTAACATTGTCGCGTAGCGTACCTGTCTCAGTGACGTATATGGAAGGATTGTTATAGCGGTGCTTCATATAGTTGATCACATCCCTTAATCCAGCAGGATAAGATCTAAAGGAGCTCACACCTTCCTGCAAACGGGGAGATATATATAATTATAATATTAACTTCAAAGTAAGAGTAAGTTGTCACGAAATTATAGAGTTTTTTTAATATAAAAATTAAATGTTTAAACACTTACATCGGATCCGATGTAAACTCCGTTTACTTCATCTGAACCACCACCAAAGAAGGAAGTTTTTTAATACCAAAACATATGCAATATTGCACCATGGAAGAATTAAAATAAAAATAGCATGAGTCACTTGATGTGTTGGAATTTGATTGACCACTTTGCCAAGAAATTAAGTGATAATTAAAGCAGTACATATCAAACTTACATGATATATTTTCCCGGGCGTCCAGAACGTAGTCAGTGTCCACGGAATTTTGTGGATTGGGATTGTTGATGGTAAAGTCTATTGAGTAATAATTAAAACCAAGAAAGTCGAATGATCCTTTCAGATCTTTGGCCTCTTCACTGCTGAATAGTGGCAAGCGTGCTCCCACCAAGCTTCGCATAGAGTCAGGGTACTTCCCCAATGTTAGCGGATCCAGAAACCTGTAATAATTGGACAGGAAAAATTAATTACACTTCACTTCACATCTCGAGTAGACATGGATATGGCTGGAAGGAAAACTTCAAGGTTCAATATCAATCCCATCCTAATTGTCCGGAAAGGCCGAACCTAGAGCTAGGCTAGGGGAGACCGAATCCTAATTTTCCCTTTGACAAGTTTCCATTAATTTTTGTAATGCAGCCCAACTAGCATGAATGAATATGTTTTGGCATCCAGACAAATTAAATTTGAAATTGTTCATCGAGATTGAACGCACTTCAAAAGCACAAATTGAAATTGAATTACAAAATTAATTTTTGGATTTTCTTTTTGATATTTGTGCTCGTTAAACATACCATCCTATTCTGAAGTCAATTGCTCTCTGAGTAGCCTCTTGATCGAGCAAAGAGTTTGAGTATGGCACCATCCAGTTCACCACAAGTGATATGCCTCTGGAACCCTTCTGCTTCCCCTGCAATTTATTTTGCGACATTTGAGTGTGTGTGTTTATATTTGCCTAAAATACTATATATATGAAAAATATTACATCCTTAAAAGATACCCTGGCTAGGAGGAGGACTTGGTCTAAAGTCTGGGTCTTTGTTGTCTCATTTGAAGCATATTCTATAAGAAGAAGAAGAGTTTTTCCAGGTTTTCCCTTTGGACAAGTTTCTCCCACGGCTAAGAGCCTAATATCTATTTCCTCATGTTGCTACCATTATTTTTTCTTCATATTTGTTTGATGGAAATATCTAAATGAAAGAATACAAGAATATTAACTAAGTTCACAAGAAAATATTAAGGTTAAGGAAAATTGAAATCAATAAGCTTCCACATAGCATTTTACCAACATGGTATCAAATCTAAGGTGAACAATAAGGAAATTGGAAGGATCGTCTTGTGGACACAAAGAAGGGTTTGCTTGTCAAATGGAATCATTTGTGGAAGGACACAAGAAAAGAAGGAAAAATACCTACTTTTCTAGAAGAGGGGGTTTCTACATTGAAGAAGATCAATACTACATCAAGCCCTCATCGAGAGGAAGATCTTTTCAAGAATCTAAATTAGGTTTAGCACGTTTGAGATGCGGGAAAGACAAGTTGTAGAATCAAGTGTTGGAAGAGAGACCTCATTGACCTTGGGAATATTTGTCTTGCTCAAAAAGAAGACTATAAAAAGGATAATTGAAATCTCTGAAGATGCACTCATTGGTATAAATATTTAAATAAAGCATCAAATAATATTTTTTATCATTCATCTTGAAATTTGTTGTTGGAGGAATCCTAGGGAATATCTTTCAAGGACATTATTGTAGTATCTTCAAATATCTTGAAGATATCAAGAAGGTTGGAGACATGATCAAAGAAAAGGAGAATATTGGTTATCAAGTAAGTATCATATTATGACTCCATTTATGAATTTAAAGGTGATAAGGGTTCTTTCTTCAAGGAGATCAATAAGCTTGTTGGAGCATCGAATTTTGTAACGTGGAAGAAAAGGATAGACCTAGCACTTACTAAACATGAGGTAAGGGAGTATGTTACTGGTGGAATTACGGAAGCTAGCAAAGAAAACACTCAAGAAATAGTGAAGTACAAGAACGGGAAATAAGGACACAAAGGATCATAGTTGAATCCATTAAGCATCCTCTTATTCCATTTGTTGCAAATTTGAAAATTTCCCGAGGCTACATATGACAAGCTAGTGAACTTGTACTATGTAAGTACATTAGGAAAAAAATATGTTTTTTGTGGAAAAAAGATATATAGAATAAAGAAATAAAAGTATGAGGAAAACAATCCTCTCTCGTGAATATATCTCGGTTAAGAGACCACTTGCGGGGGCTTGGAGAAGCGATTTCGATTCAAAAATGACCATTTGTGTCTTGAATGCATTGCCACTAGAATGGAGCGTCTTCGTAAAAAGAATATAATCTAAGAAAGATTCAACTCCCTTTGATGAGTTGTGGGACCAATGCATTTAGGAAGAATCTATAATCAAGGTAAAATAATGAAAATGGATCAGATGAATGGTCCCAAGCCTCACTAGCTAGTGTTAAGCAACTAAAGAAGGGCAAGTTTGGAAAGTCCAAGAAGAAAGATATGTCCAAAGTTCAATGCTTTAAGTGAAATGGTTTTGGACACTTAAAGTGGGGATTTCCAAGCTAATAAAACAACAAGAGAAAGGAAAGAAGAGAGACTCACATAGCTGAAGAAATGGGAGAAACTGGGAAGAAGCCAAGGAAAGAAGACATGAAATATCTTTAATTTTGAAAAAAGGCACTCTATTTTTCACAATATTTATCAAGATTTTTCTTTCCTTTAGGACAATATTCATGGTTTTTTATATAAGAGTCTTGATTTTCCATAACATCATAGAGAGAAGCATGTGATAATATCATATGTAGAGTCTACTTGATTAAGGAGCCTTTTATAAATCATTTAGTCTTTGAACATAAATAAACAATCCGTTTTGTATATTATTAGAGGTATTCATATTGCTTATATGGATCATCATGATCATAGAAGAAGCATCATTTTCGAAGGTTCTTGGAAGAAGAAGAAGTATGACAAGGTTAGTATACATTCAATATATTATGGAAACAATAGTGTTAAAAGGATGAAAGAATGTAATGATTCAGGTTGTGGTGTTATCATATGACTAGATGATGGAATAAGAAGCATATGAATTCATATTGAAAATTTATCTTGGATAAGATTCATATGTACAAAAATATTGCAACATGCTTAATATGATTATGTGATGTTTAACAAAAGAATTTGACTTACTTAAGGATAAAGAAATAATAATTTCTCTAGAATATGTAAAATAATGATTGAACATCCAGTATAACCTTTGAAGGAAAAGTATTAACTTGGTAATCAAGTTTAATACTTGGGAACTCTGATGCATGAAGGAAGTTTCGTATGGAGATGGACCATGAGGTTGTTGATGCTTGGAAAAGAAAGTCATCATGATATGGTAAGTATGATTTTAATTATTGTTGATTATCTAGTTAACATATTGTCTTTCTACTTTGAAGGATGTTGCGGGAATACATGATGACAATTGAAGCAAGTTCAAATGTATGGATGGAATGTATGAAGAATGTTGAGGGAAGCTTAATATTTGATACCTAGAAAGCTGTGAAGTTAAGACATGCTCATATTGGGATTGAAAGGTAGTATTATAAGAAGATAACCTAGAGGTCAATAAAGGAGATAACTTTCATGTAAAAACTATGATCATCTTGAGGTTTGGAAATTCTCAATATTATGCATTCGTTAATAATATCAAAATGAAAGTGATGATCGAGAAATATGTCATGGATCCTATCACAAGACTAAGAAGTGAATTTGGCACCATGATACCTCAGATGGAAGAAACCTGGATCCAAGAGACGCGAAATAAAGAGGGAGCCTTATAGCTTTGAATATCAAGTAGTTGAAACTCTAATGAATAAAAGCTATAAGTCTTATGGAGACGACTTCCCATATTGAAAGGAAGTCAGGGAACCTCCTCGGTTTTGAGAGGGAGTGAAGGAGTCTCCTCAAATAGGAATAAGGATGCATGTTCTCAAGAATAAATGTAGAATGGGGACATCCTCTCTAGATGAGAGGGTTGATGATGGTCATTGCACATGCATTATTTTCTTCGTATGAAGAAAGAATGGTGGAGGATTGTATAAGCATTTGTGGTTTCCTTGATGATGGAAAATCAAAGAAAGGAAAGGTATCGACACTCTTTGAGGATAGGACATGTATCAAAGATAAGAGTGGTCGAAGAAGACCGATATTCTTTGAGGATTTGGTATTATAGATACAAAAAATTAATATTCCTAAAAGTACATATCATGTGAACATACGAGATGGGATACGTGCCTTGTAGAGGTAGTGGTGTATCACACATAAACACTCCCAACATAATGCTCTTGAATGAAATATAGCTTTTCTAGTTATGCCTCACAGATAGTGGTGGTCATCATGATGATCCTTATAACTGGCTTGTCAATCTAACTCTTTCTACAAGAACTCTTCATTTTGAGAATGGTTTTGTATTGGTTGTAAAATTATGAAAACCTCCCTAAGTAAGAGGGATTATTGGAAATGTAACTTGTTTTGGTATACATAATTTTTGTTGTACTAATTTTAATGTTTATCTTATGTAACAAAAAAAATAAGAAAATAAAATGTTATCATTTTAAACGTTGGCCTTCATGCTCATTATTGACGGTCTTCTAGGTAAAACAACATTGTTCATGCTTCTAGGGTTTATTAGGTCGTAGTATTTATTGTAATCGGTCAAAAGAGTCAACATCATGTTTATAAGACCCATCCGGGGAAAAGATGTAGTTTGTAAACTAATTTATTTTGAGTCTATAAGGTCCCGAAAACCTCAAGAGCACAAGTCATCCCTAGAAGAGACAAGTTGGCCTCGGGAGAGCGTTATTCGACCCACACGGAAAGGTTATAAATAGAGACATCTTCGACCTCATTTGACACTCATCACCAACAATTTCAATATGCGTTAAGAAGGAAAATGAAAGAGGAGAAATTGTAAAGGAAAGTGAAGAAAAGATAAAATAAGCAAGGAGAAACCCTAGCGAAGGGAAAGGATAAGCTTTTTGAGAAATTTCCTCTCACACGTGTGAGTTTCTATAGGAGTTGTATGGTGTGAAATTTATGCGGTGTCGAAGGTCTGAAATTCTCTTGTAGGAAGGGTTGGAATTCTTATATTGTTTTTGTTACGAGAATGGTTTATCTTTAGATGACCTAATTTTACTATGATCTTATTGGAGGGTCTCTTTCGAGGGTTGACTTGGTTCTAGGAGGACTTGGTCTAAATTTTGGGTCTTTGTTGTCTCATTTGAAGTAGATTCTATAATAAGAAGAGAGAGTGTTTTTGGTTATTCCCCTTGGAGGGGCTTTGCCGTCGTCGAAAGCCTAATCTTTGTTTCCTCTGTTGCTACTTTTTTCTTTCTTCAAATCTATTTGATGACGGAATAAATAATATTAACTAAGTTCACAAGAAAAATGTTAAGGTTAAGGAAAATTGGAATTAATAAGACACCAAATTTCATTTTTTCCAACATGAAATAAAATCATCCTCAAACCCCTCCTCATTCATAAAATTCCATGATTATTACACTAGACAATTCGTCCAGAACAAATATGATAAATTTATACTAAAAAATAAAGAATCTATACTATGAGGGTTGCTTTCGTTAGAATTATAGATTTAATAAGTTTTTGAAATGTAGAAAAAAGAGAACATATGAAAGTGAAGTCACTCACAACCATAATAATGAAATATATGACTAGGAAACCTTTTTTAGAGAAAACCTAGGGTGGAAGGTGAAAGGCTGCTCTACTCTTTCTTTCTTTGAATTCAAATGTATTCAAGTACAAAGAAGTGTGGTCGGTTTGCCTATCCGTTCCTATACTACACACACCACCTCTAATTTTTTTGTCTCTATCAACTCTAGGATGCTCTACTCATCTATGGAACAAAATGCACTCAAATGGAATGAAACCGCCTTTCCTCCTACTATCATAGTTATAAAACAACTCAATAGACTCCTAGCGAGTAGGTTTGAATCCTTCAACTCTTAACTAGATTTATAATATCAACTATTTTAGAGTCTTCTTCATCGTGATCACATTTATAACCCATTTTCCATTAATATCTGGGGTTGATGTTTTATTCTCTCAAAATCGTGGTGGTAAAAATAGAAAGTTCAAGTACTTTGGGTGGAATAACTTTTGCGTGTACAAACTGCGATTTAGGAAATTGTTACACTTTTGGAAAGGTATTAAATAGGTCTAAGGCACATCAAAATTATGCACCAAATTTGTATCCTCGAGCACCATTTGATGCCTCAAATTGCTACGCAAGTCTTTAGACTCAGATTCATCGAACTAGGACCCACAACTAAAAATGGTCCTCTCATTTTATTACTCCAATGCTCTACTCTAAAGGCATAGATATAGACAACAAATAATATAATGATCCATTCCATATCTCCTTCTCCTTCCTAACTTCCTCTTATATATCTACTTAAATTTTCTAGTTCTTGGTATGCTAATTTGTTACAAAATCATAAATATTTTTTCATAGTAAATTGTTTTCATGCCACTTCATTGTGAAATCGAATAGAGTGGAGCAGAACTAATGTGCTTAATTCTAGTTAATAATAATAAGCTAGTATATCATTAAATCAAGTTCAATTAGGAATTTGTTAAATGAACTTTCATAGGGGAAATAAGATATCATTAATTCAGATATAAATTCAAAATAAAATTTGTATGTATTTCTCCATACTTGTAATGGACTATGATTTGGGGGCACTTTAAGTATCTAGTGTTTTAGCTCCTTCTTCCGAAACCTAACAATATGAGTTTTCTTAAAATTGTAATTTTTTTATTTTTGAAATATGTTTTTTAATATAAAAGGGGGACTTAGTGATCTAAAAAACCTTGGGCCACTTGAACTATTTATATTACATAAATCAAACTTCCAACAAATCCTTGTCGGATTTATAGAAAGTTTGATTGAAAGCTATGCTTAATTAAGGGCACAATTCTATGCACTATGACTCAAATAACATATCTAACGATAATTCCATATTATAAATTATTTAATTTATTTTGGAATCTTTACTGTGAGTAATTGAGACACCCAAAGCACAAATGTCGAAATTGATCTTTGTATTTAATTTAAAGTAATAAACAATGAGCATATTGAAATTTTACTCACTTATAGGGATTCCAAACCACAGTAAATTATTTCCTATGCATCTTTCATTTCATGTTGTCAAAATTTCATTTCTAAATTCATGAGAGGCTCAGAAGAATTAATTTTTTTTATTTGAGAGTGTAATATTATCCATGTAGCAACCACAAGGAGGAAATTTCAATGCATTTCACAATATATGTTGCATGTGAAAAAAGGTGATGAATGCACAACAAAGAGCATTTAGAGAAGATTCATATCAATACACAACAATGCTTTATCGAGCCTAGCGACACTTTATATAAACCATTGTGAGGGAGATGTGTGATCTTGTCCACACTCAACGTGGAATTGGAACATATCCCTATTAAAATACAATTAAAATACTCTCTAAAATGAAAAGAAATGTTGGCTATAATAAAAAACAATAATGAATGCATGTTTAGTTCATTTTAATTGAAAGCAATATAATTGATCATGAGTCAAAGGATTCAACATCATGTTTATAACACCCATCCGGATGTAATTTGTAAAATAATTTAATTTTCGAGGTCTAGGTCCCTCGAAACCTCAAGAGAACAAGTCGGCCCCTAGAAGAGACAAATCAGCACTGAGGAGAGATATTCAACCCAAATAGAAAGCCTATAAATAGATACATTTTCAACCTCATTTGGAACTCATCACCAACAAGTTCGATTTTCAATAACAAGGATGATGAAAGAGGAGTGAAGGTCGAGGAAAGAGAATAAAAGATATAAGAAGCAAGGAGAAACCACGGCAAAAGGGAAAGGAAAAGTTTTTTGGGCAATTTTTCTCTTACACGTGTGAGTTTTTCAGAGTGGTTGTAGGGCTGTAATTTCGATGGTGACTACAAGTTTGAAATTCTATTACGGGAAAGGTCGAGATTACGAGACTACCATTGTTGTAGAAGGGTTTGTCTTTGGTTGCCCTAGTTTGACTATGATCCTATTGGAGAGAGTATTTGGAGGTATGACAAGCGCTAAGAGTAGGGGAAAATTTCATAGAACGACACAACGGATAGAACGATAGACCGTTTGAATAAATATACAATACAAAAAAGAACAGAGAGAACGTTTGAACAATCAATCTATCAACAAAATGGCGCACAACATCAGAAATACAAATACAATTGATCCGACAAAACGGCACATGTTATATGTATTCAGTATTAATTAGAATGAGAAACAACACTACCGTGGAATTGAACCATATCTCCATCGACTATCATGCGCACAAATATGAATATCATAATCAAAATGAAAATAATAATATTAGATATGCCATAAATCACCATCATGCACACAAAATAATATTACTACCAAAATCCAAGTACCCAAACGAAATGTTGTTATCAGAACCACTAATATTGATAACCACGCGTTCCCTTCTTGTTTTTCCAACGATTATTTGTTTATCCTTCCAAATATACAAGTACGAAACACTTTTCCCGTTGACTGACCCGACTTAAGAACACGATAATATTTTGATAATATTTTCGCAACCACGTAGTACTAACGTTGATACAATAATAATTTGGCATATAGATAGGTATAACCTTCAATAAGGATTTGGAATTTTTAACTTCTAAATTTTATTTATATGATTGACATTAACCAGTTTTAAAATAGGTTAAATGTATTTTAATTTTAAATAATACACTAACTCTCTTTTAATTTTGAAAGTTTGTTTATTAAATCAAACTATTTTGTTATTAGGAATTTGGCTTCTATGATCCATAAAATGTGTATACAAACTTTCGGTGAAAATCACAAGTATTAAAATTAAAATATTTTATTTCTTATTCATATTTAATCATTTTGTATTCTCATGAGATATTTCAATTCCGTAATCCATATACAATATTTTTTTCAAATTATATATTATAAAGCACAAGATTTTTTTTACCTTTAATTACTATATACTTAAAATTGATATCATATTATTTAATGTATACTTAAAATTGATATCATATTATTTTATACGCAACGTTAAATATAGTTTTCTTTTATCTTAGTATTTAATATTTCTTTTTAATTTCTATGTGTCAACTCCATGTTCATCACTCAAGGAACTAAATCTCTCCTACCTTTTAAGTTGTAAAAAGCAATAAGAACAAAAGAGAGAGAGAATTTTTTTACCTTCAATTGCCTACTATAAGTCAAAATAAAATTTTGGAGAGAGAGAGAGAGAGAGAGAGAGTGGACATTGTAATACATTATTTATGACTCACATTGAGAGACTTCTTTTTTTATCAATACTTTTCAATAATTCACCAATCAAACCCATTTTAATGCAATTAATATCTCCCTCATTTTGGGAAGTATAAAAAACATATATTGTCCAAAGGGTGCATTCAAATGCAATGAATTAAATTTGGTTAATTCTTGTCCTATGGTCTCACATCCAAGGTTGAATGCCATGTCCATGCATGAGGTTTATGGCACCCCCGAACCCTATACGTCATTAATATGCATCCGTCAAAGCTCCAACCATAATTTTCCTGCCATCTTGAGCTCTGATAGTTGTCTTCGCAAAGGAACCAGAGGAGGGTAATTAAACTACTATCATTTATCGACAGAATATGGTCTTATTATTTATAATGTTGGTCTCTAAAAAGAAGATGTGAATTGCACCTTCACCAAATATGGTCTTATCATTTATAATGTTGGTATCCAAAAAGAAGATGTGAATTGTAGCTTCACTTGCGATGAGTATGTCCTCCCCTTTCTCAATGTGTCCATGAAATAAGGTTTGTGCTACATTATCTCATTTCTCCTTCTATATTTAAAGTTTCCTTTCATGTGACTAATTTTAATACAATTTAATTCCTATTTTCCTAAGAATCTATATGCATTAGATAACTTGGAAAAGTTTAAAAATTGCATGAGGATGAGGGAATAGAAAGAGGAAATAGGGGAGGAAGAAGAGGGAAATAAAGAGAGGTTGAGGAGGGAGAGGAAGATATATTCCCTAAAAAGACATTCTTTTTTTTTTTTAAATTTATATTAGCAGCAATCAGTGGTGGAAATTAGAGTGATATCACAGAGAGGTTATACACACGACAAATCACACTTCAATATCTTTATTGATAGCAACAATTACAAATATATAGGAAATACATTACTAACTTCGAAACATCTAGATCACGACTACGATGCATACATACGAAACAACAACATATAGACTAATTCATCGTGACCCATAATGAAAAACGCACATGCATCAGAAGCATTACTTCCAACACCCTCCCTTAATTCTTACATGGAAAACACATATTACAACAATAATATTTATCTCTAGATATAACTGGTCTTCGTCAACACTTAAACCCACTCTGAAATCTCGCAAACACCGCTCTTTCTTCACTACCACATCTTCGAGTTATCACTTGATCCATCTAATACCTAACTTCTTCACACCATATTTGACGTACTTTGCAAAACTGACACTTCTCGACCTCCCGGAGCATGACGGGTCAGTGTTGATACTAAACCATCCTATAGACATACCGCAATATATTGAGCACATGGTATTCCATTATATTTCCCAGTTATCTAGGAAGTCATTCTGGGTACTCAATGTATTCAGAAGTCAGGTATACAAGGTGACCTCTTAAACAAATAATCAAATTAACCTACAATATTTTCCCCTGGCTCCGCATGACGCCACAAGCTGATAACAAATTATTCATGATCAAATTAGTGATATGTTCTTGTGGCATTGTATGCATCCAAAACCACCAATTTGAAAATATTTTAATATGTTCTCTAATTGGTTCTTCATTTCATTTTTCACATTATAGTTGGACAATAACACACTATAATATAATAAAACCATCACACATGCCTAAACATTTTTACATCATAACAAAAAACCCAAAAATACTCAAACAAAACCAATGCCTTCTATTAACCTATGCATATCCCGATTAAAGAAATGTTGGTTGTGAAGATTCCAATGACATCATCATATCGTTGTTAATAGATCCTAATCCTGTCTCTATAACCAGTCTCATGACCTTTTATCGTGGTATGGCCAATAGTTTTCAGTTTGTAGGGTCTGGCTGTGGGAGACATCGATCTACATGGGAATTTCATCTACACTTAAAATATATATTTACGAATTATTTCCCCTCCTCCACATAGTTCGACCTTTTATTTTATAGCCGGTGACAGATCCTCCACATACTTCATGGTTCAATTTTGAGCTTGGTTTCGTATTTCACTTTTTCGAGGTCGCAACATGGCCTTCTCCCACACAAATCCATTATCCAACGCAATATCAGTGCAATATGGCTGCTTTGATGTGAAGAAATTATTTTCCAACATCCTTTATCATTTGTTGCAACATATGGGAGTGCAGTTGTTTATCAATGAGAGCGAATTTGAGTTGGAAAATTACTTTCCAAACAAAATACATCACTCTGCTTTCTTTCATTTTCTGTTCACATTGTCATTTTCTTTGCTTCTGTTCAAGGTGCATTTTAATATGTGATTGAAAGCCCGATAAATATCCAAAGTCACATTTTTAGCACTGTGTTTCCATAAACCAGCCTTCATGGTCGGCCTAAATGACCTTTCTAAAGTTGAAATATCAAAATTCCTTCTGTTCTTCCCATTATTATTTCTCTTTCCATATGGAAAAGACAATCCACTACACAAATACACATTTATCTCTTGTTTCTTCACGAAAACCTGTGATGAGGTATTCAACACTAGGGCCTTCCACAATTGGTCATGAAATTTTCCTAACACCAAAATTGTACAAGCATGTTGTATAAAAAAAAAAATTCCACATTTCGGCCACTTGATTTTAATCCTATATTACTGCTTGTACAAATTTAGAGGAAGCACGAATTAAAATCTAAGAAGGCCCTAGTGATTTCTTTTCCCAACCTAGTGACTAGATCAATCCAACCTTAGTTCTATACCAATATATTCAAATTGATCCCAACTCCATGATCCATTTAATGGTAAGCCATGGAATCATAAGGATGACCTTTGAATTGTTGGAAATGTAACCCATTTCAATCTTCATAATTGTTGTTGTACTTATTTCAATATGTATATTATGGAAAAAACAAAAAAATAAAAGAAAAAATTATTATTTTAAAGCATTGGTTTCATGCCCAATATTGACGGTATACTAGATAAAAGCAGGGTATTCATGCTTCCATGGTTTGTTACGTCATATGATTTATTGATCATGAGTCAAAGGAGTCAACATCATGTTTATAACACCCATCCAGATGTAATTTGTAAAATAATTTAATTTCAGTCTAGAAGGTCCTTGAAACCTCACGAGAATAAGTCGGCCCTAGAACAGAAAAATCAGCCTAAGGAGAGATATTCAACCCACATAGAAAGCCTATAAATAGAGACATATTCAACCTCATTTGGCACTCATCACCAACAAGTTCAATTTTCAATAACAAGGTTGAAGAAAGAGGAGTGAAGGTGAAGGAAAGAGAATAAAAGATATAAGAAGCAAGGAGAAACCCTGGTGAAGGGAAACGAAAAGTTTTTGGGCAATTTTCTCTTACACGTGTGAGTTTCTGGAGTGGTTGCAGGGCCTAGTTTGACTATGATCCTATTGGAGGGTCTATGAAGAGGGATGACTTGGTGATAAGAGTAGGGAAAATTGGATGGGAGAAATCTCGCAAATGGGATATTTTTTGGACATTTACAAAAAAAGAAAAAAGAAAAAAGAAATCCTATTTTTTTACATATATATGATTAAATGGATGATATTTGCCAAAAAATTACCAATTTTAATAGTAAATTACATGTTTTTTTATGTAGAATTTTTTTCCGATAATAATCACATTCAAATGAACACTGTCGACGCGTTCCGAACCAACTAGTGTGGTTCATCACCAGGACTAGGTGAGAGATCAGATCCAGACGTTGAGTTGAAATAGATGCAGAAATGGCTAAACTATATGTTAGGATAACGACTAGTTTCACTATGAAATTTAATAATTGCTAGTTCTATTTTAATTAATCGAATTATTTACTTAATTATTAAATAAAATTATAACGGCTAGTTCTATTTAATTAATTTAAAAGTTTATTTATTTGATAAAATATTTTTATAAATATTTTTATTTTATTTAACTTAGTTAATTTTATTTTAAACGATAATAGTTGCCTAAAATTCTATATATATGAAAAATATTACATCCTTAAAAGATACCCTGGCTAGGAGGAGGACTTGGTCTAAAGTCTGGGTCTTTTTTGTCTCATTTGAAGCATATTCTATAAGAAGAAGAAGAGTTCTTCCAGGTTTTCCCTTTGGACAAGTTTCTCCCTGGCTAAGAGCCTAATATCTATTTCCTCTGTTGCTACCATTATTTTTCTTCATATTTGTTTGATGGAAATATCTAAATGAAAGAATACAAGAATATTAACTAAGTTCACAAGAAAATATTAAGGTTAAGGAAAACTGAAATTAATAAGCTTCCACATAGCATTTTCCCAACATGGTATCAAATCTAAGGTGAACAATAAGGAAATTGGAAGGATCGTCTTGTGGACAAAAAGAAGGGTTTGCTTGTCAAATGGAATCATTTGTGGAAGGACACAAGAAAAGAAGGAAAATACCTACTTTTCTAGAAGGGGGGTTTCTACATTGAAGAATATCAATACTACATCAAGCCCTCATCAGAGGAAGATCTTTTCAAGAATCTAAATTAGGTTTAGCACGTTTGAGATGTAGGAAAGACAAGTTGTAGAATCAAGTGTTGGAAGAGAGACCTCATTGACCTTGGGAATATTTGTCTTGCTCAAAAGAATACTATAAAAAGGATAATTGATATCTCTGAAGATGCAATCATTGGTATAAATATTTAAATAAAGCATCAAATAATATTTTTATCATTCATCTTGAAATTTGTTGTTGGAGGAATCCTAGGGAATATCTTTCAAGGACATTATTGTAGTATCTTCAAATATCTTGAAGATATCAAGAAGGTTGGAGACATGATCAAAGAAAAGGATAATATTGGTTATCAAGTAAGTATCATATTATGACTCCATTTATGAATTTAAATTTGATAAGGGTTCTTTCTTCAAGGAGAGCAATAAGCTTGTTGGAGCATAGAATTTTGTAACATGGAAGAAAAGGATAGACCTAGCACTTACTAAACATGAGGTAAGGGAGTATGTTACTGGTGGAATTACTGAATCTAGCAAAGAAAACACTCAAGAAATAGTGAAGTACAAGAACGGGGAAATAAGGACACAAAGGATCATAGTTGAATCCATTAAGCATCCTCTTATTCCATTTGTTGCAAATTTGAAAATTTCCCAGACTACGTATGAAAAGCTAGTGAACTTGTACTATGTAAGTACATTAGGAAAAAATATGTTTTTGTGGAAAAAGATATATAGAATAAAGAAATAAAAGTATGAGGAAAACAATCCTCTCTCGTGAATATATCTCAGTTAAGAGACCACTTGCAGGGGCTTGGAGAAGCGATTTCTGATACAAAAATGACCATTTGTGTACTGAATGCATTGCCACTAGAATGGAGTGTCTTCATAAAAAGAATATAATCTAAGAAAGATTGAACTCCCTTTGATGAGTTGTGGGACCAATGCATTTAGGAAGAATCTATAATCAAGGTAAAATAATGAAAATGGATCAAATGAATGGTCCCAAGCCTCACTAGCTAGTGTTAAGCAACTAAAGAAAAGCAAGTTTGGAAAGTCCAAGAAGAAAGATATGTCCAAAGTTCAATGCTTTAAGTGCAATGGTTTTGGGCACTTAAAGAGGGGATTTCCAAGCTAATAGAACAACAAGAGAAAGGAAAGAAGAGAGACTCACATAGCTGAAGAAATGGGAGAAACTGGGAAGAAGCCAAGGAAAGAAGACGTGAAATATCTTTAATTTTGAAAAAGGCACTCTATTTTTCACAATATTTGTCAAGATTGTTCTTTCCTTTAGGACAATATTCATGGTTTTTTATATAAGAGTCTTGATTTTCCATAACATCATAGAGAGAAGCATGTGATAATATCATATGTAGAGTCTACTTGATTAAGGAGCCTTTTATAAATCATTTAGTCTTTGAACATAAATAAACAATCCATTTTGTATATTATTAGAGGTATTCATATTGCTTATATGGATCATCATGATCCTAGAAGAAGCATCATTTTCGAAGGTTCTTGGAAGAAGAAGTATGACAAGGTTAGTATACATTCAATATATTATGGAAACAATAGTGTTAAAAGGATGAAAGAATGCAATGATTCAGGTTGTGGTGTTATCATATGACTAGATGATGGAATAAGAAGCATATGAATGCATATTGAAAATTTCTCTTGGATAAGATTCATATGTACAAAAATATTGCAACATGCTTAATATGCTTATGTGATGTTTAACAAAAGAATTTGACTTACTTAAGGATAAAGAAATAATAATTTCTCTAGAATATGTAAAATAATGATTGAACATCCAGTATAACCTTTGAAGGAAAAGTATTAACTTGGTAATCAAGTTTAATACTTGGGAACTCTGATGCATGAAGGAAGTTTCGTATGGAGATGGACCATGAGGTTGTTGATGCTTGGACAAGAAAGTCATCATGATATGGTAAGTATGATTTTAATTATTGTTGATTATCTGGTTAACGTATTGTCTTTCTACTTTGAAGGATGTTGCGGGAATACATGATGACAGTTGAAGCAAGTTCAAATGTATGGATGGAATGTATGAATAATGTTGAGGGAAGCTCAATATTTGATACCTAGAAACTGTGAAGTTAAGACATGCTCATATTGGGATTGAAAGGTAGTATTATAAGAAGATAACCTAGAGGTCAATAAAGGAGATAACTTTCATGTAAAAACTATGATCATCTTGAGGTTTGGAAATTCTCAATATAATGCATTCGTTAATAATATGAATATGAAAGTGATGATCGAGAAAGATGTCATGGATCCTATCACAAGACTAAGAAGTGAAGTTGGCTCCATGATACCTCAGATGGAAGAAACCTGGATCCAAGAGACGCGAAAGAAAGAGGGAGCCTAATAGATTTGAATATCAAGTAGTTGAAACTCTAAGGAATAAAAGCTATAAGTCTTATGGAGATGACTTCCCATATTGAAAGGAAGTCAGGAACCTCCTCTGGTTTTGAGAGGGAGTGAAGGAGTCTCCTCAAATAGGAATAAGGATCTGTTCTCAAGAATAAAAGTAGAATGGGGACATCCTCTCTAGATGAGAGGGTTGATGATGGTCATTGCACATGCATTATTTTCATCGTATGAAGAAAGAATGGTGGAGGATTCTATAAGCATTTGTGGTTTCCTTGATGATGGAAAATCAAAGAAAGGAAAGGTATCGACACTCTTTGAGGATAGGACATGTATCAAAGATAAGAGTGGTCGAAGAAGACCGATATTATTTGAGGATTTGGTATTATAGATACAAAACAATAATATTCCTAAAAGTACATATCATGTGAACATACAGATGGGATACGTGCCTTGTAGAGGTAGTGGTGTATCACACATAAACACTCCCAACATAATGCTCTTGAATGAAATATAGCTTTTCTAGTTATGCCTCACAGATAGTGGTGGTCATCATGATGATCCTTATAACTGGCTTGTCAATCTAACTCTTTCTACAAGAACTCTTCATTTTCAGAATGGTTTTGTATTGGTTGTACAATTATGAAAACCTCCCTAAGTAAGAGGGATTATTGGAAATGTAACTTGTTTCGGTATATATAATTTTTGTTGTACTAATTTTAATGTGTATCTTATGTAACAAAAAAAAGAAGAAAATAAAATGTTATCATTTTAAACGTTGGGCTTCATGCTCATTATTGACGGTCTTCTAGGTAAAACAACATTGTTCATGCTTCTAGGGTTTATTAGGTCGTAGTATTTATTGTAATCGGTCAAAAGAGTCAACATCATGTTTATAAGACCCATCCAGGAAAGATGTAGTTTGTAAACTAATTTATTTTGAGTCTATAAGGTCCTGAAAACCTCAAGAGCACAAGTCATCCCTAGAAGAGACAAGTAGGCCTCAGGAGCGTTATTCGACCCACACGGAAAGGTTATAAATAGAGACATCTTCGACCTCATTTGACACTCATCACCAACAATTTCAATATGCGTTAAGAAGGAAAATGAAAGAGGAGAAATTGTAAAGGAAAGTGAAGAAAAGATAAAATAAGCAAGGAGAAACCCTAGCGAAGGGAAAGGATAAGTTTTTTGAGAAATTTCCTCTCACACGTGTGAGTTTCTATAGGAGTTGTATGGTGTGAAATTTCTACAGTGACTGAAGGTCTGAAATTCTACTGTAGGAAGGGTTGGAATTCTTATATTGTTTTTGTTACATAATGGTTTATCTTTAGATGACCTAATTTTACTATGATCTTATTGGAGGGTCTCTTTCGAGGGTTGACTTGGTTCTAGGAGGACTTGGTCTAAATTTTGGGTCTTTGTTGTCTCATTTGAAGTAGATTCTATAATAAGAAGAAGAGTGTTTTTGGTTATTCCCCTTGGAGGGGCTTTGCCGTGGCTGAAAGCCTAATCTTTGTTTCCTCTGTTGCTAATTTTTTCTTTCTTCAAATCTGTTTGATGACGGAATAAATAATATTAACTAAGTTCACAAGAAAATGTTAAGGTTAAGGAAAATTGGAATTAATAAGACACCAAATTTCATTTTTCCAACATGAAATAAAATCATCATCAAACCCCTCCTCATTCATAAAATTCCATGATTATTACACTAGACAATTCGTCTGAACAAATATGATAAATTTATACTTAAAATAAAGAATCTATACTATGAGGGTTGCTTTCCTTAGAATTATAGATTTAATAAGTTTTGAAATGTAGAAAAAGAGAACATATGAAAGTGAAGTCACTCATAACCATAATAATGAAATATATGACTAGGAAACCTTTTTTAGAGAAAACCTAGGTGGAAGGTGAGGCTGTTCTACTCTTTCTTTCTTTGAATTCAAATGTATGCAAGTACAAAGAAGTGTGGTCGGTTTGCCTATGCGTTCCTATACTACACACACCACCTCTAATTTTTTTGTCGCTATCAACTCTAGGAAGCTCTACTCATCTATGGAACAAAATGCACTCAAATGGAATGAAACATCCTTTCCTCCTACTATCATAGTTATAACACAACTCGATAGACTCCTAGCGAGTAGGTTTGAATCCTTCAACTCTTAACTAGATTGACAATATCAACTCTTTTAGAGTCTTCATCATCGTGATCACATTTATAACCCATTTTCCATGAATACTGGGGGTTGATGTTTTATTCTCTCAAATCGTGGTGGTAAAAATAGAAAGTTCAAGTACTGGGTGGAATAACTTTTGCATGTACAAACTCTGATTTAGGAAATTGTTACACTTTTGGAAAGGTATTAAATAGCTCTAAGGCACATCACAATTATGCACCAAATTTGTATCCTCAGAGCACCATTTGATGCCTCAAATTGCTTCTGCAAGTCTTTAGACCCGAATTCACCGAACTAGGACCCACAACTAAAAATGGTCCTCTCATTTTATTACTCCAATGCTCTACTCTAAAGGCATAGATATAGACAAAAAATAATATAAGGATCCATTCCATATCTCCTTCTCCTTCCTAACTTCCTCTTATATATCTACTTAAATTTTCTAGTTCTTGGTATGCTAATTTGTTACAAAATCATAAATATTTTTTCATAGTAAATTGTTTGCATGCCACTTCATTTTGAAATTGAATAGAGTGGACAGAACTAATGTGCTTAATTCTAGTTAATAATAATAAGCTAGTATATCATGAAATCAAGTTCAATTAGGAATTTGTTAAATGAACTTTCATAGGGGAAATAAGATATCATTAATTCAGATATAAATTCAAAATAAAATTTGTATGTATTTCTCCATACTTGTAATGGACTATGATTTGGGGCACTTTAAGTATCTAGTGTTTTAGCTACTTCTTCCGAAACCTAGCAATAGCAGTTTTCTTAAAATTGTAATTTTTTATTTTTGAAATATGTTTTTTAATATAAAAGGGGGACTTAGTGATCTAAAAAACCTCGGGCCACTTGAACTATTTATATTACATAAATCAAACTTCCAACAAATCCTTGTCGGATTTATAGAAAGTTTGATTGAAAAATATGCTTAATTAAGGGCACAATTCTATGCACTATGACTCAAATAACATATCTAATGATCATTTCATATTATAAATTATTTAATTTATTTTGGAATCTTTCTGCTTGAGTAATTGAGACACCCAAAAGCACAAATGTCGAAATTGATCTTTGTATTCAATTTAAAGTAATAAACAATGAGCATATTGAAATTTTACTCACTTATAGGAATTCCAAACCCTGTAAATTATCTCCTATGCATCTTTCATTTGATGTTGTCAAAATTTCATTTCTAAATTCATGAGAGGCTCCAAAGAATTAAATTTTTTATTTGAGAGTGTAATATGATCCATGTAGCAAGCACAAGGAGGAAATTTCAATGCATTTCACAATATATGTTGCATGTGAAAAAAGGTGATGAATGCACAACAAAGAGCATTTAGAGAAGATTCATATCAATACACAACAATGCTTTATCGAGCCTAGAGACACTTTATATAAACCATTGTGAGGGAGATGTGTGATATTTTCCACACTCAACGTGGAATTGGAACATATCCTTATTAAAATACAATTAAAATACTCTCTAAAATGAAAAGAAATGTTGGCTATAATAAAAAAACAATAATGAATATGCATGTTTAGTTCATTTTAATTGAAAGCAATATAATTGATCATGAGTCAAAGGATTCAACATCATGTTTATAACACCCATCCGGATGTAATTTGTAAAATAATTTAATTTCAGTCTAGAAGGTCCTCGAAACCTCAAGAGAACAAGTCGGCCCTAGAAGAGACAAATCAGCCTGAGGAGAGATATTCAACCCAAATAGAAAGCCTATAAATAGATACATTTTCAACCTCATTTGGCATTCATCACCAACAAGTTTGATTTTCAATAACAAGGATGACGAAAGAGGAGTGAAGGTCAAGGAAAGAGAATAAAAGGTATAAGAAGCAAGGAGAAACCATGGCAAAGGGAAAGGAAAAGTTTTTGGGAAATTTTCTCTTACACGTGTGAGTTTCTGGAGTGGTTGTAGGGCCTGTAATTTCTACAGTGACTACAAGTTTGAAATTCTATTACAGGAAGGGTCGAAATTCTGAGACTACCATTGTTGTAGAAGGGTTTGTCTTTGGTTGCCCTAGTTTGACTATGATCCTATTGGAGAGAGTATTTGGAGGTATGACTTGGCGCTAAGAGTAGGGAAAATTTGATGGGAGAAATTTCGCAAATGGGCTATTTTTTGGACATGTTCTGAAAAGAAAAAGAAAAAGAAAAAAAAATCCCTATTTTTTTACATATATATGATTAAATGGATGACATTCGCCAAAAAATTACCAATTTTAATAGAAAATTACATGTTTTTTATTGAATACTTTCCTACGTTCTATACGTGTGAATTTTTAAACGATAATAGTTGCCTAAAATACTATATATATGAAAAATATTACATTCTTAAAAGATACCCTGGATAGGAGGAGGACTTGGTCTAAATTCTGGGTCTTTCTTGTCTCATTTGAAGCAGACTCTATAAGAAGAAGAATATTTTTTCTAGGTTTTCCCTTTGGATGATTTTTTCCTTGGCTAAGAGCCTAATATCCGTTTCCTCTTTTGCTACCATTATTTTTCTTCATATCTGTTTGATGAAAATAACTAAATGAAATAACACAAGAATATTAAATAAGTTCACAAGAAAATATTAAGGTTAAGGAAAATTGAAAATAATAAGCTTCCACATAGCATTTTCCCAACATGGTATCAGAGCTAAAGTGAACAATAAGGAAATTGGAAGGATCATTTTGTGGACACAAAGAAAGGTTTACTTGTCAAATGGAATCATTTGTGGAATGACACAAGAAAAGAAGAAAAATACCTATTTTTCTAGAAGGGGGGTTTCTACATTGAAGAAGATCAATACTACATCAAGCCCTCATCAAAGGAAGATCTTTTCAAGAATATAAATTAGGTTTAGAAATTTTGAGATGCAGGAAAGACAAGTTGTAGAATCAAGTGTTGGAAGAGAGACCTCATTGACCTTGGGAATATTTTTCTTGCTCAAAAGAAGACGATAAAAAGGATAATTGATCTCTCTGAAGATGCACTCATTGGTACAGATATTTAAATAAATCATCAAATAATATTGGTATCATTCATCTTGAAAATTGTTGTTGGACGAATCCTAGTGATCATCTTTCAAGGACATTATTGTAGTATCTTCAAATATCTTGAAGATATCAAGAAGGTTGGAGACATGATCAAAGAAAAAGAGAATATTGGTTATCAAGTAAGTATCATATTATGACTCTATTTATGAATGTACAGGTGATAAGGGTTCTTTCTTCAAGGAGAGCAATAAGCTTGTTGGAGCATCGAATTTCGTAGCGTGGAAGAAAATGATAGACCTAGCACTTACTGAACATGAGGTAAGGGAGTATGTTACTGGAGGAATTACTGAAGCTAGCAAAGAAACCACTCAAGAAATAGTGAAGTACAAGAACAGGGAAATAAGGGCACAAAGGATCATAGTTGAATCCATTGAGAATCCTCTTATTCCATTTGTTGCAAATTTGAAAATTTCCCAGGCTACATATGACAAGCTAGTGAACTTGTACTATGTAAGTACATCAGGAAAAAATATGTTTTTGTGGAAAAAGATATATAGAATGAAGAAATAAAAGTATGAGGAAAATAATCCTTTCTCGTGAATACATATCAGTTAAGAGACCACCTGCAGGGGCTTGGAGAAGGGATTTCTGATTCAAAAATGACTATTTGTGTACTGAATGCATTGCCACTATAATGGAGCATCTTTGTAACAAGAATATAATCCAAAAAAGATCCAACTCCCTTTGATTAGTTGTGGGACCAATGCATTTAGGAAGAATCTATAATCAAGGTAAAATAATGACAATGGATCAGATGAATGGTCCCAAGCCTCACTAGCTATGGAAACAATAGTGTTGAAAGGATGAAGGAATGAAATGATTCAGGTTGCGATGTTATTATAGGACTAGATGATGGAATAAGAAGCATTTGAATGCATATTGAAAATTTCTCTTGTATAAGATTCATAAGTACAAAAATATTGTAACATGCTTAATATGATTATGTGATGTTTAACGAAATAATTTTGACTTACTTAAGGATAAAGAAATAATAATTTCTCTAGAATATGTAAAATAATGATTGAACATCCAGTATAACCTTTGAAGGAAAATTATTAACTTGGTAATCAAGTTTAATCCTTGGGAACTCTAATGCATGAAGGAAGTTTCGTATGGAGATGGACCACGAAGCTGTTTATGCTTGGACAAGTAGTTCATCATGATATGGTAAGTATTATTTTAATTATTGTTGATTATCTCGTTAACATATTTTCTTTCTACTTTATAGGATGTTGCCAGAATACATGATGACAGTTGAGGCAAGTTCAAATGTATGGATGGAATGTATGAAGAATGTTGAGGGAAGCTCAATATTTGATACCTAGAATCTGTGAAGTCAAGACATGCTCGGATTGGGATTGAAAGGTAGTAGTATAAGAAGATAACCTAGAGGTCAATAAAGGAGATAACTTTCATGTAAAAGCTATGATCATCTCGAGGTTTGGAAATGCTCAATATAATGCCTTCATTAATAATATCAATATGAAAGTGATGATCGAGAAACCTGACATGGATCCTATCACAAGACTAAAAATTGAAGTTGTCTCCATGATACCTCATATGGAAGAAACCTGGATCCAAGAGATGCGAAAGAAAGAGGGAGCCTTATAGCTATGAATATCAAGTAGTTGAAACTCTCATGAATAAAAGCTATAAGCCTTATGGAGATGACTTCCCATATTGAAAGGAAGTCAGGAATCTCCTCTAGTTTTGAGAGGGAGTGAAGGAGTCTCCTCAAATAGGAGTAATGATTTGTTCTCAAGAATAAAAGGAGAATAGGGACATCCTCTCTAGATGAGAGGGGTTGACGATGGTCATTGCACATTCATTATTTTCTTCGTATGAAGAAAGAATGGTGGAGGATTATATAAGAATATGTGGTTTCCTTGAGGATGGAAAATAAAAGAAACGAAAGGTATCGACACTCTTTGAGGATAGGACATGTATCAAAGATAAGAGTGCTCGAAGAGGGCCAATATTATTTGAGGATTTGGTATTATAGATACAAAATAATAATATTCCTAAAAGTACATATCTTGTGAACATACAGATGGGATACGTGCCTTGCAGAGGTAGTGGTGTATCTCACATAAACACTCCCAACATAATGCTCTTGAATGAAATATAACTTTTCTAGTTATGCCTCACAGATAGTGGTGGTCATAATGATGATCCTTATAACTGGCTTATCAATATGACTCTTTCCATGAGAACTCTTCAGTTTGAGAATGATTTTTTATTGGTTGTACAATTATGAATACCTCCCTAGGTAAGAGGGATTATTGGAAGTGTAATTAGTTTCGGTATTCATAATTTTTGTTGTACTAATTTTAATATGTATCTTATGTAACAAACAAAAGAAGAAAATAAAATGTTATTATTTTAAACGTTGCACTTCATGCTCATTATTGATGATCTTCTAGGTAAAAGAACATTTTTCATGCTTCTAGGGTTTGTTAGGTCATAGTATTTATTGTAATCGGTCAAAAGAGTCAACATCATGTTTATAAGACCCATCCAAGAAATATGTAATTTGTAAATAATTTATTTTGAGTCTAGAAGGTCCTGGAAACCTCAAGAGCACAAGTCAGCCCTAGAAGAGACAAGTTGGCCTCAAGAGCGTTATTCGACCCACATGGAAAAGTTATAAATAGAAACATCTTCGACCTCATTTGACACTCATCACCAAGAATTTCAATCTGCATTAAGAAGGAAAATGAAAGATGAGAAAATGTAAAGGAAAGTAAAGACAGGATAAAAGAAGTAAGGAGAAACCCTAGCGAAGGGAAAGGGTAAGTTTTTGAGAAATTTCCTCTCACACGTGTGAGTTTCTATAGGAGTTGCAGGGTGTGAAATTTCTGCAATGACCGTGGGTCTGCAATTGTACTGCAAGAAGGGTTGGAATTTTTATATTGTTGTTGTTGTGGAATGGTTTGTCTTTAGATGACCTATTTTTACTATGATCTTATTGGAGGGTCTCTTTGGAGGGTTGACTTGGTTCTAGGAGGACTTGGTCTAAATTTTGGGTCTTTGTTGTCTCATTTGAAGTAGATTCTATAATAAGAATAAGAGCGTTTTTTGGTTTTTCCCCTTGGAGGGGTTTTGCGGTGGCTGAAAGCCTAATCCCTGTTTCCTCGATTGCTACTATTTTTTTTTCTTCATATATGTTTGATGAAAAGGTCTAGATGAAAGAACAAAGAAGATTAACTAAGTTCACAAGAAAATATTAAGGTTAAGGAAAATTGGAATTAATGAGATACCAAATTTCATTTTTCCAACATGAAGTAAAATCACCCTCAAACCCTCCTTATCCATAAAATTCCATGATTATTACACTAGACATTTCGTCCGAAAAAATATGATAAATTGATACTAAAAATCAAAAACTTATACTATGAGGGTTACTTTCCTTAGAATTATAGATTTAATAGGTTTTAAAATGTAGAAAAAAGAGAACATATGAAAGTGAAGTCACTCAAAACCATAATAATGAGATATATGACTTAGGAAGCCTTTTTGAGAAAAAACCTAGGTGGAAGGTGAGGCTGCTCTACTCTTTCTTTCTTTGAATTCAAATGTATGCAAGTACAAAGAAGTGCGGTCGGTTGGCCTATGTGTTTCTATACTGCACACACCATCTCTAATTTTTCTCTCGCTATCAACTCTAAGATGCTCTACTCGTCTATGGAACAAAATGCACCCACATGGAATGAAACCTCCTTTCCTCCTACCATCCTAGTTATAACACAATTGATAGACTCCTAGCGAGTAAGTTTGACTCCTTCAACTCTTAACTAGATTTATAATATCAACTCTTCTAGAGTCTTCTTCATCATGATCACATTTATAACCCATTTTCCATGAATATTGGGGGTTGATGTGTTATTCTCTCAAATCATGGTGGTCAAAATAGAAAGTTCAAGTACTGGGTGGAATAAATTTTGCATGTACAAACTCTGATTTAGGAAATTATTACACTTTTGGAAATGTATTAAACATCTCTAAGGCGCATCACAATTATGCACCAAATTTGTATCCTCAAAGCACCATTTGATGCCTCAAATTGCTTCTACAAGGCTTTAGACCCTAATTCACTGAACTAGGACCCGCAACTAAAAATGGTCCTCTCATTTGATTACTCCAATTGTCTACTCTAAAGGCATAAATATAGACAACAAATAATATAATGATCCATTTCATATCTCCTTCTCCTTCCTAACTTCCTCTTATATATCTACTTAAATTTTTTAGTTCTTGATATGCTAATTTGTTACAAACTTATAAATATTTTGTCATAGTGAATTGTTTGCATGCCATTTCATTGTGAAACTCTAATAGAGTGGATAGAACCAATATGCTTAATTCTAGTTAATAATAATAAGCTAGTATATCATTAAATCAAGTTTAGTTAGGAAGTTGTTAAATGAACTTTCATAGGGGAAATAAGATATCATGAATTGAGATATAAATTCGAATATAATTTGTATGTATTTCTCCATGGACTATGATTTGGGGCACTCTAACTATCTAGTGTTTTAGCTTCTTTTTCAAAAACCTAACAGTAGCATTTTTCCTTAAATTGTAATTTTTTGTTTTTGAAATGTGTTTTTTAATAGAAAAGGGGATTTAGTGCTGTAAAAAAAACTCGGGCCACTTGAACGATGTAGATTACATAACTCAAACTTAGAAAGTTTGATTGAAAAAGGTGCTTAATAAAGGGCACAAGGCTATGCACTATGACTTCAATAACATATATAATGATCATTTCATATTATAAATTATTTGATTTATTTTGGAATATTTCTACTTGATTAATTGAGACACCCAAAAGCAAAAACGTTGAAATTGATCTTTGTATTCAATTTAAAGTAATAAACAATGAGCATATTGAAATTTTAGTCACTTATAGGAATTCCAAACCCTGTAAATTATCTCCTCTGCATCTTTCATTTCATGTTGTCAAAATTTCATTTCTAAATTCATGAGAGGCTACAAAGAATAAATCTTGTTATTTGAGAGTGTAGTATGATCCATGTAGCAACCACAAGGAGGAAATTTCAATGCATTTCACAATATATGTTGCATGTGAAAAAGGGTGATGAATGTACAACAAAGAGCATTTATAGAAAATTCACATCAATATACAACAATTCTTGATTGATCCTAGAGGCACTTTATATAAACCATTGTGAGAGAGATGTGTGATCTTGTCCACTCTCAACGTGGAATTGGAACATATCCTTATTAAAGTACAATTAAAATACTCTGTAAATTGAAAAGAAATGTTGGCTATAATAGAAAACAACAATGAATATGCATGTTTAGTTCATTTTAATTAAAAGCAATATAAAATAGATTATAAATATATCATTATATTACATTTACATAAACTTAATAATTAAATTTCAATTTGAAAACCAATCAAATGCACTCATCGTCATCACATAAAGAAAAAAAGAAATAAATAAAAAATACGATATATGATACATATCGCCTAAGCAGTTGAAATATAATTGATGAAATAATAATGGTTAACTCAAATAGCATATACACAGGACCATATGCTGAGATATGGCGGTAAACAATAATTGTGAATTGATGAAATAATAATGGTTAACTGAAATAGCATTTACAAAGGACCATATGCTGAGATACGGCGTTAAACAATGATTGTGAATTGGTGAAATAATAATGGTTAACTGAAATAGCATTTACAAAGGACCAATGCTGAGATATGGCGTTAAACGATAATTGTGGTATGATTCGAGTTGAGGAGGTTTGTCAACCAACATCGACGAGTTTGTTCTATGATTGGAGGAGGTTTCTAAACCAATGGGCAGATTCCCTGGCTTGTCGCTTTAAGTTGTCGTTGTAATCAACATAATATAAACCAAATCGATAGTCATATCCACTCGCCCACTCAAAGTCGTCCAGAAGCGACCAAACCACATAACCTCGGACATCCGCTCCCTCCCTGCAATTCAAATTACAGAGCGCTGGTTAATAACTCACACTCCACATGGCAAACTCAAACTCAAATAACAGCAACAGCAAATACGTGTATACGCACGCACGCACGCACGCACGCACCTTATGGCTTCAAGTAGGTATGACAGATGTTGAGAATGGTACTCCACTCGCCTCGAATCATGCAATGCTTCTTCAAGCGGGGTTGTGCCATTGTCGAAATCAGCATACCCTAGTAATCAAAATTCAATTCATGTTGTGTTGTGCGTAATGATCAGATCCATATTATATTATTTTTGACTGAATTAGATGATATTATTGACATTAAGTAACATTGTCGCGTAGCGTACCTGTCTCAGTGACGTATATGGGAGGATTGTTATAGCGGTGCTTCGTATAGTTGATCACATCCCTTAATCCAGCAGGATAAGATCTAAAGGAGCTCACACCTTCCTGCAAACGGGGAGATATATATAATTATAATATTAACTTCAAAGTAAGAGTAAGTTGTCACGAAATTATAGAGTTTTTTTAATATAAAAATTAAATGTTTAAACACTTACATCGGATCCGATGTAAACTCCGTTTACTTCATCTGAACCACCACCAAAGAAGGAAGTTTTTTAATACCAAAACATATGCAATATTGCACCATGGAAGAATTAAAATAAAAATAGCATGAGTCACTTGATGTGTTGGAATTTGATTGACCACTTTGCCAAGAAATTAAGTGATAATTAAAGCAGTACATATCAAACTTACATGATATATTTGCCCGGGCGTCCAGAACGTAGTCAGTGTCCACGGAATTTTGTGGATTGGGATTGTTGATGGTAAAGTCTGTTGAGTAATAATTAAAACCAAGAAAGTCGAATGAGCCTTTCAGATCTTTGGCCTCTTCACTGCTGAATAGTGGCAAGCGTGCTCCCACCAAGCTTCGCATAGAGTCAGGGTACTTCCCCGATGTTAGCGGATCCAGAAACCTGTAATAATTGGACAGGAAAAATTAATTACACTTCACTTCACATCTCGAGTAGACATGGATATGGCTGGAAGGAAAACTTCAAGGTTCAATATCAATCCCATCCTAATTGTCCGGAAAGGCCGAACCTAGAGCTAGGCTAGGGGAGACCGAATCCTAATTTTCCCTTTGACAAGTTTCCATTAATTTTTGTAATGCAGCCCAACTAGCATGAATGAATATGTTTTGGCATCCAGACAAATTAAATTTGAAATTGTTCATCGAGATTGAACGCACTTCAAAAGCACAAATTGAAATTGAATTACAAAATTAATTTTTGGATTTTCTTTTTGATATTTGTGCTCGTTAAACATACCATCCTATTCTGAAGTCAATTGCTCTCTGAGTAGCCTCTTGATCGAGCAAAGAGTTTGAGTATGGCACCATCCAGTTCACCACAAGTGATATGCCTATGGAACCCTTCTTCTTCCCCTGCAATTTATTTTGCGACATTTGAGTGTGTGTGTTTATATTCAAGAGACGTATGTATGTATGTTTAGCGCTGTTACATCTTAAAACAACAGAAGAACATAACCTCACCTGGTATTTAGTCCTATATAATTTAAAAACAACAGAAGAACATAACCTCACCTGGTATTTAGTCCTATATAATTTAACGGCGGCACTATGTGCTAGAAGCATATTATGGGTTACTATGTAAGGCTCTGTTGCAGAGTTCCCTGCTGTACAGTTTCCAAATCCGGGCGAACAGCGACCCGGTGCGTGAAGCCCTAGATCGTAGCCAAATAATGAGAAGGTGAGCGGTTCGTTTATAGTTGTCCAATACTTCACACGGTCTCCGAAAGCCCGAAAACATTCTTCTGCGAACATGACAAAATCGTCCCTGAGAGAGAGAGAGAGAATATATCACGTCAGAATCAGAAACAGGCACGATGTTATGTTATGTTGTATGTTTTAGAGGAGTGAAAAGAGAATTAGGAGAGTGAATCATCTTACACGACTCTTTTACTACGGAATCCCCCGTACTCGTCCTCCAGAGCTTGCGGCATGTCCCAATGATACAGTGTCACGAAAGGCTCCATACCTACATGAACATTCATGAATAGATATATATATAAATAAACACTAGTATTTCCCCCTAGTGGGAAACCATCTAACCACTATGCTACACATGATGCAATTCTGTCAATACATCTTATTTTTGACATTTCGTAAGCCTTTTTAAGGAGATTTTTGATATATATATATATATATATATATTATAACAATGAATCTGCGGAGCATTTTTCAATTTAAAAATTAGCAATGTGGTGCCCTTGTTTTATTATAACAAACGTATCCGAGCCTTTAATATCTGAATACTTTTTATGCAACTATTAAAAAAAACATAAAATACATTTAATAAGTAAAAAAAAACATAAAATACATTTCATAAGTAAACAAAAAGCTTTGTAATTGTAATATTAGTATTATTACACCTCCCATCTTGGAGGAGGATCTTGTTGTTCTTGTCGATCATATCGTTTTATACATTATGTATATGTGCATGTTACTATATTTGTAGACGGAAAATTACTTTTCTATGTTGCTTATTCTATTCACCATTAATTGAAAGTTGTTTTGTTGATATCACGTCTGTTTTCTTTTATGTTAGGTGATTTCCTTGTTTTATGATGGATCCAACTATTTGGAGTTGTATTCCATTTGAAATTCTTGAGATTGTCTTCCTTTGGCTCCCTTTATCGGTTGTCATAAAGTTTAGCACTGTTTGTCAGCAATGGAAGACTGTTTTGCAAAATCCTTGTTTCTTATTGCGTTGCAAGCATATCTATACAGATGAATTTGGATTTATGGTTCCTTTCGTCAATGATGAAGACAATTATTTTGCTGCTGAATACCTTAATCACAATGGGCGGATATCTCGTTTTCATTTGCGATTCATAGATTCAAGATACAAGGTGGAGTCTACTATTGGACCAATGGTGGTTTTATCCTTGCCAACAAAATTCTCCCATTCACGAAACTATTTTGTGATGAATCCATTTACAAAGGCCTTAAAAAACATTGGGCGAATACGAATTGGAGACTGGGGCTTCTTTTCGTTATTGGAGAATGTCAGCAGCAACAAATATGACTGGGTTGTTCTAAAACATATCTATGATAGAATTCAATCTAAATTTTATGTTTACAGTAGTCTTTATAGGGTTTGGCGAAGGGCTGATCTTCCATTTGGTGGCACCTCACCCCCTCAAAATGGAGTGTTTTATAGAAGTAAATTGTTTTGGCTTTACCTCGACACAGAGTATGAAGATTATCCTCGATATGGGTATACAATCTACTGGTTTTATGTGATAAAAAATGACTGGGGATTTTCATTTGTTCCAATCACTGACATTCGGTGTATGTCATTGGCAGTATGCAAGAATGAGTTGATATGTCTTATCAATGATGGCTCCACTTCTGTGTGGTCAATTGAAGAAATAGATAATTTCCAATTTGGTCACCCGTGTAGTGAACGAAGAACTGATTACTTTGAGGATGATTGGGGCTTTAGATGGAAGTTGTTGGAAGAAATGTCTATAGATATAAATATGAAATGTCCTGGTTATCTTCCTCTTCGAACAATCCAAGGTGTGGTTCTTATGTGCAAATGCAGTGAAGTTCCTTTTGTGTTATATGACATGGTGGTTGGCCTTTGCTTCCCAGTAGATATTGATAATTCAACTAATGAACAAATGAATGGATTTTGGTCTCCAACGTTGCAGGATTGCAACGATTTGATCGAGTCTGGAAATGTCTTTGCAATTGCTCCGCGTATGGATTCTATAGATGAGATTCCACCATTAGATGTAGACATGGAGTCTTAGGCTATTTTCCATTTTGTATTCTCTCTGCCGTCATGGAAAATATTTCTTTTGTGGTTTTATTTACTTTGCATACTTTTGGGTATGTATGCTAAGACTATGGATATTTATATGGCTCCATTCTGAGGGGTGTCTTCTATATGTGTATGTAACGGATGTTGGACATTAAATTCCATTGCAATTTGCTCGAAAAATATTTTTTTTTTTTGTGTCCTGTTAATTGCATTTGAATGTGTTTGGATGTTATCCATTTCTCTCTGTTTCTATAATTTTAATTACTGTGACTTATTCTATACATGGTGTTTCCATCAGTTTTTTGTCATTGATTCTCAAACAATGTTATATCTTTAGGTTTGTTTTATGGTATATAGTTCCAACTATTTAGATATATTTCAAATTCATATAAATATTTAGAATTTTAATCTTGTGAATGTTCCCCATTACAGTAATAATATGATACAAGATATTTAATCCTTTTTTGTTTTGGCCATTTCAAAAAATCCATTTTTCTTTTTAGCCATTTGGTTGGAAAAAATAACGTGAACGATTTTAATTTGTTTTGTGGGTGGAAAAAAAATGTGTTCCTTTTTCATCCTTTTTTGTTAATTTATATTGCATATATTATATCTGTTCCATGTTTACTCTTCTATAACAAATATTTTATTATTTTTTGTAGACATGTCGTCTGAAGGTACAAGCAAACGTACAAGAAAAAGGAATAGCTCACCTGCATCGCGTGACAAGTCTAATGAAAGTCGTCGTTTGCGGTATCAACAAAATAAGGACACAATAAATGAGCATAGAAGAGCTAAATATCGTAGAAGAATGACTGAAACAACTCTTCAAAACGATTTTATGGTTCCTCCTAGGTATCGTACTATGGATGATATCATGGAAAGAACATTTCCGCTTGGTAGTTCGTTGCCAGAATATGCTCCTCGTCAACATAATTCTGTTTTTCAACGCTCTCCTGAAAATTTTCATAATATTGAGGAAACATCTCGCAATAGGGAGGAACATCATATTCATAATGTGGATGCAAATCTTCACCCTAACCCTTCTGTCTCTACAATTGCATCTTCTGAGAAAGGCCAAAGGTTGCAAAATATCCATGGTGGAGGGAATGATGACATTGTATGTGGTGACTTGGATGATAGTTTGATTGGCCATTTATTTGATAATATGGATCCAACTCATCAAAACGTCGTCTCTTCCAATCTCCCTTCTGAAAATAATGTTGTCCGACGAACAGAAGTAGTCATCCCTGATAGCAGTTCGCGTGGAACAATGGAGGTAATCCAATGATATCTTTACAGTTCATGCAATAGTGGTTGTTTTATTACATTGTTGTATTTACATTCCTTTAGTGAAAAGGTATTTTATTCTCTTGGAGTAGGGTACACCTCATTTTAATAGAGGTCTAGAAATTTTCTCCCCGCGTCTTGCATCTCTTAATATGAGATTTGAATATGAAGCACATCATATCCTTCCACTACATTGTCCTCGAGAATCAAATCGACAAACTAATGTTAATGTTCAATGTGTTTGATTTGATTTTTCTTTATTTGAATTTTTGGTGCATATTTTGTTTTTCTTCAAACATGACACAACTCATTTCAATAGAGGCATACAAATTAACTTCGTAGATGTTCCGTCTACTGATGTTATAATTGAAGAGGAACCATCGCATAGCGTTCATCCAGATCGCCAGCAAAATGTAAATGTTGAATGCATTTGGTATTTTCCCCCTTTTTTTCATTTATTGTTAAGTGTGACATTGCAAATCTATCTTTTTTTGACATTTATTTTTATAAAATATTTTGATTCGTTTTAACAGGAAACAACTAATTTGAATGGAGGCGTCAAAACTAAATCGCCAAATGTTCAATCTACTGATGTTAGAAGTGAAGAGCAACCATCTCATACACTTCATCGACATCGCGAAACAAATGTAAATATTGAATGAATTAATTTCTTTTTTCCATTTTTTAAATTCTAATTATTTGGACATTCAATTTTTTTAAAAATTATGCTGAATAAACCTTTGGAAACTCTTAGGTTCCAGAAATGCAGACCACACATTTTGAAACGCCATGTCGTAGATTTGTTCCACATGTTTCAAATTTGGGGAGGGAGTCTCGTGGTGCTGAAAATCAAATAAATCTTAGAAGAAATTATACTGTTCCACATAATTCTCGACATGCTCCAACCAATACAAATCATATTTATTTTGATGAAAATATGATTGCAGTGCATAAAAGATTTCGAGAAAAGCTAGATAGCTTGTCAGTTGTCCAAATGTGCCACATTTGCAATGAATCATATCCTGGAATCCACGTTTTGAGAGATGTTGAAGGACCTGTTTGCAGACGATGTAAGAATGAAAGAGGTTCGCATCGTTTTTGTGGCTATAATAACATGGATCCTGGCGAGCAACCTCATATTTTAAGAGTTCTTACTCAAGTTGAAGAAATGTTAATAGCACGTGTAAATCCTATTTTGCAAGTGACACATGCTCGAGGCGGGCAATATAAGTATAGCGGGCACACAATTAGCTTTCCCCAAGATATTTCAACAATTGCGCAAAGACTTCCGCGCCATGTTGAAGATCTTGACTTTCTGATTGTGAGGAGACATGGTGCTCAGTCTAAAAATTATGAATGTTATGTAAAAAGATCCCGTGTTATGGATGCATTGCGTTTCAAAATTGAACGTGATCCATATTATCGAGATGTTGTGATTGACTATGATTCAGTGAATGCTCTGCCTGAAAGATTAACAGATGTCTCCTCCAGGCTTAAATTTGTTGATTGTGACATTGCAGAACCTGAGTTCAGTGCAGCTAATAATGAAGGGTTTCCTCTTAACCATTTGCCCTCTCATCCTTCGTCTTTTATTGCTCGCCTACCCAATGAACGGAGAGAAGTGGAAGAAATTAGAGCATTTCTTGATAATGTTGATTCTTCAGATGTTGATGAAATGGATTGGCCCAATATTGGAACGTCTCCAGTGAATGAATATAATACTGAGGGGTTATTGGATATGGCATTCCCCACATTGTTCCCCACTGGTGCTGCTGATTGGTTGCAACCACGCATCTGTACTATTGAACTTCATGAGTATGCATTGCATCTTCTTACATACTATGATTAGAGGTTTGGAAGCCATCCTCGCTTCCGATATTTCCTGTTGAACATGATAATGAGGCATCGTAGCCAAGCAACTGCTTTAGTTTTTGTGAAGAAAAATTTACATGATAACTCACCGACAACAATTGATGAGTTGCGTCAGCAACTTTCTGATTTACCAAATAATAAGTTGGCTGAGCATCTTATGCGGTTTGGGTCTTGTCTAAGAGGTACAAGGGCATACTGGACTAAATGTCGAGCTGAATTGACTGACATGATTACTCAGTTGGGATGTCCATCTTTGTTCTTTACTTTGAGTGCAGCCGACACAAAGTGGCCAGAGCTGCATAGCCTCATGCCCGCACCGTCACATTCTCGTTCCTTAAATGAGCATCGTATGAAGGTTGAAAATGTTATCCAGTACCCTCATATTGTTGCCACATTTATGCACCATAGATTCAATATATTTCGAGAGGAAGTTATCCAAAAATATCTTAAAGCTAAAGACTTCTGGTACAGGTCTGTTTATTTATATATATAAACATTAGTAAAAACTAATGTGGTTGATATACGCCGATAGGCGTATATAAAATAGATTTACAACCACATTTACCAATGTGGTTGATATACGCCGATAGGCCTATATCCACTACCCATCACATTAATTTATATATCAATAAATAAATATTATATATAATAATTTTATTATATTAACTTGAAATGTATATATTATATATTAATTATGATTAAAATCACAAAAATATTATATATATATATTAATAATATTATAATAAGTATTAATAATATATATTAAAAATATTTATTAATATATTAAAAGTATTAACTATATACATACTATAAATAAACTTGAAATATATATAATATATATTAATATAAAAATAATATTAATAATATATAATCATTTAATATTTATTTATATATTAATATCATAGATGGTTATATTATTAATAAACCAAAAGAACTAATAATATATTAATAATATATATTATATCATAGTTAGTTATATTATTAATAATATATATTAATAATATTATAATATTACTAATAATCATTATTTAAAAATATTTGAATATTTATTTATAATGATTATTAGTAATATTATAATATTATTAATAATATATATAAATAATATTATAATATTAATAATAAACATTATTAATAAATATTTGAATATTTATTAATAATATATATTAATAATATTATAATATTACTAATAATCATTATTAATAAATATTTGAATATTTATTAATAATATATATTAATAATATTATAATATTACTAATAATCATTATTAATAAATATTTGAATATTAATAATATTTATTAATAATATATTAACTATTATAATAATAATAATAATAATAATAATATAATAATATTAATAATATTTATAATAATATTAACTATATTAATAATTTTTTAATGGTATTAACTATATTAATAATATTAACTATATATTAATAATATTATAATATTAATAATAAACATTATTAATAAATATTTGAATATTTATTAATAATATTATAATATTACTAATAATCATTATTAATAAATATTTGAATATTTATTTAAAATGATTATTAGCAATATTATAATATTATTAATATTAACCAAAGGTTTAAATATTATAAACCATAGGAATTGGTGAACCGAAAGGATAAATATTATAAACATAAGGGATCAATATTAAAAACACAAGAGATTAATAAACCGTAAGAATTGATATTTTAAACTAAAAAACCTAATAAATTAATAATCCATAAGAATCAGTATTTTAAACATAAGATATTAATAAATCAACGAGATTATTAACATTATATACCAAAAGAACTAATAGACCCAAGGGGTTAATGTTATAAACCAGAGGAATCAGCAAACCCAAGGGATAAATATCATAAACCTAACGGATGAATATTATAAACAACAAAGATTAATAAACCCTAAGAATTAATATTTTAAACTGAAAAATCTAAGAAATTAACAAACCCTCACAATTAGTATTTTAAACTCAAGAGAGTAATAAACCAAGGGAATTGATTTAAATATTTAGACAATTGTTGTCACAATGCGACGTTCGACCAACTATGACCATGGTTGGCCATGGGTGATATTCATATTGAGACAATGTTTGTCAGAATGTGACATTTTATCGTGGATGACATAAACCCAAGGGTTTAATATTATAAACCAAAAGAATTGGTGAACCCAAGGGAAAACCATTACCCAACAAATTATAAACCAAAGGAATTGGTGAACCCAAGGGAATTGATTTAAACATTGAAACAATTGTTTTCACAATGCGATGTTCGACCAACTATGACCATGGTTGGCCATGGGTGATATTCATATTGAGACAATGTTTGTCAGAATGTGACATTTGATCATGGATGACATAAAACCAAGGGTTTAATATTATAAACCAAAACAATTGGTGAACTCAAGGGAAAACCATTACCCAACAAATTATAAACCAAAGGAATTGGTGAATCCAAAGGAATTGATTTAAACATTGAGACAATTGTTGTCACAATGCGACGTTCGGCCAACTATGACCATGGTTGGCCATGGGTGATTTTCATATTGAGACAATGTTTGTCAGAATGTGACATTTGACTATGATGATATCGATCGATTATTTATATTATAAACCAAAAATAAGAACAACCCAAGGGCTTAATATTATAAACCAAAGGAATACAGTTCCAAGGGAAAAACCATTACCCAACAAATTATAAACCAAAGGAATTGTCAAACTCTCCAAGGGAATTTACTGAATACTGAGACAATTGTTTTTACAATGCGATTGCTTCACTCAACCATGACCATAATAGCCATGTTCATATTGAGACAATGTTTGTCAGAATGTGACATTTGATTATGGATGACATAAACCCAAGGGTTTAATATTATAAACCAAAATAATTGGTGAACCCAAGGGAAAACCATTACCCAACAAATTATAAACCAAAGGAATTGGTGAACCCAAGGGAATTGATTTAAACATTGAGACAATTGTTGCCACAATGCGACGTTCGACCAACTATGACCATGGTTGGCCATGGGTGATTTTCATATTGAGACAATGTTTGTCAGAATGTGACATTTGATCATGGATGACATTGATCGATTATTTATATTATAAACCAAAAGAACTAATAAACCCAGGGGTTTAATATTATAAACCAAAGGAATTGGTGAACCCAAGGGAAAACCATTACCGAACAAATTATAAACCAAAGGAATTGGTGAACCCAAGGGAATTCATTTAAACATTGAGACAATTGTTGTCATTATTCATATTATAAACCAAAAGAACTAATAAACCCAAGGGTTTAATATTATAAACTAAAAGAATTGGTGAACCCAAGGGAAAACCATTACCCAACAAATTATAAACCAAAGGAATTGGTGAACCCAAGGGAATTGATTTAAGATGGATGAAATTGACTTCATTATTTATATTATAAACCAAAAGAACTAATAAACACAAGGGTTTAATATTATAAACCAAAGGAATTGGTGAACCCACGGGAAAGCCATTACCCAACAAATTATAAACCAAAGGAATTGGTGAACCCAAGGGAATTGATTTAAACATGGAGACAATTGTTGTCACAATGCGACGTTCGACCAACTATGACCATGGTTGGCCATGGGTGATTTTGATATTGAGACAATGTTTGTCAAAATGTGGCATTTGATCATGGATGACATTGATCGACTATTTATATTATAAACCAAAGGAATTGGTGAACCCAAGGGAAAACCATTACCCAACAAATTATAAACCAAAGGAATTGGTGAACCCAAGGGAATTCATTTAAGCATTGAGACAATTGTTGTCACAATGCGACGTTGGACCAAGTATGACCATGGTTGGCCATGGATGATTTCATATTCAGACAATTTGATGATGGATGACATTGATCAATTATTCATATCATAAACAAAAAGAACTATTAAAACCAAGGGTTTAATAATATAAACCAAAGGAATTGGTGAACCCAAGGGAATTGATTTAAACATTGAGACAATTGTTTTCACAATGCGACGCTTGACCAATTATGACCATGGTTGCCATGGGTGATATTCTTATTGAGACAATGTTTGTCAGAATGTGACATTTGATCATGGATGACATAAACCCAAGGGTTCAATATTATAAACCAAAACAATTCGTGAACCCAAGGGAAAACCATTACCCAACAAATTATAAACCAAGGGAATTGGTGAACCCAAGGGAATTCATTTAAACATTGAGACAATTGTTGTCACAATGCGACGTTCGACCAACTATGACCATGGTTGGCCATGGGTGATTTTGATATTGAGACAATGTTTGTCAGAATGTGGCATTTGATCATGTATGACATTGATCGACTATTTATATTATAAACCAAAAGAACAAATAAACCCAAGGGTTTAATATTATAAACCAAAGGAATTGGTGAACCCAAGGGAATTCATTTAAGCATTGAGACAATTGTTGTCACAATGCGAGGTTGGACCAAGTATGACCATGGTTGGCCATGGATGATTTCATATTCAGACAATTTGATGATGGATGACATTGATCGATTATTCATATTATAAACAAAAAGAACTAATAAAACCAAGGGTTTAATATTATAAACCAAAGGAATTGGTGAACCCAAGGGAATTGATTTAAACATTGAGACAATTTTTTTCACAATGCGACGTTTGACCAACTATGACCATGGTTGCCATGGGTGATATTCATATTGAGACAATGTTTGTCAGAATGTGACATTTGATCATGGATGACATAAACCCAAGGGTTCAATATTATAAACCAAAACAATTGGTGAACCCAAGGGAAAACCATTACCCAACAAATTATAAACCAAGGGAATTGGTGAACCCAAGGAAATTCATTTAAACATTGAGACAATTGTTGTCAGAATGCGACGTTCGACCAACTATGACCATGGTTGGCCATGGGTGATTTTGATATTGAGACAATGTTTGTCAGAATGTGACATTTGATCATGGATGACATTGATCAATTATTTATATTATAAACCAAAACAAATAATAAACCCAAGGGTTTAATATTATAAACCAAAGGAATTGGTGAACCCAAGGGAAAACCATTACCCAACAAATTATAAACCAAAGGAATTGGTGAACCCAAGGGAATTCATTTAAACATTGAGACAATTGTTGTCACAATGTGACGTTGGACCAGGTATGACCGTGGTTGGCCATGGCTGATTTCATATTCAGAAAATTTGATGATGGATGACATTGATCGATTATTCATATTATAAACAAAAAGAACTAATAAACCCAAGGGTTTAATATTATAAACCAAAGGAATTGGTGAACCCAAGGGAATTGATTTAAAGATTGAGACAATTGTTGTCACAATGCGACGTTCGACCAACTATGACCATGGTTGGCCATGAGTGATTTTCATATTGAGACAATGTTTGTCGAATGTGACATTTGATCAAGGATGACATAAACCCAAGGGTTCAATATAAAACCAAAACAATCTTGAACCCCAAGGGAAAACCATTACCCAAAAAATTATAAACCAAAGGAATTGGTGGAACCTCATGGAATTCATTTAAACATTGAGACAATTGTTGTCTTAATTTATTATGTTCGACTATCTATAATTATGGTTGGCTACAAGATTTTGATATTGAGACAATGTTTGTCGTAACGTGACATTTGATCATGGATGACATTGATCGATTATTTATATTATAAATCATTACAAGAACTAATAAACCCAAGGGTTTAATATTATAAACCAAAGGAATTGGTGAACCCAAGGGAATTCATTTAAACATTGAGACAATTGTTGTCATTATTCATATTATAAACCAAAAGAACTAATAAACCCAAGGGTTTAATATTATACACCAAAAGAATTGGTGAACTCAAGGGAAAACCATTACCCAACAAATTATAAACCAAAGGAATTGGTGAACCCAAGGGAATTGATTTGAACATGGATGACATTGATCGATTATTTATATTATAAACCAAAAGAACTAATAAACACAAGCGTTTAGTATTATAAACCAAAGGAGTTGGTGAACCCAAGGGAATTAATTTAAACATTGAGACAATTGTTGTCACAATGTGACATTGGACCAACTATGACCATGGTTGGCCATGGGTGATTTTCATATTGAGACAATATTTTGCTTAATGTGGCATTTGATCATGGATGACATTTATTGACTATTTATATTATAAACCAAAAAGAACTAATAAACTCAAGGGTTTAATATTATAAACTCAAGGAATTGGTGAACCCAAGGGAATCTTATTTAACATTGAGACACCATGTCACATGCGACGTTGACTCGAAGTATGACCATGGTTGTAGCTATTGGATTCGTTATCTCGTACAATTTGATGATGGATGACATTGATCGATTATTCATATTATAAACAAAAAGAACTATTAAAACCAAGGGTTTAATATTATAAACCAAAGGAATTGGTGAACCCAAGGGAATTGATTTAAACATTGAGACAATTGTTTTCACAATGCGACGTTCGACCAACTATGACCATGGTTGGCCATGGGTGATATTTATATTGAGACAATGTTTGTCAGAATGTGACATTTGATCATGGATGACATAAACTCAAGGGTTTAATATTATAAACCAAAACAATTGGTGAACCCAAGGGAAAACCATTACCCAACAAATTATAAACCAAAGGAATTGGTGAACCCAAGGGAATTGATTTAAACATTGAGACAATTGTTGTCACAATGCGACGTTCGACTAACTATGACCATGGTTGGCCATGGGTGATTTTCATATTGAGACAATATTTGTCAGAATGTGACATTTGATCATGGATGACATTGATCGATTATTTATATTATAAACCAAAAGAACTAATAAACCCAAGGATTTAATATTATAAACCAAAGGAATTGGTGAACCCAAGGGAAAACCATTACCGAACAAATTATAAACCAAAGGAATTGGTGAACCCAAGGGAATTCATTTAAACATTGAGAAAATTGTTTTCATTATTCATATTATAAACCAAAAGAACTAATAAACCCAAGGGTTTAATATTATAAACCAAAAGAATTGGTGAACCCAAGGGAAAACCATTACCCAACAAATTATAAACCAAAGGAATTGGTGAACACAAGGGAATTGATTTAAAGATGGATGAAATTGATCGATTATTTATATTATAAACCAAAAGAACTAATAAACACAAGGGTTTAATATTATAAACCAAAGGAATTGGTGAACCCAGGGGAAAACCATTACCCAACAAATTATAAACCAAAGGAATTGGTGAACCCAAGGGAATTGATTTAAACATGGAGACAATTGTTGTCACAATGCGACGTTCGACCAACTATGACCATGGTTGGCCATGGGTGATTTTGATATTGAGACAATGTTTGTCAGAATGTGGCATTTGATCATGGATGACATTGATTGACTATTTATATTATAAACCAAAAGAACTAATAAACCCAAGGGTTTAATATTATAAACCTAAGGAATTGGTGAACCCAAGGGAAAACGATTACCCAACAAATTACTAACCAAAGGAATTGGTGAACCCAAGGGAATTCATTTAAGCATTGAGACAATTGTTGTCACAATGCGACGTTGGACCAAGTATGACCATGGTTGGCCATGGCTGATTTCATATTCAGACAATTTGATGATGGATGACATTGATCGATTATTCATATTATAAACAAAAAAAACTAATAAAACCAAGGGCTTAATATTATAAACCAAAGGAATTGGTGAACCCAAGGGAATTGATTTAAACATTGAGACAATTGTTGTCACAATGCGACGTTCGACCAACTATGATCGTGGTTGGCCATGAGTGATTTTCATATTGAGACAATATTTGTCAGAATGTGACATTTGATCATGGATGACATTGATCGATTATTCATATTATAAACCAAAATAACTATTAAATCCAAGGGTTTAATATTATAAAACAAAGGAATTGGTGAACCCAAGGGGATTGATTTAAACATTGAGACAATTCTTCTCACAATGCGACATTTGATCATGGATGACATTGATCGATTATTCATATTATAAACCAAAAGAACTAATAACCCCAAGGGTTTAATATTATAAACCAAAGGAATTGGTGAACCCAAGGGAATTGATTTAAATATTGAGACAATTGTTGTCACAATGTGACGTTTGGCCAACTATGACCATGGTTGGCCATGGGTGATATTCATATTGAGACAATTATTTTCAGAATGTGACATTTGATCGTGGATGACATAAACCCAAGGGTTTAATATTATAAACCAAAAGAATTGGTGAACCCAAGGGAAACCATTACCCAACAAATTATAAACCAAAGGAATTGGTGAACCCAAGGCAATTGATTTAAACATTGAGACAATTGTTGTCACAATGCGACGTTCGGCCAATTATGACCATGGTTGGCCATGGGTGATTTTCATATTGAGACAATGTTTGTTAGAATGTGACATTTGATCATGGATGACATTGATCGACTATTTATATTATAAACCAAAAGAAGTAATAAACCCAAGGGTTTAATATTATAAACCAAAGGAATTGGTGAACCCAAGGGAAAACCATTGCCCAACAAATTATAAACCAAAGGAATTGGTGAACCCAAGGGAATTGATTTAAACATTGAGACAATTGTTGTCAGAACGCGACGTTCGACCAACTATGACCATGGTTGGCCATGGGTGATTTTCACACGTATTGTGGTTCAATATTATAAACCAAAGCAAGTGGTGAACCCAAGGGAAAATCATTACCCAAAAAATTATAAACCAAAGGAATTGGTGAACCCAATGGAATTGATTTAAACATTGAGACAATTGTTGTCGTAATGCGACGTTGGGCCAAGTATGACCATGGTTGGCCATGGGTGATTTTCATATTGATACAATGTTTGTCAGAATGTGACATTTGATCATGGATGACATTGATCGATTATTCATATTATAAACCAAAAAAACTAATAAACCCAAGGGTTTACTATTATAAACCAAAGGAATTGGTGAACCCAAGGGACAACCATTACCCAAAAAATTATAAACCAAAGGACCAGAACCCCAAGGAATTCATTTAAACATTGAGACAATTGTTACCACAATCATATTATAAACAAAGAACTAATAAACCTGTTGATTCTAATATTATAAACCAAAAGAATTGGTAACCCAAGGGAAAACCATTACCCAACAAATTATAAACCAAAGGAATTGTGAACCCAAGGGAATTGATTTTAAAGATGGATGAAATTGATCGATTATTTATATGTTATAAACCAAAAAGAACTAATAAACACAAGGATGAATATTATAAACCAAAGGAATTGTGAACCCAGGGAAAACCATTACCCAACAAATTATAAAACCCAAAGGAATTGGTGAACCCAAGGGAAAATGATTTTAAACATTGAGACAATTGTTGTCACAATGAAAGGACGTTCGATCAACTACACAGTGACCATGGTTGGCCATAAGATTTTATATTGAGACAATGTTTGTCAGAATGTGGCATTTGATCATGGATGACATTGATTGACTATTTATATTATAAACCAAAAGAACTAATAAACCCAAGGGTTTAATATTATAAACCAAAGGAATTGGTGAACCCAAGGGAAAACCATTCACCCAACAAATTATAAACCAAAGGAATTGGTGAACCCAAGGGAATTCATTTAAGCATTGAGACAATTGTTGTCACAATGCAACGTTGGACCAAGTATGACCATGGTTGGCCATGGCTGATTTCATATTCAGGCAATTTGATGATGGATGACATTGATCGATTATTCATATTATAAACAAAAAGAACTAATAAAACCAAGGGTTTAATATTATAAACCAAAGGAACTGTGAACCCAAGGGGGAATTGATTTAAACATTGAGACAATTGTTGTCACAATGCGACGTCGACTAACTATGAGCCATGGTTGGCCATGAGTGATTTTCATATTGAGACAATATTTGTTAGAATGTGACATTTGATCATGGATGACATTGATCGATTATTCATATTATAAACCAAAAGAACTAATAAACCCAAGGGTTTAATATTATAAACCAAAGGAATTGGTGAACCCAAGGGGATTGATTTAAACATTGAGACAATTCTTCTCACAATGTGACATTTGATCATGGATGACATTGATCGATTATTCATATTATAAACCAAAAGAACTAATAACCCCAAGGGTTTAATATTATAAACCAAAGGAATTGGTGAACCCAAGGGAATTGATTTAAATATTGAGACAATTGTTGTCACAATGCGACGTTCGACCAACTATGACCATGGTTGGCTATGGGTTATATTCATATTGAGACAATGATTTTTAGAATGTGACATTTGATCGTGGATGACATAAACCCAAGGGTTTAATATTATAAACCAAAAGAATTGGTGAACCCAAGGGAAACCATTACCCAACAAATTATAAACCAAAGGAATTGGTGAACCCAAGGGAATTGATTTAAACATTGAGACAATTGTTGTCAGAATGCGACGTTCGACCAACTATGACCATGGTTCGCCATGGGTGATTTTCATATTGAGACAATGTTTGTCAGAATGTGACATTTGATCATGGATAACATTGATCGATTATTTATATTATAAACCAAAAGAACTAATAAACCCAAGGGTTTAATATTAGAAACCAAAGGAGTTGGTGAACCCAAGGAAAAACCATTACCCAACAAATTATAAACCAAAGGAATTTGTGAACCCAAGGGAATTCATTTAAACATGGATGACATTGATCGATTATTTATATTATAAACCAAAAGAACTAATAAACACAAGGATTTAATATTAATAATGTTAAAAATAATATTCTTATTCTTATTCAAATTAATTAATATTAATAATAAAACTTATTTATTTATTAATATTAGTATATTCCTACATATTAATTATTTAATATCAAATACTAATGCAAATTATTATTAGTATAATAATAATTTGCATTATAGTAGTTAATGTATTATTATTATTAAGTTTAATATTAATATTGATAATATTAATTAATACTAATATCAATAACAATTAATTAATATTAAGAGTGACATTAATATTAATATTTGTTAATAGTGGGTAACATTAATTTTAATCCTAATATCAAAATATATTATATGCCTTTGTAAATTTTTAATAATATTATGATTAATAATTTTAATTATTAAATAAGGTTGATTATAACTTAAAAAAATAAAATAAAATAAAAAATGCACTCCTAAGTTTGTGAAAAGTATAGATAAACTTACCAAACCTCTATAAATCAAATTGCCATTATTCTATTTATTCCAAATATAGTTGCTACTAATCAAATATCCATGAAATTTGTACAAGTCAATACCTAATATCTAGATATTATATTGATTCCTTATCTATATTTTTTATTTTTGAAATCAATATTTAATGGTGTTTGGAAATGATTAAATTTATTTGATATTACTCATTGAACTTTCTACATATTATACATATCGTTTATAAATAAAATATAATTTTATAATAAAAAAAATTATATATGAAAAATAAAAAGTCATTAATTTATGTTTTTCTCATAAAAAATTAAATAATTTAAAATTTTATGTATTTAAAATAAAAATAGAAAAAATATTTAAATAAACCTAAGTGTATTTAAAAAAAAAAACAAATATACCTTCTTAATTTTTATATTATATTTTTATTTATATAGAGATCTTTATCAATATTTTCATTTTTTTTTAAGTGTAGATATTAAATTTATTAGAATCATTCAGAGTAAAAAAAATAAATAAAAAAACACATTATATTAACAAATTAAAATTATCCTATAATTAATTTGATTATTTCATTTTTTTTATATTTAATTAAACTACAATATCAAAAATAAATATAAAATTTGAAAATAAATTTGAATAAATTACAATTATGTGAATATTAAAATTAATAAATTGAAACACCATAATAGTAAATCAAAATTATTTTAATAATATATTTTTATTATTTATTTTAATATTTAATTAATTAAAGTTTCAAAATAAATATAAAACATAAACATATTAAAACTATTTTAATAATATATTTTATAAACATATTTTTAATTTGATACACAATTACAAAAATCCTGATTTTCTTAAAATCTTACCTGAATTTCAATGATTTTCTTAAAATCTTACCTGAATTTCAATGATTTTTAGGGTAAAAAAAGTTAGACTAATTTTCATCTTACTAATTCCATTTATATTCTAAATTATAACTCTAGTTAAGTTCTAATTTCGATTTTTAAATAAAATATTTAAATAATTTACATGTATTAATACATATTTAATTTTATCCATTAATATTTTTTTGTTTCAAAATTATTATTATTATTTTTTAATTTTGAGTTTCAGAAATCTTTTTTCTTAGTTGTCTAAAAATATATATTTTTACATTTTTCAATGCACATATATTTATTTCTTTTATTTTATTTTTAAATTATTCTTTTCATGATGAAATAGAAGATCACATTAAAATAAAAAAGCTAAATTAAAAAATGAACTTGTTAAAAAATAAGGATTTAATTTGTTACTTTAATTGACTTATTTCATTAATTTTGTGGACAAATATTTTTAATGGATATTATAGTGTGGGCAACCAATGACATCTTGTAGAATCCTATTGACATATAATTTAAGAAAAATCATTCACTCTCTAAAGACTCTTATTGGCACAATGAGTATAATCTATTAAAATGATGACTCCATGTGAACACCTTTTATATTCACTTATTAATACAAATTTTTTAATTTTTAATAATATATTCGAATAAACACTATTTATAATTATCCTATGGTATATTGGGAAAGGCTATTAGTATACATGCTTTCATTGACACAAAGAAAAGTCATGGTATGACTAAGCAAAGATTATTTCCAAATAGCTTTATTATTATGAGATCCTTAATTGAAATTTTCTTTCATTAAGTTAAAAAAAATATTGTTTTATAAATTTCACTTATTTTCAAATATCTTTATTAAATAGAAAAATAACACTATAAAAAAATAAAAAGAATATAAAAAGAGTTTATATTTCAAAAAGGTGAGACTCAAATAAAAAAATCTATTCTAAAACTTTGAGAAGTCTAGCAAATTCACATTAGTTCCAGTTACTCCAAAGTCAAAACAAAACAATGCGGAAAGGGCACAAAAAGAAAAGCAAGTAAAAACAGTCAAACAACTACTTAACTTTTAATGTATATATGTATTATTTTTCTCAGTTTTTCACTTAGGTTATAAACGCCAGCCCCTATGAATAAAAAGCTGCTTCCGTCACTTCTTGTAACCGTCTGGATTTGGGCAGTTCTCTTAAATACACATTGAATTTTATATACGCAAAACTAATAATCTAAATGATAATATATACGCACAGAAGAGTAGTGTTGAATGATTATAAAAACCGCGCCTTACCTTCCTAGCACGGAGGATAGCAGCGTAACAAAGCCACTAACTATGGATTTCCTTCCACCGCCACGGGCGGCGCCCAAGAAAACAATGTAGACCTGTAGAATGGCACACAATTAGATAAACAAGATATACAAATCTTAGATAATATACTGCAAATTCGAATTTGTCCAGAAAATACAGAACTTGTGAAATTACTACCTGCTTATCTTCACCATTGATCCTAGTGCAGCCCAAGAGTGTTACAAGTAACGTGACAGCCAGCAACAAACTGGTGGTAGTCATCGCTCAGATTGTATGTAATACAGGCCCTTCTGTAATTGAAGTGGCGGAACAATTCTTTATATCAATACGAGTTCGACATATTCAGGAAGAAGTTACGGAGTCAAAATTTTAAATTAAATCGGTGTTGAGGTGGAAATGAGATGGATTTTAATGCATTTCTTTCCGAGTCCAGCTCGTATGTTTACTTTATCAAGTTTTTAATAAATTCTAGTTTAATAAAATTTAATAAAGATTCTCATTCCTCTCCCAAAACTGGATTGCTCCTATTCCATACGGGCCTCAAAATAAGAAGCATCGCTTCAATTGTGGATCATTTCCTTTCCCGTTCAGTGTATTTGGATCATTTTCTTTCCCGTTAAGTGTACTTGGTTGTGTGCGTTAGCCTCGAAGGTCACGGAATAGCTGAGACCAGTCAACGCGCTGCCAGAAAACCCATTGAACCTAATTGGACGCATCTTGAACGAGAAACTTAAAACAGAACTGTAGATGTACTTCGCCTTGTACTCGAACACACACTGCAGGGTCGACGAGCTGTGCGACGGCCACGGCTAGGGCTTTCGGTATTGTTCTCGAATTCGGGTGCCCTATCTCGCAGAAATGTACGCACGAAGCCACCATCGAACCATCTGTGCCAAATCCCGCATTCAATCCACGGGCAAAACAGTCCCTCGTGGCAGGGAACGGGCGTCTCTGCATTTCCTCTCAACTCGAATTTTTCGATATTGTAGCATCGATAGTAGCAAGAGCCGAGCTTGGAGCCCAACCCCACGATACCCGACCACTGCATCTGTTCCTGTAACGCGCTAAGCGGTTCCTCCGCCCTAACTTCACCGGAACAATCATTTCTCCACGTTCCACAACGTGCTCTTCGATATACCAACCAGGGAACCTGCTCTCGTCAAGAAACTCTTTCAGTGCTTTGCATGTCCTCCGGATCTGGGGATATTGCTGCACAGGCACTGTTAGAAATATGTTCTCCAATATATCGCGCACGATGTTGATTAAAACAAAACGATCTCAAGACGATGGATTGCTAATCGCAGATTTTGCAGACTTTGCAGTACTGGAAGTCGACTCGTCATAGTCCTCCATAGCATATCCCTGCAACACTTTTCAGGGATGGCCTGCGTTAATGACGAGTCTTTTCCCTGACCTGCGTTAATGCCTTTCCTTCGATCCGCCTTCTTCAACAACCCGCTCACCTGCTCGCTCTCCCCCACGTTCATTTACCAATTAACATTAATGTTGCATGAGAAACGTCTGCGCGCAGGTGGCGGGCGCACGTTTCATTGAGAGTTTGAACAGTCGGATCGGAGGATGGCGGGCGCAGGTGGCGGGCGCACAGTCGGATGATTATACAATTTTTAATGACACGTTTAATTCGCATACAAATTTGAAAAACCGTTCGGAGGATGGCATGCGCAGGTGGCGGGCGCACGTTTCATTGAGAATTTGAACAATCAAACAGGTGGTGAATTTGAAAAATCACTGGTTAATCTTAATAGGTGGCGGTGAACAAATGGCACAGTAAATTTTTAATCTAGATTTGTAAAAAATTAATTTAAGTACGGTTTAAACCCCTGATTTAGATATGCAAGGAAGTTAGTGGGGTAGATTTCATCCATCGATTTAGTGGCGACGACCAGAATATACTGGCATCTTTCAATCTAGACCATCAGATCAAAAAAATTAATTAACTTAATCAAAAAACATGCTCCTTCCGATAGGGGGTTACGCCTATCGGCGTAATAAACACGTGCGTGCAAAATAGAGCTCTACTCAACAACGAGGGCAAGGGGGGGCAAATGATTATGATGATTTTTTAATACCATTCTTGAGCAGCTCGTTGATGAGATTATTGTAATAAGTGATCCCCTCTTCATTGACTCCTCCGTGTCTTGGTGATCCTTCTGAAGACATTAATTAATGGAAATAAGAGACTAGCCAATCATCACAGAAACGATCAATCCATTGTTGCGTTGAGTCAGTTACGTGTATTGATTCAACTTACTAGGAAATATGCGCGACCAGGAAATAGAAAAACGAAACAGGTCCATTCCCATGTATTTGAGATGCTGAACATCCTCCTGCAGATTACAATATTACAACTCCATAATTAATTCCATCATGCAGATTACAATATTACAGCTCCATAATTAATTCCATCAAGTTACAGCTACAACTAGGCTCAAAGAATAGTGCATAACGGCCAAGTTGTACCTTATAGCGGTGGTATTGGTCTACTGCAACATCACCATCCTTTCCATCTTCAATTTTACCTGCAAGTCAACGTTCAATAACAACAAATAAATAAAAACAGCCAGATGGAAGGTGTAGCTATATATATATATATGTGTGTGTGTACTGAACCTTGAATGTGGGAGAATGTGTCCCAGATGCTGGGTCCTTTCCCGCCCTCGCGGGCAGCTCCCTCTACCTGTAAAAGAAGTTTCAGTCAGAATTTTGTGATGACTCGGAAAACAAACTGTATTAATAATACATACAGTGAATGAATGGATCTATGGGGTGATAGAAGCTGGAATTACCTGATAAGCAGATGACCCGGCACCAAATTTGAAGCCCTTGGGGAAGCTGCTTCTACCGAGATATTGTGGAGAAGTTGCATCAACTACGATCATGATCAGAAGATAAAGTGAAAGCAAACATAAGCAGAATGAGCATAGACCCTGAATTTTAGCCATCTCAGCTTTCACAACGGGATCCCAATGTATATTTATTCCGTTAATTAATTGAATCAAGATGCTAATTTATAGTCTCGTGGAGTGCAATGGAAAGCAGTGCTTTTGCCTTGAAGCGATCCCAATGGAATGGAAGTGGGTTTTTCTTTCAATTGAATTGCGATCCCAATTTATAGTCGCCTGGAAGACGTTTCTGATCAAGAAAACACCACACCTCGCACTTGATCCATCTGGTAAGGATTTTTCAATTTTGGTTGGCGTTGTTGACGTGGTTAGAGGCGCCATTCCACTTCAATCATCCTATATCTATAACGTGGATTGGTTGACGTTGACTTGGTCAGACGCACCATTCCACTTCAAAAATAAAATATATACATACATAACAGAAGCTGAAGACCCCTTCAAATCTATATCTGTATGTTGAAAATCTATTCACACAACACACATCTATCTATATCTGTATGTTGAAAATCTATTCACACAACACAGATCTATCTATCTATATCTGGTTGGCGTTGACTGGCGCCATTCGCACTACAAGGTGAAATGGTTGGCGTTGACTGGCGCCATTCGCACTACAACAAAAAAATATATATATATCTCTAGGGCGACGTTCCCCTTCAAATCTATTCACATCACAGGTTGCACGTGCGGGTCGTCGTTACTACTTCCCGGGGAGATGAGATGAGAAGAGAAGGACGACGTTTAAACAACTACCACAACAACAGAAAGATCGTTTGAATGATTCATTGCACGGTTTGAATATATATATATATTTTACGACACAACAGATAGACGATAGACCGTTTCAATAAATATACAATACAAAAAGGAACAGAGAGAACGTTTGAATAATCAATCTATCGACAAAATGGCGCACAACATCAGAAATACAAATACAATTGATCCGACAAAACGGCACATGTTATATGTATTCAGTATTAATTAGAATGAGAAACAACACTACCGTGGAATGGAACCATATCTCCATCGACTATCATGCGCACAAATATGAATATCATAATCAAAATGAAAATAATAATATTAGATATGCCATAAATCACCATCATGCACACAAAATAATATTACTACCAAAATCCAAGTACCCAAACGAAACGTTTGAATATTAGAACAGAGAGAACGTTTGAATATTAGATATGCCATAAATCACCATCATGCACACAAAATAATATTACTACCAAAATCCAAGTACCCAACATCATGCACACAAAATAATATTACTACCAAAATCCAAGTACCCAAACAAAACGTTTGAATATTAGAACAGAGAGAACGTTTGAATATTAGATATGCCATAAATCACCATCATGCACACAAAATAATATTACTACCAAAATCCAAGTACCCAAACGAAACGTTGTTACCAGAACCACTAATATTGATAACCACGCGTTCCCTTCTTGTTTTTCCAACGATTATTTGTTTATCCTTCCAAATATACAAGTACGAAACACTTTTCCCGTTGACTGACCCGACTTAAGAACACGATAATATTTTGATAATATTTTGGCAACCACGTAGTACTAACGTTGATACAATAATAATTTGGCATATAGATAGGTACAACCTTCAATAAGATTTTGGAATTTTTAACTTCTAAATTTTATTTATATGATTGACATTAACAAGTTTTAAAATAGGTTAAATGTATTTTAATTTTAAATAATACACTAACTCTCTTTTAATTTTGAAAGTTTGTTTATTAAATCAAACTATTTTGGTATTAGGAATTTGGCTTCTACGATCCATAAAATGTGTATACAAACTTTTGGTGAAAATCACATATATTAAAATTAAAATATTTTATTTCTTATTCATATTTAATCATTTTGTGTTCTCATGAGATATTTCAATTCCATAATCCATATACAATATTTTTTTCAAATTATATATTATAAAGCACAAGATTTTTTTTACCTTTAATTACTATATACTTAAAATTGATATCATATTATTTAATGTATACTTAAAATTGATATCATATTATTTTATACGCAACGTTAAATATAGTTTTCTTTTATCTTAGTATTTAATATTTCTTTTTAATTTCTATGTGTCAACTCCATGTTCATCACTCAAGGAACTAAATCTCTCCTACCTTTTAAGTTGTAAAAAGCAATAAGAACAAAAGAGAGAGAGAATTTTTTTACCTTCAATTGCCTACTATAAGTCAAAATAAAATTTTGGAGAGAGAGAGAGAGAGAGAGAGTGGACATTGTAATACATTATTTATGACTCACATTGAGAGACTTCTTTTTTTATCAATACTTTTCAATAATTCACCAGTCAAACCCATTTTAATGCAATTAATATCTCCCTCATTTTGGGAAGTATAAAAAACATATATTGTCCAAAGGGTGCATTCAAATGCAATGAATTAAATTTGGCTAATGCTTGTCCTATGGTCTCACATCCAAGGTTGAATGCCATGTCCATGCATGAGGTTTATGGCACCCCCGCACCCTACATGTCATTAATATGCATTCGTCAAAGCTCCAACCAGAATTTTCCCGCCATCTTGAGCTCTGATAGTTGTCTTCGCAAAGGAACCAGAGGAGGGTAATTAAACTACTATCATTTATCGACAGAATATGGTCTTATTATTTATAATGTTGGTCTCTAAAAAGAAGATGTGAATTGCACCTTCACCAAATATGATCTTATCATTTATAATGTTGGTATCCAAAAAGAAGATGTGAATTGTAGCTTCACTTGCGATGAGTATGTCCTCCCCTTTCTCAATGTGTCCATGAAATCAGGTTTGTGCTACATTATCTCATTTCTCCTTCTATATTTAATGTTTCCTTTCATGTGACTAATTTTAATACAATTTAATTCCTATTTTCCTAAGAATCTATATGCATTAGATAACTTGGAAAAGTTTAAAAATTGCATGAGGATGAGGGAATAGAAAGAGGAAAAAGGGGAGGAAGAAGAGGGAAATAAAGAGAGGTTGAGGAGGGAGAGGAAGATATATTCCCTAAAATGACATTCCCTTTTTTTTTTAATTTATATTAGTAGCAATCAGTGGTGGAAATTAGAGTGATATCACAGAGAGGTTATACACACGACAAATCACACTTCAATATCTTTATTGATAGCAACAATTACAAATATATAGGAAATACATTACTAACTTCGAAACATCTAGATCACGACTACGATGCATACATACGAAACAACAGCATATATACTGACTCATCGTGACCCATAATGAAAACCGCACATGCATCAGAAGCATTACTTCCAACACCCTCCCTTAATTCTGACATGGAAAACACATATTACAACAATAATATTAATCTCTAGATATAACTGGTCTTCGTCAACACTTACACCCACTCTGAAATCTCGCAAACACCGCTCTTTCTTCACTACCACATCTTCGAGTTGTCACTTGATCCATCTAATACATAACTTCTTCATACCATATTTGACGTACTTTGCAAAATTGACACTTCTCGACCTCCCGGAGCACGAGGATCAGTGTTGATACTAAACCATCCTATAGACATACCGCAATATATTGAACACATGGTATTCCATTATATTTCCCAGTTATCTAGGAAGTCATTCTGGGTACTCAATGTATTTAGAAGTCAGGTATACAAGGTGACCTCTTAAACAAATAATCAAATTAACCTACAATTTTTTCCCCTGGCTCCGCATGACGCCACAAGCTGATAACAAATTATTCATGATCAAATTAGTGATATGTTATTGTGGCATTGTATGCATCCAGAACCACCAATTTGAAAATAGTTTAATATGTTCTCTAATTGGTTCTTCATTTCATTTTTCACATTATAGTTGGACAATAGCACACTATAATATAATAAAACCATAACACATGCCTAAACATTTTTACATCATAACAAAAAACCCAAAAATACTCAAACAAAACCAATGCCTTCTATTAACCTATGCATATCCCGATTAAAGAAATGTTGGTTGTGAAGATTCCAATGACATCATCGTATCGTTGTTAATAGATCCTAATCCTGTCTCTATAACCAGTCTCATGACCTTTTATCGTGGTATGGCCAATAGTTTTCAGTTTGTAGGGTCTGGCTGTGGCAGACATTGATCTACATGGGAATTTCATCTACACTTAAAGTTTATATTTACGAATTATTTCCCCTCCTCCATATAGTTCGACCTTTTATTTTATAGCCGGTGACAGATCCTCCACATACTTCATGGTTCAATTTTGAGCTTGGTTTCGTATTTAACTTTTCTGAGGTCGCAACATGGCCTTCTCTCACAAAAATCCATTATCCAACCCAAAAATCAATGTTAATATGGCAACTTTGATGTGAATAAGTTGTTTTCCAACATCCTTTATCATTCGTTGCAACATATGGGAGTGCATTTGTTTCTCAACGAGAGTGAATTTGAGTTGGAAAATTAGTTTCCAAACAAAATACATCACTCTGCTTTCTTTCATTTTCTGTTTACATCGTCATTTTCTTTGCTTATGTTCAAGGGGCATTTGAATATGTGATCGAAAGCCCGATAAATATCCAAAGTCACATTTGTAGCAGTGGGTTTCCATAAACCAACATTCATGGTCAGCCTAAATGACCTTTCCGCAGTTGAAATATCAAAAATCCTTCTGTTCTTCCCATTATTATTTCTCTCCCCATATGGAAAATACAATCCACTACTCAAAGACACATTTATCTCTTGTTTCTTCACGAAAACCTGTGATGAGGTATTCAACACTAGGGCCTTCCACAATTGGTCATGAAAGTTTCCTAACACCAAAATTGTACAAGCATGTTGTATAAAAAAATTCCATTCCACATTTCGGCCACTTGATTTTAATCCTATATTATTGCTTGTACAAATTTAGAGGAAGCATGAATTCAAATCTAAGAATGCCCTAGTGATTTCTTTTCCCGACCTAGTGATTGGATAAATCCAACCTTAGTTCTATACCAATATATTCAAATTGATCTGAACTCCATGATCCATTTAATGGTAAGGCATGGAATCATAAGGATCACCTTTGAATTGTTGGAAATGTAACCTGTTTCAGTCTTCATAATTGTTGTTGTACTTATTTCAATATGTATATTATGGAAAAAACAAAAAATAAAAGAAAACGTTATTATTTTAAATCATGCGTTTCATTCCCATTATTGATGGTATTCTAGATCAAAGCATGGTATTCATGCTTCCATGGTTTGTCAGGTCATAGGATTTATTGATCATGAGTCAAAGGAGTCAAAATCATGTTTATAACACCCATCTGGATGTAATTTGTAAAATAATTTAATTTCAGTCTAGAAGGTCCTTGAAACCTTAAGAGAATAAGTCGGCCCTAGAAGAGAAAAATCAGCCTAAGGAGAGATATTCAACCCACATAAAAAGGCTATAAATAGAGACATCTTCAACCTCATTTGGAACTCATCATCAACAAGTTAAATTTTCAGTAACAAGGATGAAGAAAGAGGAGTGAAGGTCAACGAAAGAGAATAAAAGACATAAGAAGCAAGGAGAAACACTCGTGAAGAGAAAGGAAAAGTTTTTGGGCAATTTTCTCTTACACGTGTGATTTTTTGGAGTGGTTGCAGGGCCTAGTTTGACTATGATCCTATTGGAGGGTCTATGTGGAGCGATGACTTTGTGCTAAGAGTAGGGAAAATTTCACGGGAGAAATCTCGCAAATGGGATATTTTTTGGACATTTAATATATATATATATATTCCTATTTTTTTACATATATATGATTAAATGGATGATATTCGCCAAAAAATTACCAATTTTAATAGTAGATTACATGTTTTTTATTGACTATTTTTCTACGTTCTATATGTATAAATTTTTAAATGATAATAGTTGCCTAAAATACTATATATATGAAAAATATTACATCCTTAAAGGATACCCTAGCTAGGAGGAGGACTTGGTCTAAAGTCTATGTCTTTGTTGTGTCATTTCAAGTAGATTCTATAATAAGAAGAAGAGTTTTTCCAGGTTTTCCCTTTGGATGAGTTTTACCCTGGCTAAGAGCCTAATATATGTTTCCTCTGTTGCTACCATTATTTTTCTTGATATTTCTATGATGAAAATATCTAAATGAAAGAACACAAGAATATTAAGTAAGTTCACAACAAAATATTAAGGTTAAGGAAAATTGAAATTAATAAGCTTCCACATAGCATTTTCCTAACATGGTATCAAATCTAAGGTGAACAATAAGGAAATTGGAAGGATCATCTTGTGGACACAAATAAGGGTTTGCATGTCTAATGGAATCATTTGTGGAAGTACACAAGAAAAGAAGGAAAATATCTACTTTTCTAGAAGGAGGGTTTCTACATTGAAGAAGATCAATACTACATCAAGCCCTCATGAAAGGAAGATCTCTTCAAGAATATAAATTATGGTTAGCAAGTTTGAGATGCAAGAATGACAAGTTTTAGAATCAAGTGTTGGAAGAGAGACCTCATTGACCTTGGGAATATTTGTCTTGCTCAAAAGAAGACTATAAAAAGGATAATTGATCTCTCTGAAGAAGCACTCATTCGTATAAATATTTAAATAAAGCATCAAAGAATATTGGTATCTTTCATCTTGAAAGTTGTTGTTGGAGGAATCCTAGGGAACATATTTTAAGGACAATATTATAGTATCTTCAAATATATTGAATATATCAAGAAGGTTGGAGACATGATCAAAGAAAAGGAGAATATTGGTTATCAAGTAAGTATCATATTATTACTCCATTTATGAATGTACAGGTGATAAGGGTTCTTTCTTCAAGGAGAGTAGTAAGCTTGTTGGAGCCTCGAATTTTGTAGCATGGAAGAAAAGGATAGACCTAGCACTTACTAAACATGAGGTAAGGGAGTATGTTACTGGTGGAATTACTAAAGCTGGAAAAGACAACACTCAAGAAATATTGAAGTACAAGAACGGGGAAATAAGGGCACAAAGGATCATAGTTGAATCCATTAAGCATCCTCTTATTCCATTTGTTGCAAATTTGAAAATTTCCCACGCTACGTATGAGAAGCTACTGAACTTGTACTATGTAAGTACATCAGGAAAAAATAGTTTTTTGTGGAAAAATAAATATATAATGAAGAAATCAAAGTATGAGGAAAATAATCCTTTCTCATGAATATATCTTAGTTAAGAGACCACTTGCAGGGGCTTGGAGAAGCGATTTCTGATTCAGAAATGACCATTTGTGTACTGAATGCATTGTCACTAGAATGGAGCATCTTCGTAACAAGCATATAATCCAAGAAAGATTCAACTCCCTTTGATAAGTTCCGGGACCAATGCATTTAGGAAGAATCTATAATCAAGGTAAAATAATGACAATGGATCAAATGAACGGTCCCAAGCCTCACTAGCTAGAGTTAAGCAACTAAAGAAGGGAAAGTTTGGAAAGTCCAAGATGAAAGATATGTCCAAAGTTCAATGCTTTAAGTGCAATGGTTTTGGACACTTAAAGAGGGAATTTCCAAGCTAATATAACATTAAGAGAAAGGAAAGAAGAGAGACTCACATTGCTGAAGAAATGAGAGAACTTGAGAAGAAGCAAAGGAAAGAAGACGTGAAATATATTTACCTTTGAGAAAGGCACTCTGTTTTTCACATTATTTATCAATATTTTTCTTTCCTTTAGGACAAAATTCATTTTTTTTATATAAGAGTCTTGATTTTCCATAACATCATAGAGAGAAGCATGTGATAATAACATATGTAGAGTCTGCTTGATTAAGGAGCCTTTTAGAAATCATTTAGCCTTTGAACATAAATAAATAATCCATTTTGTATGTTATTAGAGGTATTCATAATGCTTAGATGGATCATCATGATCCTAGAAGAAGCATCATTTTCGAAGGTTATTGGAAGAAGAAGTATGACAAGGTTAGTATACATTCAATATATTATGGAAACAATAGTGTTGAAAGGATGAAGGAATACAATGATTCAAGTTGCGGTGTTATTATATGACTAGATGAGGAATAAGAAGCATATGAATGCATATTGAAAATTTCTCTTAGATAAGATTCATATGTACAAAAATATTGTAACATGCTTAATATGATTATGTGATGTTTAACAAAATAATTTGACTTACTTAAGGATAAAGAAATAATAATTTCTCTAGAATATGTAAAATAATGATTGAACATCCAGTATAACCTTTGAAGGAAAAGTATTAACTTGGTAATCAAGTTTAATCTTTGGGAACTCTGATGCATGAAGGAAGTTTCGTATGGAGATGGACCATGAGGTTGTTGATGCTTGGACAAGAAGGTCATCATCATATGGTAAGTATGAATTTAATTATTGTTGATTATCTAGTTAACATATTGTCTTTATACTTTTAAGGATGTTGCAGTAATACATGATGATAGTTGAGGCAAGTTCAAATGTATGGATGGACTGTATGAAGAATGTTGAGGGAAGCTCAATATTTGATACCTAGAAACTATGAAGTCAAGACATGCTCATATTGGGATTGAAAGGTAGTAGTATAAGAAGATAACCTAGAGGAAAATAATGTGGATAAATTTGATGTAAAAACTATGATCATCTTGAGGTTTGGAAATTCTCAATATAGTGCCTTCATTAATAATATCAATATGAAAGTGATGATCAAGAAAGATGACATGGATCTTGTCACAAGACTAAGAAGTGAATTTAGCTCCATGATACCTCATATGGAAGAAACCTGGATCTAAGAGATGCGAAAGAAAGAGGGAGCCTTATAGCTATGAATATCAAGTAGTTGAAACTCTCATGAATAAAAGCTATAAGTCTTATGGAGATGACTTCCCATATTGAAAGGAAGTCAAGAATCTCCTCTGGTTTTGAGAGGGAGTGCAGGGGTCTCCTCAAATAGGAGTAAGGATCTGTTCTCAAGAATAACAGGAGAATAAGGACATTGTCTCTAGATGAGAGGGTTGATGATAGTCATTGCACATGCTTTATTTTCTTTGTATGAAGAAAGAATGGTGGAGGATTATATAAGCATTTATGCTTTCCTTGATGATGGAAATTAAATAAAGGAAAGGTATCGACACTCTTTGAGGATATGACATGTCTCAAAGATAAGAGTGGTCGAAGAGGACCGATATTCTTTAACAATTTTAAATTATAGATAAAAAACAATAATATTCCTAAAAGTACATATCATGTGAACATATAGATGGGATACATGCCTTGTAGAGGTAGTGGCGTATTACACATTAACACTCCCAACATAATTCTCTTGAATAAAATATAGCTTTTCTAGTTATGCCTCACAGATAGTGGTGGTCAAAATGATGATCCTTATAACTGGCTTATCAATCTAACTCTTTCTATGAGAACTCTTCATTTTGAGAATGGCTTTGTATTGGTTATACAATTATGAATACCTCCCTAGGTAAGAGGGATTATTGAAAATGTAACTAGTTTCGGTATACATAATTGTTGTTGTACTAATTTTAATATGTATCTTATGTAACAAACGAAAGAAGAAAATAAAATTTCTAGGTAAAACAACATTGTTCATGCTTCTAGGGTTTATTAGGTCGTAGTATTTATTGTAATCGGTCAAAAGAATCAACATCATGTTTATAAGACCCATCCACGAAAGATGTAGTTTGTAAACTAATTTATTTTGAGTCTATAAGGTCCTGAAAACCTCAAGAGCACAAGTCATCCCTAGAAGAGACAAGTCGGCCTCAGGAGCGTTATTCGACCCACACGGAAAGGTTATAAATAGAGACATCTTCGACCTCATTTGACACTCATCGCCAACAATTTCAGTATAAGTTAAGAAGGAAAATGAAAGAGGAGAAATTGTAAAGGAAAGTGAAGAAAAGATAAAATAAGCAAGGAGAAACCCTAGCGAAGGGAAAGGATAAGTTTTTTGAGAAATTTCCTCTCACATGTGTGAGTTTCTATAGGAGTTGTATGGTGTGAAATTTCTGCAGTGACTGAAGGTCTGAAATTCTACTGCAGGAAGGGTTGGAATTCATATATTGTTTTTGTTACAGAATGGTTTATCTTTAGATGACCTAATTTTACTATGATCTTATTGGAGGGTCTCTTTCGAGGGTTGACTCGGTTCTAGGAGGACTTGGTCTAAATTTTGGGTCTTTGTTGTCTCATTTGAAGTAGATTCTATATTAAGAAGAAGAGTGTTTTTGGTTATTCCCCTTGGAGGGGCTTTGCCGTGGCTGAAAGCCTAATCTTTGTTTCCTCTGTTGCTACTTTTTTCTTTCTTCAAATCTGTTTGATGACGGAATAAATAATATTAACTAAGTTCACAAGAAAATATTAAGGTTAAGGAAAATTGGAATTAATAAGACACCAAATTTCATTTTTCCAACATGAAATAAAATCATCCTCAAACCCCTCCTCATTCATAAAATTCCATGATTATTACACTAGACAATTCGTCCGAACAAATATGATAAATTTATACTAAAAATAAAGAATCTATACTATGAGGGTTGCTTTCCTTAGAATTATAGATTTAATAAGTTTTGAAATGTAGAAAAAGAGAACATATGAAAGTGAAGTCACTCACAACCATAATAATGAAATATATGACTAGGAAACCTTTTTGAGAGAAAACCTAGGTGGAAGGTGAGGTTGCTCTACTCTTTCTTTCTTTGAATTCAAATGTATTCAAGTACAAAGAAGTGTGGTCGGTTTGCCTATCCGTTCCTATACTACACACACCACCTCTAATTTTTTTGTCTCTATCAACTCTAGGATGCTCTACTCATCTATGGAACAAAATGCACTCAAATGGAATGAAACCTCCTTTCCTCCTACTATCATAGTTATAACACAACTCAATAGACTCCTAGCGAGTAGGTTTGAATCCTTCAACTCTTAACTAGATTTATAATATCAACTCTTTTAGAGTCTTCTTCATCGTGATCACATTTATAACCCATTTTCCATTAATACTGGGGGTTGATGTTTTATTCTCTCAAATCGTGGTGGTAAAAATAGAAAGTTCAAGTACTGGGTGGAATAACTTTTGCATGTACAAACTCTGATTTAGGAAATTGTTACACTTTTGGAAAGGTATTAAATAGCTCTAAGGCACATCACAATTATGCACCAAATTTGTATCCTCAGAGCACCATTTGATGCCTCAAATTGCTTCTGCAAGTCTTTAGACCCGAATTTACCGAACTAGGACCCACAACTAAAAATGGTCCTCTCATTTTATTACTCCAATGCTCTACTCTAAAGGCATATATATAGACAACAAATAATATAATGATCTATTCCATATCTCCTTCTCCTTCCTAACTTCCTCTTATATATCTACTTAAATTTTCTAGTTCTTGGTATGCTAATTTGTTACAAAATCATAAATATTTTTTCATAGTAAATTGTTTGCATGCCACTTCATTGTGAAATCGAATAGAGTGGACAGAACTAATGTGCTTAATTCTAGTTAATAATAATAAGCTAGTATATCATTAAATCAAGTTCAATTAAGAATTTGTTAAATGAACTTTCATAGGGGAAATAAGATATCATTAATTCAGATATAAATTCAAAATAAAATTTGTATGTATTTCTCCATACTTGTAATGGACTATGATTTGGGGCACTTTAAGTATCTAGTGTTTTAGCTCCTTCTTCCGAAACCTAACAATAGCAGTTTTCTTAAAATTGTAATTTTTTTATTTTTGAAATATGTTTTTTAATATAAAAGGGGGACTTAGTGATCTAAAAAACCTTGGGCCACTTGAACTATTTATATTACATAAATCAAACTTCCAACAAATCCTTGTCGGATTTATAGAAAGTTTGATTGAAAAATATGCTTAATTAAGGGCACAATTCTATGCACTATGACTCAAATAACATATCTAACGATAATTTCATATTATAAATTATTTAATTTATTTTGGAATCTTTCTGCTTGAGTAATTGAGACACCCAAAAGCACAAATGTCGAAATTGATCTTTGTATTCAATTTAAAGTAATAAACAATGAGCATATTGAAATTTTACTCACTTATAGGGATTCCAAACCCTGTAAATTATCTCCTATGCATCTTTCATTTCATGTTGTCAAAATTTCATTTCTAAATTCATGAGAGGCTCCGAAGAATTAATTTTTTTATTTGAGAGTGTAATATTATCCATGTAGCAACCACAAGGAGGAAATTTCAATGCATTTCACAATATATGTTGCATGTGAAAAAAGGTGATGAATGCACAACAAAGAGCATTTAGAGAAGATTCATATCAATACACAACAATGCTTTATCGAGCCTAGAGACACTTTATATAAACCATTGTGAGGGAGATGTGTGATCTTGTCCACACTCAACATGGAATTGGAACATATCCCTATTAAAATACAATTAAAATACTCTCTAAAATGAAAAGAAATGTTGGCTATAATAAAAAACAATAATGAATATGCATGTTTAGTTCATTTTAACTGAAAGCAATATAATTGATCATGAGTCAAAGGATTCAACATCATGTTTATAACACCCATCCGGATGTAATTTGTAAAATAATTTAATTTCAGTCTAGGTCCTCGAAACCTCAAGAGAACAAGTCAGCCCTAGAAGAAACAAATCAGCCTGAGGAGAGATATTCAACCCAAATAGAAAGCCTATAAATAGATACATTTTCAACCTCATTTGGCACTCATCACCAACAAGTTCGATTTTCAATAACAAGGATGACGAAAGAGGAGTGAAGGTCAAGGAAAGAGAATAAAAGATATAAGAAGCAAGGAGAAACCATGGAAAAGGGAAAGGAAAAGTTTTTGGGCAATTTTCTCTTACACGTGTGAGTTTCTGGAGTGGTTGTAGGGCCTGTAATTTCTACAGTGACTACAAGTTTGAAATTCTATTACAGGAAGGGTCGAAATTCTGAGACTACCATTGTTGTAGAAGGGTTTGTCTTTGGTTACCCTAGTTTGACTATGATCCTATTGGAGAGAGTATTTGGAGGTATGACTTGGCGCTAAGAGTAGGGAAAATTTGATAGACCGACACAACAGATAGACGATAGACCGTTTGAATAAATATACAATACAAAAAAGAACAGAGAGAACGTTTGAACAATCAATCTATCAACAAAATGGCGCACAACATCAGAAATACAAATACAATTGATCCGAAAAAACGGCACATGTTATATGTATTCAGTATTAATTAGAATGAGAAACAACACTACCGTGGAATTGAACCATATCTCCATCGACTATCATGCGCACAAATATGAATATCATAATCAAAATGAAAATAATAGTATTAGATATGCCATAAATCACCATCATGCACACAAAATAATATTACTACCAAAATCCAAGTACCCAAACGAAACGTTGTCATCATAACCACTAATATTGATAACCACGCGTTCCCTTCTTGTTTTTCGAACGATTATTTGTTTATCCTTCCAAATATACAAGTACGAAACACTTTTCCCGTTGACTGACCCGACTTAAGAACACGATAATATTTTGATAATATTTTGGCAACCACACACGTAGTACTAACGTTGATACAATAATAATTTGGCATATAGATAGGTATAACCTTCAATAAGGATTTGGAATTTTTAACTTCTAAATTTTATTTATATGATTGACATTAACAAGTTTTAAAATAGGTTAAATGTATTTTAATTTTAAATAATACACTGAATCTCTTTTAATTTTGAAAGTTTGTTTATTAAATCAAACTATTTTGTTATTAGGAATTTGGCTTCTATGATCCATAAAATGTGTATACAAACTTTCGTTGAAAATCACAAGTATTAAAATTAAAATATTTTATTTCTTATTCATATTTAATCATTTTGTATTCTCATGAGATATTTCAATTCCGTAATCCATATACAATATTTTTTTCAAATTATATATTATAAAGCACAAGATTTTTTTTACCTTTAATTACTATATGTAAATTGATATCATATTATTTAATGTATACTTAAAATGATATGTCTGTTTGCATACGCGGTCTAATATAGTTTTCTTTTATGTAGTATTGTCTTTCTTTCAATTTCTATGTGTCAACTCCATGTTCATCACTCAAGGAACTAAATCTCTCCTACCTTTTAAGTTGTAAAAAGCAATAAGAACAAAAGAGAGAGAGAATTTTTTTACCTTCAATTGCCTACTATAAGTCAAAATAAAATTTTGGAGAGAGAGAGAGAGAGAGAGTGGACATTGTAATACATTATTTATGACTCACATTGAGAGACTTCTTTTTTTATCAATACTTTTCAATAATTCACCAGTCAAATCCATTTTAATGCAATTAATATCTCCCTCATTTTGGGAAGTATAAAAAACATATATTGTCCAAAGGGTGCATTCAAATGCAATGAATTAAATTTGGTTAATGCTTGTCCTATGGTCTCACATCCAAGGTTGAATGCCATGTCCATGCATGAGGTTTATGGCACCCCCGAACCCTATACGTCATTAATATGCATCCGTCAAAGCTCCAACCAGAATTTTCCTGCCATCTTGAGCTCTGATAGTTGTCTTCGCAAAGGAACCAGAGGAGGGTAATTAAACTACTATCGTTTATCGACAGAATATGGTCTTATTATTTATAATGTTGGTCTCTAAAAAGAAGATGTGAATTTCACCTTCACCAAATATGGTCTTATCATTTACAATGTTGGTATCCAAAAAGAAGATGTGAATTGTAGCTTCACTTGCGATGAGTATGTCCTCCCCTTTCTCAATGTGTCCATGAAATAAGGTTTGTGCTACATTATCTCATTTCTCCTTCTATATTTATTAATGCCCTTTCATGTGACTAATTCTAATACAATTTAATTCCTATTTTTCCTAAGAATCTATATGCATTAGATAACTTGGAAAATTTTAAAAATTGCATGAGGATGAGGGAATAGAAAGAGGAAAAAGGGGAGGAAGAAGAGGGAAATAAAGAGAGGTTGAGGAGGGAGAGGACGATATATTCCCTAAAATGACATTCCTTTTTTTTTTAAATTTATATTAGCAGCAATCAGTGGTGGAAATTAGAGTGATATCACGAGAGGTTATACACACGGCAAATCCTGCTTCAATATCTTTATTGACGCTTATATTACAATGTACAGAGCCACGCCCCCTTGCTTTGAACATCCCCAATCGACTCGGCGCGCCACGGGGGGCAACCACCTGCCCAGGCTAACTCACCAAACCCTGTAGCTCACGCACGAGAACGCCTTCCAACACCTCCCTTAGTGCCCATGGAAAACCGCATAGCTAACAATAATATTGATCTCTAGATATAACTGGTCTTCGTCAACACTTAAACCCACTCTGAAATCTCGCAAACACCGCTCTTTCTTCACTACCACATCTTCGAGTTGTCACTTGATCCATCTAATACATAACTTCTTCATACCATATTTGACGTACTTTGCAAGCGACACTTCTCGACCTTCCCGGAGCACGAGGGTCGGTGTTGATACTAAACCATCCTATAGACATACCCATGATATATTGAGCACATGGTATTCCATTATATTTCCAGAGTTATCTAGGAAGTCATTAAGGTACTCAATGTATTCAGAAGTCAGGTATACAAGGTGACCTCTTAAACAAATAATCAAATTAACCTACAATATTTTCCCGTGGCTCCGCATGACACCACAAGCTGATAACAAATTATTCATGATCAAATTAGTGATATGTTCTTGTGGCATTGTATGCATCCAGAACCACCAATTTGAAAATATTTTAATATGTTCTCTAATTGGTTCTTCATTTCATTTTTCACATTATAGTTGGACAATAACACACTATAATATAATAAAACCATAACACATGCCTAAACATTTTTACATCATAACAAAAAACCCAAAAATACTCAAACAAAACCAATGCCTTCTATTAACCTATGCATATCTCGATTAAAGAAATGTTGGTTGTGAAGATTCCAATGACATCATCATATCGTTGTTAATAGATCCTAATCCTGTCTCTATAACCAGTCTCATGACCTTTTATCGTGGTATGGCCAATAGTTTTCAGTTTGTAGGGTCTAGCTGTGGGAGACATCGATCTACATGGGAATTTCATCTACACTTAAAATATATATTTACGAATTATTTCCCCTCCTCCACATAGTTCGACCTTTTATTTTATAGCCGGTGACAGATCCTCCACATACTTCATGGTTCAATTTTGAGCTTGGTTTCGTATTTGACTTTTCCGAGGTCGCAACATGGCCTTCTCCCACACAAATCCATTATCCAACCCAATATCAGTGCAATATGGCAGCTTTGATGTGAAGAAATTATTTTCCAACATCCTTTATCATTTGTTGCAACATATGGGAGTGCAGTTGTTTATCGATGAGAGCGAATTTGAGTTGGAAAATTACTTTCCAAACAAAATACATCACTCTGCTTTCTTTCATTTTCTGTTCACATTGTCATTTTCTTTGCTTCTGTTCAAGGTGCATTTTAATATGTGATTGAAAGCTCGATAAATATCCAAAGTCGCATTTGTAGCACTGTGTTTCCATAAACCAGCCTTCATGGTTGGCCTAAATGACCTTTCCACAGTTGAAATATCAAAATTCCTTCTGTTCTTCCCATTATTATTTCTCTTTCCATATGGAAAAGACAATCCACTACTCAAATACACATTTATCTCTTGTTTCTTCACGAAAACCTGTGATGAGGTATTCAACACTAGGGCCTTCCACAATTGGTCATGAAATTTTCCTAACACCAAAATTGTACAAGCATGTTGTATAAAAAAAAATTCATTCCACATTTCGGCCACTTGATTTTAATCCTATATTACTGCTTGTACAAATTTAGAGGAAGCACGAATTAAAATCTAAGAAGGCCCTAGTGATTTCTTTTCCCAACCTAGTGACTAGATCAATCCAACCTTAGTTCTATACCAATATATTCAAATTGATCCCAACTCCATGATCCATTTAATGGTAAGCCATGGAATCATAAGGATGACCTTTGAATTGTTGGAAATGTAACCCGTTTCAATCTTTATAATTGTTGTTGTACTTATTTCAATATGTATATTATGGAAAAAACAAAAAAATAAAAGAAAAAATTATTATTTTAAAGCATGGGTTTCATGCCCAATATTGACGGTATACTAGATAAAAGCAGGGTATTCATGCTTCCATGGTTTGTTACGTCATAGGATTTATTGATCATGAGTCAAAGGAGTCAACATCATGTTTATAACACCCATCCAGATGTAATTTGTAAAATAATTTAATTTCAGTCTAGAAGGTCCTTGAAACCTCACGAGAATAAGTCGGCCCTAGAACAGAAAAATCAGCCTAAGGAGAGATATTCAACCCACATAGAAAGCCTATAAATAGAGACATATTCAACCTCATTTGGCACTCATCACCAACAAGTTCAATTTTCAATAACAAGGTTGAAGAAAGAGGAGTGAAGGTGAAGGAAAGAGAATAAAAGATATAAGAAGCAAGGAGAAACCCTGGTGAAGGGAAACGAAAAGTTTTTGGGCAATTTTCTCTTACACGTGTGAGTTTCTGGAGTGGTTGCAGGGCCTAGTTTGACTATGATCCTATTGGAGGGTCTATGCGGAGGGATGACTTGGTGCTAAGAGTAGGGAAAATTGGATGGGAGAAATCTCGCAAATGGGCTATTTTTTGGACATTTACAAAAAAAGAAAAAAGAAAAAAGAAATCCTATTTTTTTACATATATATGATTTAATGGATGATATTTGCCAAAAAATTACCAATTTTAATAGTAAATTACATGTTTTTTTATGTAGAATTTTTTTCCGATAATAATCACATTCAAATGAACATTGTCGACGCATTTCGAACCAACTAGTGTGTTTCATCATCAGGACTAGGTGAGAGATCAGATCCAGACGTTGAGTTTAAATAGATGCAAAAATGGCTAAACTATATGTTAGGATAACGACTAGTTTCACTATGAAATTTAATAATTGCTAGTTCTATTTTAATTAATCGAATTATTTACTTAATTATTAAATAAAATTATAACGGCTAGTTCTATTTAATTAATTTAAAAGTTTATTTATTTGATAAAATATTTTTATAAATATTTTTATTTTATTTAACTTAGTTAATTTTATTTTAAACGATAATAGTTGCCTAAAATTCTATATATATGAAAAATATTACATCCTTAAAAGATACCGTGGCTAGGAGGAGGACTTGGTCTAAAGTCTGGGTCTTTTTTGTCTCATTTGAAGCATATTCTATAATAAGAAGAAAGTTTATTTAGGAGTTTTTCCCTTTAGTTGAGTTTCTCACCGGCTAAGAGCCTAATATCTATTTCCTCTTGTTTATTTTACCATTATTTTTCTTCATATTTGTTTTTTGATGGAAATATCTAAATTGAAAGGAACACGAGAATATTAACTAAGTTCACAGAGGTTAATAAGTTGAAACCCGAAACCCCTAAGCTTCCACATAGCATTTTTAACATGGTATCAAATCTAAGGTGAACAATAAGGAAATTGGTCTACAAGCCGTCTTGTGGACACAAAAGAAGGGTTTGCTTGTCAAATGGAATCATTTGTGGAAGGACACAAGAAAAGAAGGAAAATACCTACTTTTCTAGAAGGGGGGTTTCTACATTGAAGAAGATCAATACTACATCAAGCCCTCATCAGAGGAAGATCTTTTCAAGAATCTAAAGTAGGTTTAGCACGTTTGAGATGTAGGAAAGACAAGTTGTAGAATCAAGTGTTGGAAGAGAGACCTCATTGACCGTGGGAATATTTGTCTTGCTCAAAAGAATACTATAAAAAGGTTAATTGATATCTGCGAAGATTGAAGATGCACTCATTGGTATAAATATTTAAATAAAGCATCGAATAATATTTTTATCATTCATCTTGAAATTTGTTGTTGGAGAATCCTGAGGAATATCTTTCAAGAGGACATTATTGTAGTATCTTCAAATATCTTAGAATGTCAAAAGGTTGGAGACATGATCAAAGAAAAGGATAATATTGAGTTTATTTATGGTAAGTATCATGTATGACTCCATTTATGAATTTAAAGGTGATAAGGGTTCTTTCTTCAAGGAGAGCAATAAGCTTGTTGGAGCATCGAATTTTGTAACGTGGAAGAAAAGGATAGACCTAGCACTTACTAAACATGAGGTAAGGGAGTATGTTACTGGTGGAATTACTGAATCTAGCAAAGAAAACACTCAAGAAATAGTGAAGTACAAGAACGGGGAAATAAGGACACAAAGGATCATAGTTGAATCCATTAAGCATCCTCTTATTCCATTTGTTGCAAATTTGAAAATTTCCCAGGCTACGTATGAAAAGCTAGTGAACTTGTACTATGTAAGTACATTAGGAAAAAATATGTTTTTGTGGAAAAAGATATATAGAATAAAGAAATAAAAGTATGAGGAAAACAATCCTCTCTCGTGAATATATCTCAGTTAAGAGACCACTTGCAGGGGCTTGGAGAAGCGATTTCTGATACAAAAATGACCATTTGTATACTGAATGCATTGCCACTAGAATGGAGTGTCTTCATAAAAAGAATATAATCTAAGAAAGATTGAACTCCCTTTGATTTTTTGTGGGACCAATGCATTTAGGAAGAATCTATAATCAAGGTAAAATAATGAAAATGGATCAAATGAATGGTCCCAAGCCTCACTAGCTAGTGTTAAGCAACTAAAGAAAAGCAAGTTTGGAAAGTCCAAGAAGAAAGATATGTCTAAAGTTCAATGCTTTAAGTGCAATGGTTTTGGGCACTTAAAGAGGGGATTTCCAAGCTAATAGAACAACAAGAGAAAGGAAAGAAGAGAGACTCACATAGCTGAAGAAATGGGAGAAACTGGGAAGAAGCCAAGGAAAAGAAGACGTGGAAATATCTTTAATTTTGAAAAAGGCACTCTATTTTTCACAATATTGTCCAGTTATTTTCATTTCCTTTTGGGGCAAATAGTAGTTTTTTATATAAGAGTCTTGATTTTCCATAACATCATAGAGAGAAGCATGTGATAATATCATATGTAGAGTCTACTTGATTAAGGAGCCTTTTATAAATCATTTAGTCTTTGAACATAAATAAACAATCCATTTTGTATATTATTAGAGGTATTCATATTGCTTATATGGATCATCATGATCCTAGAAGAAGCATCATTTTCGAAGGTTCTTGGAAGAAGAAGTATGACAAGGTTAGTATACATTCAATATATTATGGAAACAATAGTGTTAAAAGGATGAAAGAATGCAATGATTCAGGTTGTGGTGTTATCATATGACTAGATGATGGAATAAGAAGCATATGAATGCATATTGAAAATTTCTCTTGGATAAGATTCATATGTACAAAAATATTGCAACATGCTTAATATGCTTATGTGATGTTTAACAAAAGAATTTGACTTACTTAAGGATAAAGAAATAATAATTTCTCTAGAATATGTAAAATAAAGATTGAACATCCAGTATAACCTTTGATGGAAAAGTATTAACTTGGTAATCAAGTTTAATACTTGGGAACTCTGATGCATGAAGGAAGTTTCGTATGGAGATGGACCATGAGGTTGTTGATGCTTGGACGAAAATTCATCATGATATGGTAAGTATTGATTTTAGTGGTGTTGATTATCACAAGGTTAGCGTGTTGTCTTTCTACTTTGAAGGATGTTGCGGGAATACATGATGACAGTTGAAGCAAGTTCAAATGTATGGATGGAATGTATGACGAATGTTGAGGGAAGCTCAATATTTGATACCTAGAAACTGTGAAGTTAAGACATGCTCATATTGGGATTGAAAGGTAGTATTATAAGAAGATAACCTAGAGGTCAATAAAGGAGATAACTTTCATGTAAAAACTATGATCATCTTGAGGTTTGGAAATTCTCAATATAATGCATTCGTTAATAATATGAATATGAAAGTGATGATCGAGAAAGATGTCATGGATCCTATCACAAGACTAAGAACTGAAGTTGGCTCCATGATACCTCAGATGGAAGAAACCTGGATCCAAGAGACGCGAAAGAAAGAGGGAGCCTTATAGCTTTGAATATCAAGTAGTTGAAACTCTAAGGAATAAAAGCTATAAGCCTTATGGAGACGACTTCCCATATTGAAAGGAAGTCAGGAACCTCCTCTGGTTTTGAGAGGGAGTGAAGGAGTCTCCTCAAATAGGAATAAGGATCTGTTCTCAAGAATAAAAGTAGAATGGGGACATCCTCTCTAGATGAGAGGGTTGATGATGGTCATTGCACATGCATTATTTTCTTCGTATGAAGAAAGAATGGTGGAGGATTCTATAAGCATTTGTGGATTCCTTGAAGATGGAAAATCAAATAAAGGAAAGGTATCGACACTCTTTGAGGATAGGACATGTATCAAAGATAAGAGTGGTCGAAGAAGATCGATATTATTTGAGGATTTGGTATTGTAGATACAAAACAATAATATTCCTAAAAGTACATATCATGTGAACATACAGATGGGATACGTGCCTTGTAGAGGTAGTGGTGTATCACACATAAACACTCCCAACATAATGCTCTTGAATGAAATATAGCTTTTCTAGTTATGCCTCACAGATAGTGGTGGTCATAATGATGATCCTTATAACTGGCTTGTCAATCTAACTCTTTCTACAAGAACTCTTCATTTTGAGAATGGTTTTTTATTGATTGTACAATTATGAAAACCTCCCTAAGTAAGAGGGATTATTGGAAATGTAACTTGTTTCGGTATACATAATTTTTGTTGTACTAATTTTAATGTGTATCTTATGTAACAAAAAAAAGAAGAAAATAAAATGTTATCATTTTAAACGTTGGGCTTCATGCTCATTATTGACGGTCTTCTAGGTAAAACAACATTGTTCATGCTTCTAGGGTTTATTAGGTCGTAGTATTTATTGTAATCGGTCAAAAGAGTCAACATCATGTTTATAAGACCCATCCAGGAAAGATGTAGTTTGTAAACTAATTTATTTTGAGTCTATAAGGTCCTGAAAACCTCAAGAGCACAAGTCATCCCTAGAAGAGACAAGTCGGCCTCAGGAGCGTTATTCGACCCACACGGAAAGGTTATAAATAGAGACATCTTCGACCTCATTTGACACTCATCACCAACAATTTCAATATGCGTTAAGAAGGAAAATGAAAGAGGAGAAATTGTAAAGGAAAGTGAAGAAAAGATAAAATAAGCAAGGAGAAACCCTAGCGAAGGGAAAGGATAAGTTTTTTGTGAAATTTCCTCTCACACGTGTGAGTTTCTATAGGAGTTGTATGGTGTGAAATTTCTGCAGTGACTGAAGGTCTGAAATTCTACTGCAGGAAGGGTTGGAATTCTTATATTGTTTTTGTTACATAATGGTTTATCTTTAGATGACCTAATTTTACTATGATCTTATTGGAGGGTCTCTTTCGAGGGTTGACTTGGTTCTAGGAGGACTTGGTATAAATTTTGGGTCTTTGTTGTCTCATTTGAAGTAGATTCTATAATAAGAAGAAGAGTGTTTTTGGTTATTCCCCTTGGAGGGGCTTTGCCGTGGCTGAAAGCCTAATCTTTGTTTCCTCTGTTGCTACTTTTTTCTTTCTTCAAATCTGTTTGATGACGGAATAAATAATATTAACTAAGTTCACAAGAAAATGTTAAGGTTAAGGAAAATTGGAATTAATAAGACACCAAATTTCATTTTTCCAACATGAAATAAAATCATCATCAAACCCCTCCTCATTCATAAAATTCCATGATTATTACACTAGACAATTCGTCCGAACAAATATGATAAATTTATACTAAAAATAAAGAATCTATACTATGAGGGTTGCTTTCCTTAGAATTATAGATTTAATAAGTTTTGAAATGTAGAAAAAGAGAACATATGAATGTGAAGTCACTCATAACCATAATAATGAAATATATGACTAGGAAACCTTTTTGAGAGAAAACCTAGGCGGAAGGTGAGGCTGCTCTACTCTTTCTTTCTTTGAATTCAAATGTATGCAAGTACAAAGAAGTGTGGTCGGTTTTCCTATGTGTTCCTCTACTACACACACCACCTCTAATTTTTTTGTCGCTATCAACTCTAGGAAGCTCTACTCATCTATGGAACAAAATGCACTCAAATGGAATGAAACATCCTTTCCTCCTACTATCATAGTTATAACACAACTCGATAGACTCCTAGCGAGTAGGTTTGAATCCTTCAACTCTTAACTAGATTTACAATATCAACTCTTTTAGAGTCTTCTTCATCGTGATCACATTTATAACCCATTTTCCATGAATACTGGGGGTTGATGTTTTATTCTCTCAAATCGTGGTGGTAAAAATAGAAAGTTCAAGTACTGGGTGGAATAAATTTTGCATGTACAAACTCTGATTTAGGAAATTGTTACACTTTTGGAAAGGTATTAAATAGCTCTAAGGCACATCACAATTATGCACCAAATTTGTATCCTCAGAGCACCATTTCATGCCTCAAATTGCTTCTGCAAGTCTTTAGACCTGAATTCACTGAACTAGGACCCACAACTAAAAATGGTCCTCTCATTTTATTACTCCAATGCTCTACTCTAAAGGCATAGATATAGACAGCAAATAATATAATGATCCATTCCATATCTCCTTCTCCTTCCTAACTTCCTCTTATATATCTACTTAAATTTTCTAGTTCTTGGTATGCTAATTTGTTACAAAATCATAAATATTTTTTCATAGTAAATTGTTTGCATGCCACTTCATTGTGAAATCGAATAGAGTGGACAGAACTAATGTGCTTAATTCTAGTTAATAATAATAAGCTAGTATATCATTAAATCAAGTTCAATTAGGAATTTGTTAAATGAACTTTCATAGGGGAAATAAGATATCATTAATTCAGATATAAATTCAAAATAAAAATTGTATGCATTTCTCCATACTTGTAATGGACTATGATTTGGGGCACTTTAAGTATCTAGTGTTTTAGCTCCTTCTTCCGAAACCTAGCAATAGCAGTTTTCTTAAAATTGTAATTTTTTTATTTTTGAAATATGTTTTTTAATATAAAAGGGGGACTTAGTGATCTAAAAAACCTCGGGCCACTTGAACTATTTATATTACATAAATCAAACTTCCAACAAATCCTTGTCGGATTTATAGAAAGTTTGATTGAAAAATATGCTTAATTAAGGGCACAATTCTATGCACTATGACTCAAATAACATATCTAATGATCATTTCATATTATAAATTATTTAATTTATTTTGGAATCTTTCTGCTTGAGTAATTGAGACACCCAAAAGCACAAATGTCGAAATTGATCTTTGTATTCAATTTAAAGTAATAAACAATGAGCATATTGAAATTTTACTCACTTATAGGAATTCCAAACCCTGTAAATTATCTCCTATGCATCTTTCATTTCATGTTGTCAAAATTTCATTTCTAAATTCATGAGAGGCTCCAAAGAATTAAATTTTTTATTTGAGAGTGTAATATGATCCATGTAGCAACCACAAGGAGGAAATTTCAATGCATTTCACAATATATGTTGCATGTGAAAAAAGGTGATGAATGCACAACAAAGAGCATTTAGAGAAGATTCATATCAATACACAACAATGCTTTATCGAGCCTAGAGACACTTTATATAAACCATTGTGAGGGAGATGTGTGATCTTTTCCACACTCAACGTGGAATTGGAACATATCCTTATTAAAATACAATTAAAATACTCTCTAAAATGAAAAGAAATGTTGGCTATAATAAAAAAACAATAATGAATATGCATGTTTAGTTCATTTTAATTGAAAGCAATATAATTGATCATGAGTCAAAGGATTCAACATCATGTTTATAACACCCATCCGGATGTAATTTGTAAAATAATTTAATTTCAGTCTAGAAGGTCCTCGAAACCTCAAGAGAACAAGTCGGCCCTAGAAGAGACAAATCAGCCTGAGGAGAGATATTCAACCCAAATAGAAAGCCTATAAATAGATACATTTTCAACCTCATTTGGCACTCATCACCAACAAGTTTGATTTTCAATAACAAGGATGACGAAAGAGGAGTGAAGGTCAAGGAAAGAGAATAAAAGGTATAAGAAGCAAGGAGAAACCATGGCAAAGGGAAAGGAAAAGTTTTCGGGCAATTTTCTCTTACACGTGTGAGTTTCTGGAGTGGTTGTAGGGCCTGTAATTTCTACAGTGACTACAAGTTTGAAATTCTATTACAGGAAGGGTCGAAATTCTGAGACTACCATTGTTGTAGAAGGGTTTGTCTTTGGTTGCCCTAGTTTGACTATGATCCTATTGGAGAGAGTATTTGGAGGTATGACTTGGCGCTAAGAGTAGGGAAAATTTGATGGGAGAAATTTCGCAAATGGGCTATTTTTTGGACATGTTCTGAAAAGAAAAAGAAAAAGAAAAAAAAATCCCTATTTTTTTACATATATATGATTAAATGGATGATATTCGCCAAAAAATTACCAATTTTAATAGAAAATTACATGTTTTTTATTGAATGTTTTCCTACGTTCTATACCTGTGAATTTTTAAACGATAATAGTTGCCTAAAATACTATATATATGAAAAATATTACATTCTTAAAAGATACCCTGGATAGGAGGAGGACTTGGTCTAAATTCTGGGTCTTTCTTGTCTCATTTGAAGCAGATTCTATAAGAAGAAGAATATTTTTTCTAGGTTTTCCCTTTGGATGATTTTTTCCTTGGCTAAGAGCCTAATATCTATTTCCTCTTTTGCTACCATTATTTTTCTTCATATCTGTTTGATGAAAATAACTAAATGAAAGAACACAAGAATATTAAATAAGTTCACAAGAAAATATTAAGGTTAAGGAAAATTGAAAATAATAAGCTTCCACATAGCATTTTCCCAACATGGTATCAGAGCTAAGGTGAACAATAAGGAAATTGGAAGGATCATTTTGTGGACACAAAGAAGGGTTTACTTTTCAAATGGAATCATTTGTGGAATGACACAAGAAAAGAAGAAAAATACCTATTTTTCTAGAAGGGGGGTTTCTACATTGAAGAAGATCAATACTACATCAAGCCCTCATCAAAGGAAGATCTTTTCAAGAATATAAATTAGGTTTAGAAAGTTTGAGATGCAGGAAAGACAAGTTGTAGAATCAAGTGTTGGAAGAGAGACCTCATTGACCTTGGGAATATTTTTCTTTCTCAAAAGAAGACGATAAAAAGGATAATTGATCTCTCTGAAGATGCACTCATTGGTACAGATATTTAAATAAATCATCAAATAATATTGGTATCATTCATCTTGACATTTGTTGTTGGACGAATCCTAGTGATCATCTTTCAAGGACATTATTGTAGTATCTTCAAATATCTTGAAGATATCAAGAAGGTTGGAGACATGATCAAAGAAAAAGAGAATATTGGTTATCAAGTAAGTATCATATTATGACTCCATTTATGAATGTACAGGTGATAAGGGTTCTTTCTTCAAGGAGAGCAATAAGCTTGTTGGAGCATCGAATTCCGTAGCGTGGAAGAAAATGATAGACCTAGCACTTACTGAACATGAGGTAAGGGAGTATGTTACTGGAGGAATTACTGAAGCTAGCGAAGAAAACACTCAAGAAATAGTGAAGTACAAGAACGGGGAATTAAGGGCACAAAGGATCATAGTTGAATCCATTGAGAATCCTCTTATTCCATTTGTTGCAAATTTGAAAATTTCCCAGGCTACATATGACAAGCTAGTGAACTTGTACTATGTAAGTACATCATGAAAAAATATGTTTTTGTGGAAAAAGATATATAGAATGAAGAAATAAAAGTATGAGGAAAATAATCCTTTCTCGTGAATATATCTCAGTTAAGAGACCACCTGCAGGGGCTTGGAGAAGGGATTTCTTATTCAAAAATGACTATTTGTGTACTGAATGCATTGCCACTAGAATGGAGCATCTTTGTAACAAGAATATAATCCAAAAAAGATTCAACTCCCTTTGATTAGTTGTGGGACCAATGCATTTAGGAAGAATCTATAATCAAGGTAAAATAATGACAATGGATCAGATGAACGGTCCCAAGCCTCACTAGCTATGGAAACAATAGTGTTGAAAGGATGAAGGAATGAAATGATTTAGGTTGCGATGTTATTATAGGACTAGATGATGGAATAAGAAGCATGTGAATGCATATTGAAAATTTCTCTTGTATAAGATTCATAAGTACAAAAATATTGTAACATGCTTAATATGATTATGTGATGTTTAACGAAAGAATTTTGACTTACTTAAGGATAAAGAAATAATAATTTCTCTAGAATATGTAAAATAATGATTGAACATCCAGTATAACCTTTGAAGGAAAATTATTAACTTGGTAATCAAGTTTAATCCTTGGGAACTCTAATGCATGAAGAAGTTTCGTATGGAGATGGACCATGAAGCTGTTGATGCTTGGACAAGTAGTTCATCATGATATGGTAAGTATTATTTTAATTATTGTTGATTATCTCGTTAACATATTTTCTTTCTACTTTATAGGATGTTGCCATAATACATGATGACAGTTGAGGCAAGTTCAAATGTATGGATGGAATGTATGAAGAATGTTGAGGGAAGCTCAATATTTGATACCTAGAATCTGTGAAGTCAAGACATGCTCGAATTGGGATTGAAAGGTAGTAGTATAAGAAGATAACCTAGAGGTCAATAAAGGAGATAACTTTCATGTAAAAGCTATGATCATCTCGAGGTTTGGAAATGCTCAATATAATGCCTTCATTAATAATATCAATATGAAAGTGATGATCGAGAAACATGACATGGATCCTATCACAAGACTAAAAATTGAAGTTGTCTCCATGATACCTCATATGGAAGAAACATGGATCCAAGAGATGCGAAAGAAAGAGGGAGCCTTATAGCTATGAATATCAAGTAGTTGAAACTCTCATGAATAAAAGCTATAAGCCTTATGGAGATGACTTCCCATATTGAAAGGAAGTCAGGAATCTCCTCTAGTTTTGAGAGGGAGTGAAGGAGTCTCCTCAAATAGGAGTAAGGATTTGTTCTCAAGAATAAAAGGAGAATAGGGACATCCTCTCTAGATGAGAGGGGTTGACGATGGTCATTGCACATTCATTATTTTCTTCGTATGAAGAAAGAATGGTGGAGGATTATATAGGAATATGTGGTTTCCTTGAGGATGGAAAATCAAAGAAACGAAAGGTATCGACACTCTTTGAGGATAGGACATGTATCAAAGATAAGAGTGCTCGAAGAGGACCAATATTATTTGAGGATTTGGTATTATAGATACAAAATAATAATATTCCTAAAAGTACATATCTTGTGAACATACAGATGGGATACGTGCCTTGCAGAGGTAGTGGTGTATCTCACATAAACACTCCCAACATAATGCTCTTGAATGAAATATAACTTTTCTAGTTATGCCTCACAGATAGTGGTGGTCATAATGATGATCCTTATAACTGGCTTATCAATATGACTCTTTCCATGAGAACTCTTCAGTTTGAGAATGATTTTTTATTGGTTGTACAATTATGAATACCTCCCTAGGTAAGAGGGATTATTGGAAGTGTAATTAGTTTCGGTATTCATAATTTTTGTTGTACTAATTTTAATATGTATCTTATGTAACAAACAAAAGAAGAAAATAAAATGTTATTATTTTAAACGTTGCACTTCATGCTCATTATTGATGATCTTCTAGGTAAAAGAACATTTTTCATGCTTCTAGGGTTTGTTAGGTCATAGTATTTATTGTAATCGGTCAAAAGAGTCAACATCATGTTTATAAGACCCATCCAAGAAAGATGTAATTTGTAAATAATTTATTTTTAGTCTAGAAGGTCCTGGAAACCTCAAGAGCACAAGTCAGCCCTAGAAGAGACAAGTTGGCCTCAAGAGCGTTATTCGACCCACATGGAAAAGTTATAAATAGAAACATCTTCGACCTCATTTGACACTCATCACCAACAATTTCAATCTGCATTAAGAAGGAAAATGAAAGATGAGAAAATGTAAAGGAAAGTGAAGACAGGATAAAAGAAGTAAGGAGAAAGCCTAGCGAAGGGAAAGGGTAAGTTTTTGAGAAATTTTCTCTCACACGTGTGAGTTTCTATAGGAGTTGCAGGGTGTGAAATTTCTGCAATGACCGTGGGTCTGCAATTGTACTGCAAGAAGGGTTGGAATTTTTATATTGTTGTTGTTGCGGAATGGTTTGTCTTTAGATGACCTATTTTTACTATGATCTTATTGGAGGGTCTCTTTGGAGGGTTGACTTGGTTCTAGGAGGACTTGGTCTAAAGTTTGGGTCTTTGTTGTCTCATTTGAAGTAGATTCTATAATAAGAATAAGAGCGTTTTTTGGTTTTTCCCCTTGGAGGGGTTTTGCAGTGGCTGAAAGCCTAATCCCTGTTTCCTCGATTGCTACTATTTTTTTTTCTTCATATATGTTTGATGAAAAGGTCTAGATGAAAGAACAAAGAAGATTAACTAAGTTCACAAGAAAATATTAAGGTTAAGGAAAATTGGAATTAATGAGATACCAAATTTCATTTTTCCAACATGAAGTAAAATCACCCTCAAACCCTCCTTATCCATAAAATTCCATGATTATTACACTAGACATTTCGTCCGAAAAAATATGATAAATTGATACTAAAAATCAAAAACTTATACTATGAGGGTTACTTTCCTTAGAATTATAGATTTAATAGGTTTTAAAATGTAGAAAAAAGAGAACATATGAAAGTGAAGTCACTCAAAACCATAATAATGAGATATATGACTTAGGAAGGCTTTTTGAGAAAAAACCTAGGTGGAAGGTGAGGCTGCTCTACACTTTCTTTCTTTGAATTCAAATGTATGCAAGTACAAAGAAGTGCGGTCGGTTGGCCTATGTGTTTCTATACTGCACACACCATCTCTAATTTTTCTCTCGCTATCAACTCTAAGATGCTCTACTCGTCTATGGAACAAAATGCACCCACATGGAATGAAACCTCCTTTCCTCCTACTATCCTAGTTATAACACAATTGATAGACTCCTAGCGAGTAAGTTTGACTCCTTCAACTCTTAACTAGATTTATAATATCAACTCTTCTAGAGTCTTCTTCATCATGATCACATTTATAACCCATTTTCCATGAATATTGGGGGTTGATGTGTTATTCTCTCAAATCATGGTGGTCAAAATAGAAAGTTCAAGTACTGGGTGGAATAAATTTTGCATGTACAAACTCTGATTTAGGAAATTATTACACTTTTGGAAATGTATTAAACATCTCTAAGGCGCATCACAATTATGCACCAAATTTGTATCCTCAAAGCACCATTTGATGCCTCAAATTGCTTCTACAAGGCTTTAGACCCTAATTCACTGAACTAGGACCCGCAACTAAAAATGGTCCTCTCATTTGATTACTCCAATTTTCTACTCTAAAGGCATAAATATAGACAACAAATAATATAATGATCCATTCCATATCTCCTTCTCCTTCCTAACTTCCTCTTATATATCTACTTAAATTTTTTAGTTCTTGATATGCTAGTTTGTTACAAACTTATAAATATTTTGTCATAGTGAATTGTTTGCATGCCATTTCATTGTGAAACTCTAATAGAGTGGATAGAACCAATATGCTTAATTCTAGTTAATAATAATAAGCTAGTATATCATTAAATCAAGTTTAGTTAGGAAGTTGTTAAATGAACTTTCATAGGGAAATAAGATATCATGAATTGAGATATAAATTCGAATATAATTTGTATGTATTTCTCCATGGACTATGATTTGGGGCACTCTAACTATCTAGTGTTTTAGCTTCTTTTTCAAAAACCTAACAGTAGCATTTTTCCTTAAATTGTAATTTTTTGTTTTTGAAATGTGTTTTTTAATAGAAAAGGGGATTTAGTGTTGTAAAAAAAACTCGGGCCACTTGAACGATGTAGATTACATAACTCAAACTTAGAAAGTTTGATTGAAAAAGGTGCTTAATAAAGGGCACAAGGCTATGCACTATGACTTCAATAACATATATAATGATCATTTCATATTATAAATTATTTGATTTATTTTGGAATATTTCTACTTGATTAATTGAGACACCCAAAAGCAAAAACGTTGAAATTGATCTTTGTATTCAATTTAAAGTAATAAACAATGAGCATATTGAAATTTTAGTCACTTATAGGAATTCCAAACCCTGTAAATTATCTCCTCTGCATCTTTCATTTCATGTTGTCAAAATTTCATTTCTAAATTCATGAGAGGCTACAAAGAATAAATCTTGTTATTTGAGAGTGTAGTATGATCCATGTAGCAACCACAAGGAGGAAATTTCAATGCATTTCACAATATATGTTGCATGTGAAAAAGGGTGATGAATGTACAACAAAGAGCATTTATAGAAAATTCACATCAATATACAACAATTCTTGATTGATCCTAGAGGCACTTTATATAAACCATTGTGAGAGAGATGTGTGATCCTGTCCACTCTCAACGTGGAATTGGAACATATCCTTATTAAAGTACAATTAAAATACTCTGTAAATTGAAAAGAAATGTTGGCTATAATAGAAAACAACAATGAATATGCATGTTTAGTTCATTTTAATTAAAAGCAATATAAAATAGATTATAAATATATCATTATATTACATTTACATAAACTTAATAATTAAATTTCAATTTGAAAACCAATCAAACGCACTCATCGTCATCACATAAAGAAAAAAAGAAATAAATAAAAAATACGATATATGATACATATCGCCTAAGCAGTTGAAATATAATTGATGAAATAATAATGGTTAACTCAAATAGCATATACACAGGACCATATGCTGAGATATGGCGGTAAACAATAATTGTGAATTGATGAAATAATAATGGTTAACTGAAATAGCATTTACAAAGGACCATATGCTGAGATACGGCGTTAAACAATGATTGTGAATTGGTGAAATAATAATGGTTAACTGAAATAGCATTTACAAAGGACCAATGCTGAGATATGGCGTTAAACGATAATTGTGGTATGATTCGAGTTGAGGAGGTTTGTCAACCAACATCGACGAGTTTGTTCTATGATTGGAGGAGGTTTCTAAACCAATGGGCAGATTCCCTGGCTTGTCGCTTTAAGTTGTCGTTGTAATCAACATAATATAAACCAAATCGATAGTCATATCCACTCGCCCACTCAAAGTCGTCCAGAAGCGACCAAACCACATAACCTCGGACATCCGCTCCCTCCCTGCAATTCAAATTACAGAGCGCTGGTTAATAACTCACACTCCACATGGCAAACTCAAACTCAAATAACAGCAACAGCAAATACGTGTATACGCACGCACACACGCACCTTATGGCTTCAAGTAGGTATGACAGATGTTGAGAATGGTACTCCACTCGCCTCGAATCATGCAATGCTTCTTCAAGCGGGGTTGTGCCATTGTCGAAATCAGCATACCCTAGTAATCAAAATTCAATTCATGTTGTGTTGTGCGTAATGATCAGATCCATATTATATTATTTTTGACTGAATTAGATGATATTATTGACATTAAGTAACATTGTCGCGTAGCGTACCTGTCTCAGTGACGTATATGGGAGGATTGTTATAGCGGTGCTTCGTATAGTTGATCACATCCCTTAATCCAGCAGGATAAGATCTAAAGAGCTCACACCTTCCTGCAAACGGGGAGATATATATAATTATAATATTAACTTCAAAGTAAGAGTAAGTTGTCACGAAATTATAGAGTATTTTTAATATAAAAATTAAATGTTTAAACACTTACATCGGATCCGATGTAAACTCCGTTTACTTCATCTGAACCACCACCAAAGAAGGAAGTTTTTTAATACCAAAACATATGCAATATTGCACCATGGAAGAATTAAAATAAAAATAGCATGAGTCACTTGATGTGTTGGAATTTGATTGACCACTTTGCCAAGAAATTAAGTGATAATTAAAGCAGTACATATCAAACTTACATGATATATTTGCCCGGGCGTCCAGAACGTAGTCAGTGTCCACGGAATTTTGTGGATTGGGATTGTTGATGGTAAAGTCTGTTGAGTAATAATTAAAACCAAGAAAGTCGAATGAGCCTTTCAGATCTTTGGCCTCTTCACTGCTGAATAGTGGCAAGCGTGCTCCCACCAAGCTTCGCATAGAGTCAGGGTACTTCCCCGATGTTAGCGGATCCAGAAACCTGTAATAATTGGACAGGAAAAATTAATTACACTTCACTTCACATCTCGAGTAGGCATGGATATGGCTGGAAGGAAAACTTCAAGGTTCAATATCAATCCCATCCTAATTGTCCGGAAAGGCCGAACCTAGAGCTAGGCTAGGGGAGACCGAATCCTAATTTTCCCTTTGACAAGTTTCCATTAATTTTTGTAATGCAGCCCAACTAGCATGAATGAATATGTTTTGGCATCCGGACAAATTAAATTTGAAATTGTTCATCGAGATTGAACGCACTTCAAAAGCACAAATTGAAATTGAATTACAAAATTAATTTTTGGATTTTCTTTTTGATATTTGTGCTCGTTAAACATACCATCCTATTCTGAAGTCAATTGCTCTCTGAGTAGCCTCTTGATCGAGCAAAGAGTTTGAGTATGGCACCATCCAGTTCACCACAAGTGATATGCCTATGGAACCCTTCTGCTTCCCCTGCAATTTATTTTGCGACATTTGAGTGTGTGTGTTTATATTCAAGAGACGTATGTATGTATGTTTAGCGCTGTTACATCTTAAAACAACAGAAGAACATAACCTCACCTGGTATTTAGTCCTATATAATTTAAAAACAACAGAAGAACATAACCTCACCTGGTATTTAGTCCTATATAATTTAACGGCGGCACTATGTGCTAGAAGCATATTATGGGTTACTATGTAAGGCTCTGTTGCAGAGTTCCCTGCTGTACAGTTTCCAAATCCGGGCGAACAGCGACCCGGTGCGTGAAGCCCTAGATCGTAGCCAAATAATGAGAAGGTGAGCGGTTCGTTTATAGTTGTCCAATACTTCACACGGTCTCCGAAAGCCCGAAAACATTCTTCTGCGAACATGCCAAAATCGTCCCTGAGAGAGAGAGAGAGAATATATCACGTCAGAATCAGAAACAGGCACGATGTTATGTTATGTTGTATGTTTTAGAGGAGTGAAAAGAGAATTAGGAGAGTGAATCATCTTACACGACTCTTTTACTACGGAATCCCCCGTACTCGTCCTCCAGAGCTTGCGGCATGTCCCAATGATACAGTGTCACGAAAGGCTCCATACCTACATGAACATTCATGAATAGATATATATATAAATAAACACGTGCGTGCAAAATAGAGCTCTACTCAACAACGAGGGCAAGGGGGGGCAAATGATTATGATGATTTTGTAATACCATTCTTGAGCAGCTCGTTGATGAGATTATTGTAATAAGTGATCCCCTCTTCATTGACTCCTCCGTGTCTTGGTGATCCTTCTGAAGACATTAATTAATGGAAATAAGAGACTAGCCAATCATCACAGAAACGATCAATCCATTGTTGCGTTGAGTCAGTTACGTGTATTGATTCAACTTACTAGGAAATATGCGCGACCAGGAAATAGAAAAACGAAACAGGTCCATTCCCATGTATTTGAGATGCTGAACATCCTCCTGCAGATTACAATATTACAGCTCCATAATTAATTCCATCATGCAGATTACAATATTACAGCTCCATAATTAATTCCATCAAGTTACAGCTACAACTAGGCTCAAAGAATAGTGCATAACGGCCAAGTTGTACCTTATAGCGGTGGTATTGGTCTACTGCAACATCACCATCCTTTCCATCTTCAATTTTACCTGCAAGTCAACGTTCAATAACAACAAATAAATAAAAACAGCCAGATGGAAGGTGTAGCTATATATATATATATATCTATGTGTACTGAACCTTGAATGTGGGAGAATGTGTCCCAGATGCTGGGTCCTTTCCCGCCCTTGCGGGCAGCTCCCTCTACCTGTAAAAGAAGTTTCAGTCAGAATTTTGTGATGACTCGGAAAAAAAACTGTATTAATAATACATACAGTGAATGAATGGATCTATGGGGTGATAGAAGCTGGAATTACCTGATAAGCAGATGACCCGGCACCAAATTTGAAGCCCTTGGGGAAGCTGCTTCTACCGAGATATTGTGGAGAAGTTGCATCAACTACGATCATGATCAGAAGATAAAGTGAAAGCAAACATAAGCAGAATGAGCATAGACCCTGAATTTTAGCCATCTCAGCTTTCACAACGGGATCCCAATGTATATTTATTCCGTTAATTAATTGAATCAAGATGCTAATTTATAGTCTCGTGGAGTGCAATGGAAAGCAGTGCTTTTGCCTTGAAGCGATCCCAATGGAATGGAAGTGGGTTTTGCTTTCAATTGAATTGCGATCCCAATTTATAGTCGCCTGGAAGACGTTTCTGATCAAGAAAACACCACACCTCGCACTTGATCCATCTGGTAAGGATTTTTCAATTTTGGTTGGCGTTGTTGAAGTGGTTAGAGGCGCCATTCCACTTCAATCATCCTAGATCTATAACGTGGATTGTTTGACGTTGACTTGGTCAGACGCACCATTCCACTTCAAAAATAAAATATATACATACATAACAGAAGCTGAAGACCCCTTCAAATCTATATCTGTATGTTGAAAATCTATTCACACAACACACATCTATCTATATCTGTATGTTGAAAATCTATTCACACAACACAGATCTATCTATCTATATCTGGTTGGCGTTGACTGGCGCCATTCGCACTACAAGGTGAAATGGTTGGCGTTGACTGGCGCCATTCGCACTACAACAAAACAATATATATATATATATATCTCTAGGGCGTCGTTCCCCTTCAAATCTATTCACAGCACAGGTTGCACGTGCGGGTCGTCGTTACTACTTCCCGGGGAGATGAGATGAGAAGAGAAGGACGATGTTTAAACAACTTACCACAACAACAGAAAGATCGTTTGAATGATTCATTGCACGGTTTGAATATATATATATATATTCATATATATATATATATTCATATATATATATATATATTTTACGACACAACAGACTATATATATATATATATATATGGAATGGAACCATATCTCCATCGACTATCATGCGCACAAATATGAATATCATAATCAAAATGAAAATAATAATATTAGATATGCCATAAATCACCATCATGCACACAAAATAATATTACTACCAAAATCCAAGTACCCAAACGAAACGTTTGAATATTAGAACAGAGAGAACGTTTGAATATTAGATATGCCATAAATCACCATCATGCACACAAAATAATATTACTACCAAAATCCAAGTACCCAAACGAAACGTTTGAATATTAGAACAGAGAGAACGTTTGAATATCAGATATGCCATAAATCACCATCATGCACACAAAATAATATTACTACCAAAATCCAAGTACCCAAACGAAACGTTGTTACCAGAACCACTAATATTGATAACCACGCGTTCCCTTCTTGTTTTTCCAACGATTATTTGTTTATCCTTCCAAATATACAAGTACGAAACACTTTTCCCGTTGACTGACCCGACTTAAGAACACGATAATATTTTGATAATATTTTGGCAACCACGTAGTACTAACGTTGATACAATAATAATTTGGCATATAGATAGGTATAACCTTCAATAAGATTTTGGAATTTTTAACTTCTAAATTTTATTTATATGATTGACATTAACAAGTTTTAAAATAGGTTAAATGTATTTTAATTTTAAATAATACACTAACTCTCTTTTAATTTTGAAAGTTTGTTTATTAAATCAAACTATTTTGGTATTAGGAATTTGGCTTCTACGATCCATAAAATGTGTATGCAAACTTTGGGTGAAAGTCACATGTATTAAAATTAAAATATTTTATTTCTTATTCATATTTAATCATTTTGTGTTCTCATGAGATATTTCAATTCCATAATCTATATACAATATTTTTTTCAAATTATATATTATAAAGCACAAGATTTTTTTTACCTTTAATTACTATACACTTAAAATTGATATCATATTATTTAATGTATACTTAAAATTGATATCATATTATTTTATACGCAACGTTAAATATAGTTTTCTTTTATCTTAGTATTTAATATTTCTTTTTAATTTCTATGTGTCAACTCCATGTTCATCACTCAAGGAACTAAATCTCTCCTACCTTTTAAGTTGTAAAAAGCAATAAGAACAAAAGAGAGAGAGAATTTTTTTACCTTCAATTGCCTACTATAAGTCAAAATAAAATTTTGGAGAGAGAGAGAGAGAGAGAGAGAGAGAGTGGACATTGTAATACATTATTTATGACTCACATTGAGAGACTTCTTTTTTTATCAATACTTTTCAATAATTCACCAGTCAAATCCATTTTAATGCAATTAATATCTCCCTCATTTTGGGAAGTATAAAAAACATATATTGTCCAAAGGGTGCATTCAAATGCAATGATTTAAATTTGGTTAATGCTTGTCCTATGGTCTCACATCCAAGTTTGAATGCCATGTCCATGCATGAGGTTTATGGCACCCCCGCACCCTATATGTCATTAATATGCATTCGTCAAAGCTCCAACCAGAATTTTCCCGCCATCTTGAGCTCTGATAGTTGTCTTCGCAAAGGAACCAGAGGAGGGTAATTAAACTACTATCATTTATCGACAGAATATGGTCTTATTATTTATAATGTTGGTCTCTAAAAAGAAGATGTGAATTGCACCTTCACCAAATATGGTCTTATCATTTATAATGTTGGTATCCAAAAAGAAGATGTGAATTGTAGCTTCACTTGCGATGAGTATGTCCTCCCCTTTCTCAATGTGTCCATGAAATAAGGTTTGTGCTACATTATCTCATTTCTCCTTCTATATTTAATGTTTCCTTTCATGTGACTAATTTTAATACACTTTAATTCCTATTTTCCTAAGAATCTATATGCATTAGATAACTTGGAAAAGTTTAAAAATTGCATGAGGACGAGGGAATAGAAAGAGGAAAAAGGGGAGGAAGAAGAGGGAAATAAAGAGAGGTTGAGGAGGGAGAGGAAGATATATTCCCTAAAATGACATTCTTTTTTTTTTTTTTAATTTATATTAGTAGCAATCAGTGGTGGAAATTAGAGTGATATCACAGAGAGGTTATACACACGACAAATCACACTTCAATATCTTTATTGATAGCAACAATTAAAAATATATAGGAAATACATTACTAAATTCGAAACATCTAGATCACGACTACGATGCATACATACGAAACAACAACATATAGACTGACTCATCGTGACCCATAATGAAAACCGCACATGCATCAGAAGCATTACTTCCAACACCCTCCCTTAATTCTTACATGGAAAACACATATTACAACAATAATATTAATCTCTAGATATAACTGGTCTTCGTCAACACTTACACCCACTCTGAAATCTCGCAAACACCGCTCTTTCTTCACTACCACATCTTCGAGTTGTCACTTGATCCATCTAATACATAACTTCTTCATACCATATTTGACGTACTTTCCAAAATTGACACTTCTCGACCTCCCGGAGCACGACGGGTCAGTGTTGATACTAAACCATCCTATAGACATACCGCAATATATTGAACACATGGTATTCCATTATATTTCCCAGTTATCTAGGAAGTCATTCTGGGTACTCAATGTATTCAGAAGTCAGGTATACAAGGTGACCTCTTAAACAGATAATCAAATTAACCTACAATTTTTCCCTTGGCTCCGCATGACGCCACAAGCTGATAACAAATTATTCATGATCAAATTAGTGATATGTTCTTGTCGCATTGTATGCATCCAGAACCACCAATTTGAAAATATTTTAATATGTTCTCTAATTGGTTCTTCATTTCATTTTTCACATTATATCAGGGAAAATTTTAGGGGTGAATTTTAGCCCAAAGGCGAATTTTAAGGGGCTTTAGATTTTGAAGGGGCGAATTTTTTATAAAAAACCCATTTTATATAGTTTTATATAATTAGCCCTATAGTTATTTTAAAAATAATTAATTATTCCATGTTAGCCCAAAAAAATAAATGCGGATAAACATTAAAAGGATGGATTCGCCCCCGAGTTTTAGGTTTGGAGAGGATTTGAATCACCTTCGCCACGATTTACTGGGTAAGACAGGCATTGGATTTACATTTGCCCCATTTTTTACTGGTTGGGGCTTTGGGGATTTACCGGTTGGGATTTCAATGCGTGGGTATTGACCCTTCTGCAACCTTGCGTAGGTGGCCCGTTTCATCTCCTTCAAAAACATTGTGCAGTGCGATTCGGCCTTTCGATTTAGGTTTCTATTTATCCCTTCTCTGCTTTAGTGCATACGTCTTCACGAAGCTCTCTTCTGTTTCTGTCGTTTTAGCTCGGTTGCGCGATTTTTTTCTGCACTTAACGGCAATTATTTCAATTCTTTTTAGGGGTATTTTCGGGGTTTCAAGAGTTTCAACCAGTGACAATGAGGGAGTGTATTTCGATCCACATTGGCTAGGCCAATATTCAGGTCGACAATGCTTGTTGGGAGCTTTACTATCTTGAACACGGCATCCAGCCTGATGGACAAATGTCGAGTGACAAGACCGTTGGTGGTGGAGATGATGCATTCAACACATTTTTCAGTGAGACAGGTGCTGGTAAGCATGTTCCCCGTGCCGTGTTTCTGGATCTGGAGCCAACTGTCATAGATGAAGTTCGAACCAGCACATATCGACCGCTTTTTCACCCAGAGCAGCTGATCAGTGGCAAAGAAGATGTTGCCAACAACTTTGCTCATGGCCATTATACCATTGGTAAGGTAATTGTGGATTTGTGCTTGGATCGAATCCGGAAGTTGGCAGACAACTGTACAGGACTGCAAGGTTTCCTAGTCTTCCATGTTGTGGGAGGCGGTACCGGATCTGGTCTAGGTCCCTTCTATTGGAGAGGCTTTCTGTAGATTATGGAAAAAAATCCAAGTTGGGTTTCACTGTGTATCCATCTCCACAGGTCTCCACATCTGTAGTCGAGCCCTACAACAACGTGCTGTCAACACACTCATTGTTAGAGCATACTGATGTAGCTGTGCTGTTGGATAATGAGGCCATCTATGACATTTGTCGTCGTTCCCTGGACATTGAGCGTACTACATACACTAACCTTAATAGCTTGTGTCTCAAGTCATATCTTCCCTGACTGCCTCTCTTTGTTTTGATGGTGCTCTGAACTTTGATGTGACTGAGTTCCATAAAAACTTGGTGCCGTATCCTCATATTCATTTCATGCTTTCCTCATATGCTCCTGTGATCTCTACTGAGAAGGCCTACCATGAGCAACTATCGGTGGTCGAGATCACCAAAAGTGCTTTCGAGCCATCGTCCATGATGGTGTTGAGAATGCAACAAGATGATGAGCTTAGTGGAAAGAAGTCGCCTTCCATAAGTGGGCCCGCAAGCTATTTTTGGCGCAAAGTCTATTTTTAGACTATGTCTATTTTTAGATATATGGATCATGTTCTATGAGTTACAGGATGCTATTTTGTGGATGGTTGGTCAAGTTGGAAAAAATAGATGGACTTCTATTTTTTTAGACATATCTAGCGTAAATCTATTTTTTAGATTGCTAGCTCTAAAAAATAGAAATGTCGAATATTATTAGCTCTTAATAATATTTAGACTCTAAACATTATCTTATCCTCTTGGAGCACTTCAGTTAAGTGCACAGATGTGGCACGAGATCCGACGGAAGGAATTACTCTATTCCCCGAGGGTTTAGTGGAGCTACTGCATGGAGACTTCAGTTAGAACTCGGTGACAGAGTTTTGGTGGAGTTGATTGAGGAGTTAATGGAGTTGTGTTCGGCTTTAACTCGCTTAAACATAGTTGAGCTAGTTGTATCTAGTCTAACTGATTGATACACTAGTGAGAGTGGTTTGAATTAATTATTAATTAATTCACTAATTATTAACTCATAAATCAACTAAAGAATACATCGCTTAACTTCAGTGCATGGACAGCTTTCAGTGGAGACCAATGAAGAGGTAGGTGAAAGAGCAAGTGTGACTATAAATTGTGACCATATCGGTGCATGAGTTTGCACCACACATTGATGGACATGCCAATGAGGATTGCGCAGTGCATACCGGGTGGATTCGAACTCATATTGGGCCATTATTCATCTTGGATTGCACGATAGAGGCGAGGCTAACGGATGGAGCAGTATTGGAGCATGTGTTTTGCTAGATCCGAGCTTGTGTAGTGTGTAACAATTGGAGATTGTACTGATAGCTTGTGAGGAGTTTGTACAATGATTGTTACATGATCTCTATCATTATAATATACAGATAGTTGGGGGTTTTCAGCTTTAAGCTTTCCCATAAATACTGTGTTTATATGTGTGATTGGTTATGGTTTTAATATGTGCATGCGATCGTTTATATTTCCGAAAATAATGTTCAATAGTATAAGAGGTTATGTATTATGCATGAAGCTCAAATAGTGTGTGATTAGGATAATCTCGGTGAATAATTTAACAGTTATTCAAATTTCTACATGGTATCGTAGAGATATTGATCATTGGAGCAATTGCAAAACATTGAAGCGGTTGAGTTTTTTGTGTTGGTGGAATTCAAATTTGCAGTAGTGTTTTCTTGGTGTCGAAGTTGAGATGTATTTCTACGGATTGCGATTGGAGTATGCCCTTGAGGGCAGCTCGAATTATATTGCATGGAAGGACATGATGGAGGCGATGTTAGATGACAATGGGTTGAAGGAGTTATAGATGCGAAATCCCAAAGCCTACTTCTAGCGATGTCGCTGTACTGACGCATGGAAAAAGAAGACAAAGAAAGTGTCGAAGGATTCGTTGGAGGGCGCGAAGGATCACATAGTGTCCAACCTTCATGGTAAGGCTTCTCCATTCTGATGTGGAAAATCCTTGACGGATTTATTCCAAAGCAAGAGCGACTCGAGAGGAAGTTGGCGCTCAAGGATAAACTCGTAAACATAAAGATGGAGAAAGGCGACAGATGATGCCCAAGTACCTCGCGAACTTCATCCAATGCGAGGATGAGCTCGGGAAGTGTGGGGGTGACTCGTTGATGATGAGGACTTGGTGAGCTTGGCTCTCCTTGGGCTTCCGAAGAGTTGGCATTCCCATCAAGACTATGTCAATGGTCGGGAGAAATTGCCGGGATGGGAGCAACTTTGGTTGGATCTTGTGCGAGAGGAGATAAGGCGGAGTACCGAGGGACGGATCTTCATCAAGGAACTGCGATGAAGAGAATTGCGCTTTGGCTGCCAAAGCAAAGAAGGGGAAGAACAAGAAAGCTTCTCATACCGGTGCGCAAGGCAAGAAGCAGGACATGTCCAAGGTGAAGTGCTTTCATCATGTCACCAACACGGACATTATGCCACAAATTGTCCGCGAGAAGAAGAAAAAATAAGCAAGTCTGCTGGATCTGCACTCGGAGAGGCCTTAGCCTCGCATTTTGAGCTGATTTTTCGCTGATCACATGCTTGGTCTCAAGTGTGATGGTTTCAGTGTGGTTTCTGACGGTGGTGCATCTTTTCACATGACAGAGATCGAGATTTTTTTTACCGATCCGGATGAGAAAGATCTTGGAGTGCACATCGAGATGGGCGATGATGGTAGATACAAAGTGCGATCGGTATCGGTACCATTTCCTTTGAGAGGGAGTCCGGTAAATCCTTCGTATTGAAGGAAGTGATGCATGTTCCGGGATTGAAGAAGAATCTTATCTCTCGTGGCGATGTTAGAAGACAAGGGATATGATGTTGTCTTTAGCAAGGGAAAGGCTTTCTCGCGATAGCAAGGCAAACTGGTGAGACTCGGAGGATAGGGGTTCGAGTTAAGAACCTTTATCAATTGCGGGTAGATGGCTGCGCAAACGAATGACAGTGCAAGGCAGAAGGAGTGGTGAGCGGGATGATGGCAAGTTGTGGCACCCGGAGATTGGGCCGCCTTCACCATGGAGCTTTGAAGATATCGTAGCGATTTCTACTAGGCTTCCTAAGGGTACTCTTGCACGATCATATCAAGTGCAAGGGATGTACCTAGGGAAAAATTTGTGAAAGCCACCTTTCACGAGAAGGATAGTCGCACCACGACGATCCTTGAGAGAATTCACACGTACGTGTGTGGACCTTTCTCGCAGCTTCGACGGCAAAGCATAGGTACTATGTGATCTTTGTTGATGATTTTTTCTGGAAATGTCGGATCTTCTTCATGCGAAAGAAGAGCGAGACATACTCAAAGTTCGTGAGTTTAGGCACTTTCGGTTGAGAAAGAATCGGGGAAGCAGGTGAAGGCTCTTAGGAGCGACAATGGTGGTGAATTCATCTCTGGTGAATTCAAGGACTTTTGTAGCATAAAAGGAATTCGAAGAGAGCTCATAGCACCTCATAACCCACAGCAGAATGGGGTTGCTGAGCGGAAGAAAAAAATGATCGTGGGTGCTGCACGGGTGATGTTGCATGATCAGGGCCTACCCATTCACTTGTGGGAAAAAGGCATGCAATACTGCAAGATATTTGTAGAACCGTTGTCCCTCGCAAGATACTTGGCATGAGAACACCCGAGGAGGCATTTTCCGGTAAGAAACTCGATATTTCCCATTTGAGGATTTTTGGTTCACTGTTTACATTCATGTGACGAAGGATGCCGGGAAGAAGTTGGAGCCAACCGCGAGGTTGGGATATTTTTTCGGGTACACCGATATGCCCCACAACTATCATGTGTATTTTCCGGACAAGTACGCAAGAATGTTGTGCGACGGGGATATCAAATTTCGAGGGAGGAGAAAGCCATGAAGTGTTTTCTTGAGAGGGAGCCACACTTGCATGCGGATGAGGAGCTATTAGTTCCTAAGGATGAGCCTCGGGATGTGGATCAGCCACAAGAGGAGGTTCATGGAGTGGAAGAGACCACTCGGTGCGGCGCCAACCATCGAGGGCGGAAGCACACTACGAGAGTCGAGCGACTAGCTCAAGATGCGGAGAAGGTTGTAGGAGCACCTACGGCACAGGGCACAGACAGAGACAAATCACCTAATCGAGCATATCGGATACATGGCTCTTGTGAGCAAGTGTATCGTGACGTGCAGCCATCCTCTTTCGAGGAATCTGTGGAGGATCCCGCATGGGTAGATGCCATGGTGGAAGAGTATGATTCGATTGTCGGAAACGAGTGCATGGGAGAGTTGTCCCAAGTGCCGGGAGGGGAAATCGGTGGTGGGTTCGAGATGGATCTACAAAGTGAAGCAGGAAGCTGACAGGAGTGTGGAGAAGTACAAGGCAAGATTTGTTGCTCGAGGCTTTTCACAGATAGAGGGGATTGATTATGAGGATACCTTTGCACCTGTTGCAAGGTATTCTTCCATACGGACGATTCTTGCTCTCTCAGCGCAGATGGGGTGGCGCATTCATCAGATGGATGTGAAGACTGCGTTCCTCAATGGAGTCATTGAGTAGGAGAGTGTACATAGAGCGACCGAAGGTTTCGAGATCTTCGACAACGAGTCGCATGTGTGCGAGGCTCAAGAGAGCGTTGTATGGGTTGAAACAAGCACCTCGTGCTTGTTACACACGGATGAGACAAGTTATTTCATCGGACTTGGATTCTCCAAGAGTGAGGTGGATCTTAACCTATACCCAGATTGTGGTGGAGGGTAAGTTGCCGATCATTGTACTTTATGTAGATGATTTGATTTTGACAGGTGATGAGATGTTGATACTCTCATGCAAGGAGGATCTTGCAAAAGAGTTTGAGATGAAGGAATTGGGCCTCCTTCATTCTTTCCTAGGATTGGAAATTTGGCGGGTGCGGTGGTGGATTGTTTGTTTCTCGGGTGGTAAGTATGCCCGGTGAGATACTAGAGAAGTTCAACATGCATGGTCAGCAAGCTCTGTTGATACTCCTCTTCCCGGTGGTTGGAGGAAGGAGGATGCTACTTCGGCGGAGGTAGTGGATGCCACTCGTTTATCGACGAGTTGGTGAGGTCGCTTATGTATCTAGTCAATACACGACCACGACATATGCTATGTCGTTAACCGGCTTTCACAAGCTATGGTTAGCCAACCAAGTTCTGCCGGAAGGCAGAGCAAGCATGTATTGAGATATCTCGAGAGGCACATCGGGATATGGATTGTGGTACGAACAGGGTCGGATGAGGTGAAGCTATGTGGCTTCACGGATGCGGATTGGGCGTGGAGCCCAATGGACGGAAAAGAGCACATCCGGAGGGATTTTCAGTATCGAGTCGACAAGCAGTTTTCTTGGTACGAGCAGGAAGCGTAGATCCATGGCACTCAATTCAACAGAGGCCGAGTATATGGTAGCGATTTTGGGCGCATGCGAGGCTATATGGATGAGGAAGATCCCTAGTCGGGTTGTTCGGTTCACACTTAGAGCCTACTGTGATTTATTGTGATAATCGCAGTTGCATCAAACTCTGCTAATCCGAGTATTTCATGATAGATCCGAACACATTGACATCCGGTATCATCATATCGGAAGATTGTGTGTAGTGGAAGGTCATGTTACTTTCATACATTCCTACTGGAGGATCGGGGGATGCCGATATCTTCGACGAAGGCGCTCACCGGAGAAAAATTCGAATACCACGAGGCGAGGATAGGGGTTGCGGATAATCCATATCTTGTTGAGAGGGAGTGTTGAAAATGCAACAAGATGATGAGCTAAGTGGAAAAGAAGTCGCCTTCACTAAGTGGGCCCGCAGTGCTATTTTTCGGCGCAAAGTCTATTTTTTTAGACTATGTCTATTTTTAGACATATGGATCATGTTCTATGAGTTGCGGGATGCTATTTGTGGATGGTTGGTCAAGTCGGAAAAATATATGGACTTCTATTTTTTTAGACATATCATGGCGAGAATCTATTTTTAGATTGCCAATCTAAAAAATAGAAATGTCGAATATTATTAGCTCTTAATAATATTTGGACTCTAAACATTATCTTATCCTCTTGGAGCACTTCGCTTAAGTGCACAAATGTGGCACAGATCCGACTGAAGGAATTACGCTATTCCCGAGGGTTTACTAGAGCTATTGCATGGAGACTTCGGTTTAGAACTCGGTGACAAAGTTTGGTGGAGTTGATTGAGGAGTTAATGGAGTTGTGTTCGAGCTTAACTCGCTTAAACATAGTTGAGCTAGTTGTATCTAGTCTAACCCGATTGATACACTAGTGAGAGTGGTGTGAATTAATTATTAATTAATTCACTAATTATTAACTCATAAATCAACTAAAGAATACATCGCTAACTTCAATGCATGGACAGGTTTCAGTGGAGACCAGTGAAGAGGTAGGTGAAAGAGCAAGTGTGACTATAAATTGTGACCATATCGGTGCATGAGTTTGCACCACACATTGATGGACATGCCAATGAGGATTGCGCAAAGGTGCATACCGAGTGGATTCGAACTCGTATTGGGCCATTATTCATCTTGGATTGCGCAGTGAGAGCAAAGGCTACCGGATGGAGCAAATTGGAGCATGTGTTTTGCTAGATCCGAGCTTGTGTAGTGTGTAACAATTGGAGATTGTACCGATAGCTTGTGAGGAGTTTGTACAATGATTGTTACATGATCTCTATCATTATAATATACGGATAGTTGGGGGTTTTCAGCTTTAAGCTTTCCCATAAATACTGTGTTTATATGTGTGATTGGTTATGGTTTTAATGTGTGCATGCGATTGTTTATATTTCCGCAATTAATGTTCAATAGTATAAGAGGTTATGTATTATGCATGAAGCTCAAATAGTGTGTGATTAGGATAATCTCGGTGAATAATTTAACATTTATTCAAATTTCTACATGGTATCGAGCGATATTGATCATTGGAGCAATTGCAAAAACATTGAAGCTGGGTTGAGTTTTTGTGTTTGGTGGAATTCAAATTTGCGGTAGTGTTTTCTTGAGTGTCGAAGTTAGAGATGTATTTCTACGAATTGCGATTGGAGTATGCCCTTGAGGGCAGCTCGAATTATATTGCATGGAAGGACGAGGGATGGAGGCGATGTTAGATGACAATGGGTTGAAGGAGTTATAGATGCGAAATCCCAAAGCCTACTTCTAGCGATGTCTGTTGTACTTGACGCATGGAAAAAGAAGACAAGCAAAGTGTCGAAGGATTACGTTGGAGGGCGCGAAGGATCACATAGTGTCCAACCTTCATGGTAAGGCTTCTCCATTCACGATGTGGAAATCCTTGACGCATTTGTTCCAAAGCAAGAGCGACCGGAGGAAGTTGGCGCTCGAGGATAAACTCATAAACATAAAGATGGAGAAAGGTGACAGTATGCCCAAGTACCTCACGAACTTCATCCAATGCGAGGGATGAGGGTGCGGGAAGTGTGGGGGTGGCTCGTTGATGATGAGGACTTGGTGAGCTTGGCTCTCCTTGGGCTTCGAAGAGTTGGCATTCCCATCAAGACTATGTCAATGGTCGGGAGAAATTGCCGGGATGGGAGCAACTTTGGTTGGATCTTGTGCGAGAGGAGATAAGGCGGAGTACCAGAGACGGATCTTCATCGAGGAACTCGATGAAGAGAATTAAGCTTTGGCTGCACAAAGCAAAGAAGGGGAAGAACAAGAAAGCTTCTCATACTGGGGGTGCGCGAGGCAAGAAGCAAGACATGTCCAAGGTGAAGTGCTTTCATCGTCACCAACACGGACATTATGCCACAAATTGTCCGCGAGAAGAAGAAAAATAAGCAAGTCGCGGATCTGCAAGTGGAGAGGCCATAACCTCGCATTTTGAGCTGGGATTTTTCGCTGATCACATGCTTGGTCTCAAGTGTAATGGTTTCGATGTGGTTTTACGGACGATGGTGCATCTTTTCACATGACAGGGAGATCGAGATTTTTGCGATGCGGATGAGAAAGATTTGGAGTGCACATCGAGATGGGAGATGATGGTAGATACGGTGCGACCGGTATCGGTACCATTTCCTTTGAGAGGAGTCCGGTAAACCCTTCGTATTGAAGGAAGTGATGCATGTTCGGAGATTGAAGAAGAATCTTATCTCTGCTGGCGATGTTAGAAGACATGGGGATATGATGTTGTCTTTAGCGAGGAAAGGCTTTCCCTGCGATGAAAGGCTAGCGGGTGAGACTCGGAGGATAGGGGTTCGAGTTAAGAACCTTTATCAATTGCGGGTAGATGGACTGCGTGACGAATGGCGAGCAAGGCAGTAGAGTGGTGAGCAGGGATGATGGCAAGTTGTGGCACCGCAGATTGGGCCGCCTTCACCATGGAGCTTTGAAGATACTGTAGCAGTTTCTACTAGGCTTCCCTAAGGGTACTCTTGCACGGTCATATCGGTGCAGGATGTACCTAGGGAAAATTTGTGAAAGCCACCTTTCACGAGAAGGATAGTCGCACCACGGCGATCCTTGAAAGAATTCACACGACGTGTGTGGACCTTTCTCGGTAGCTTCGACGACAAAGCATAGGTACTATGTGATCTTTGTTGATGATTTTTTCTCGGAAGTCTTTCGGATCTTCTTCATGCGAAGAGAGCGAGAGCATACTCAAAGATTCCGTGAGTTTAAGGCACTGGTTGAGAAAGAATCGGAAGCAGGTGAAGGCTCTTAGGGAGCGAGCAATGGTGGTGAATTCATCTGCGGTGAATTCAAGGACTTTTGTAGCATAAAAGGAATTCGAAGAGAGCTCATAGCACCTCATAACCCACGAGAGAATGGGGTTGTCGAGCGGAAGAACAAAATGATCGTGGGTCTTTGCCACGGGTGATGTTGCATGATCGGGTGGGCCTACCCATTCACTTGTGGGAAAAGGCATGCAATACTGCAGTATATTTGTAGAACCGTTGTCCTCGCAAGATACTTGGCATGAGAACACCCGAGGAGGCATTTTCACGGTAAGAAACCTGATATTTCCCATTTGAGGATTTTTGGTTCACTCCGTTTACATTCATGTGACGAAGGATGCCGGGGAAGAAGTTGGAGCCAACCGCGAGGTTGGGATATTTTTAGGGGTACATCGATATGCCCCACAACTATCATGTGTATTTTCAGGGACAGGTCGCGAGAATGTTGTGCGACGGGATATCAAATTTCGAGAGGAGAAAGCCATGAAGTGTTTTCTCGAGAGGGAGCCACACTTGCATGCAGATGAGGAGCTATTAGTTCCTAAGGATGAGCCTCGAGGATGTGGATCAGCCACGAGAGGAGGTTCATGAGTGGAAGAGACCACTCGAGCAAGGGCGCCAAACCATCGGAGAGGGCGGAAGCACACTACGGAAGGCGAGCGACTAGCTCGAGATGCGCAGAAGGTTGTGAGAGCACCTACGGACACGAGTCGAGCGAGACGAATGGCCACCTAATCGGTATCATCGGATACATGGCTCTTGTGAGCAAGTGTATCCCCCTGACAGAGCCATCCTCTTTCGAGGAATCTTGGAGGATCCCGCATGGTGGTAGATGCCATGGTGGAAGAGTATGATTCGATTGTCGGAAACGATGCATGGGAGATTGTCCCAAGGCCGGGAGGGGAAATCGGTGGTGGGTTCGAGATGGATCTGCTAAAGTGAAGCGAGAAGTCGACGGGGAGTGTGGAGAAGTACAAGGCAAGATTTGTTGCTCGAGGCTTTTCTACTAGCATAGAGGGGATTGATTAGTGAGGATACCTTTGCACTGTTGCAAGGTATTCTTCCATACGGACGATTCTTGCTCTCTCGGCGCGGATGGGGTGGCACATTCATCGGATGGATGTGAAGACGTGGCTCCTCAATGGAGTCATTGAGTAGGAGGTGTACATAGAGCAGCCGAAGGTTTCGAGATCTTCAGACAACGAGTCGCACGTGTCGAGCTCAAGAGAGCGTTGTGCGTTGAAACAAGCACCTCGTGCTTGTTGCTAACAATGTACAGATGACAAATATTTTCACCGCACTTGGATTACACCGATGGTTGGGATATTTTTGGGGCATGCACCCATATGCCCCACAACCATCATTTGTATTTTCAGAAAAGTCGCAAGAATGTTGTGCGACGGGATATCAAATTTCGGGAGGAGAAAGCCATGAAGTGTTTTCTTGAGAGGGAGCCACACTTGCATGCGGATGAGGAGCTATTAGTTCCTAAGGATGAGCCTCGAGGATGTGGATCAGCCACAGAGAGGAGGTTCATGGAGTGGAAGAGACCACTCGTGCGGCGCCAACCATCGCAGGGCGGAAGCACACTACGCGAAGGCGAGCGACTAGCTCAAGATGCGAGAGAAGGTTGTAGGAGCACCTACGGCACAGTAGCAGACAGAGACGAGTCACCTAATCGGTATATCGGATACATGGCTCTTGTGAGCAAGTGTATCGTGACGGATCCATCCTCTTTCGAGGAATCTGTGGAGAGATCCCGCATGGGTAGATGCCATGGTGGAAGAGTATGATTCGATTGTCGAGAAACGATGCATGGGAGATGTCCCAGCGGGCCGGGAGGGGAAATCGGTGGTGGGTTCGAGATGGATCTACAAAGTGAAGCAGGAAAGGGTCGCGGGGAGTGTGGAGAAGTACAAGGCAAGATTTGTTACTCGAGGCTTTTCGCTAGCATAGAGGGGATTGATTATGAGGATACCTTTGCACCTGTTGCAAGGTATTCTTCCATACGGACGATTCTTGCTCTCTCGGCGCGTAGATGGGGTGGCACATTCATCGGATGGATGTGAAGATCGCGTTCTCAATGGAGTCATTGAGTAGGAGGTGTACATAGAGCGACCGACAGGTTTCGAGATCTTCGACAACGAGTCGCATGTGTGCGGGAGCTCAAGAGAGCGTTGTATAGGGTTGAAACAAGCACCTCGTGCTTGTTACACTGACGATACAGACAGTTATTTCACCGGGACTTGGATTCTCCAAGAGTGAGGTGGATCTTAACCTATACCGATTGTGGTGGAGGGTAAGTTGCCGATCATTGTACTTTATGTAGATGATTTGATTTTGACAGGTGATGAGATGTTGATACTCTCTTATGCAAGAGATCTTGCAAAAGAGTTTGAGATGAAGGAATTGGGCCTCCTTCATTCTTTCCTAGGATTGGAAATTTGGCGAGTGCGGTGGTGGATTGTTTGTTTCTCGGGGGGTAAGTATGCTCGGGAGATACTAGAGAAGTTCAACATGCATGGGCACAAGCTACTATTGATACTCCTCTTCACAGTGGTTGGAGGAAGGAGGATGCTACTTCGGCGGAGGTAGTGGATGCCATCGTTTATCGACGATTGGTGAGGTCGCTTATGTATCTGGTCAATACACGACCCGACATATGCTATGTCGTGTAACCGGCTTTCATGAGCTATGGTTAAGCCAACCAAGTTCTGCGGAAGGCAGGCAAGCATGTATTGAGATATCTCGAGAGGCACATCGGGATATGGATTGTGGTACGAACGGTCGGATGAGGTGAAGGTATGTGGCTTCACGGATGCAGTTGGGCAAGGTGGAGCCCAATGGACGGAAAGAGCACATGCGGAGGGATTTTCGGTGTCGGGTCGACGAGCGGTTTCTTGGTACGAGCAGGAAGCGAGAGATCCATGGCACTCAATTCAGCGTAGGGCGTAGTATGTGGCAGCGATTTTGGGCGCATGCGAGGCTATATGGATGAGGAAGATCCTAGTCGGGTTGTTCGGTTCACACTTAGAGCCCACTTTGTGATTTATTGTGATAATCGGAGTTGCATCAAACTCTCGGTTAATCCGGTATTTCATGATAGATCCGAACACATTGACATGCGGTATCATCATATCGGAGATTGTGTGTAGTGGAAGGTCATGTTACTTTCATACATTCTCTACGGAGGATCGGGATGCGATATCTTGACGAAGGCGCTCACCGGGAGAAAATTCGAATACCACGGAAGGGCGGGATAGGGGTTGCGGATAATCCATATCTTGTTGAGAGGGAGTGTTGAGAATGCAACAAGATGATGAGCTAAGTGGAAAGAAGTCGCCTTCACTAAGTGGGCCCGCGAGCTATTTTTGGCGCAAAGTCTATTTTTTAGACTATGTCTATTTTTAGACATATGGATCATGTTCTATGAGTTGCAGGGATGCTATTTGTGGATGGTTGGTCGAGTCGGAAAAATATATGGGACTTCTATTTTTTAGACATACTGGGCGAAATCTATTTTTAGATTGCCAGTCTAAAAATAGAAATGTCGAATATTATTAGCTCTTAATAATATTTAGACTCTAAACATTATCTTATCCTCTTGGAGCACTTCAGTTAAGTGCACAGATGTGGCACAGGATCTGACAGAAGGAATTACTCTATTCCTGAGGGTTTAGTGGAGCTATTGCATGGAGACTTCAGTTAGAACTCAGGTGACAGAGTTTGGTGGAGTTGATTGAGGAGTTAATGGAGTTGTGTTCAGTTTAACTCAGTTAAACATAGCTGAGCTAGTTGTATCTAGTCTAACTGATTGATACACTAGTGAGAGTGGTGTGAATTAATTATTAATTAATTCACTAATTATAAACTCATAAATCAACTAAAGAATACATCAGTTAACTTCAGTGCATGGACAGCTTCAGTGGAGACGAGTGGAGAGGTAGGTGAAAGAGCAGTGTGACTATCAGTTGTGACTATAATGGTGCATGAGTTTGCACCACACATTGATGGAGATGCCAATGAGGATTGCACAGTGCATACCAGAGGGATTCGAACTCATATTGGGCCATTATTCATCTTGGATTGTGTAGTAGAGGCAGGCTAACAGGTGGAGCAGATTGGAGCATGTGTTTTGCTAGATCTGAGCTTGTGTAGTGTGTAACAATTGGAGATTGTACTGAGAGCTTGTGAGGAGTTTGTACAATGATTGTTACATGAACTCTATCATTATAATATACAGATAGTTGGGGGTTTTCAGCTTTAAGCTTTCCCATAAACACTGTGTTTATATGTGTGATTGATTATGTGGTTTTAATGTGCGCATGCGATTGTTTAATTTCCGCAAATTGATGATCAATAGTAGAAGAGGTTATGTATTATGCATGAAGCTCAAATAGTGTGTGATTAGGATAATCTCGGTGAATAATTTAACAGTTATTCAAATTTCTACATGGTATCAGAGCGATATTGATCATTGGAGCAATTGCAAAACATTGAAGCGGTTGAGTTTTTGTGATGGTGGAATTCAAATTTGCAGTAGTGTTTTCTTGGTGTCGAAGTTGAGATGTATTTCTACGGATTGCGATTGGAGTATGCCCTTGAGGGCAGCTCGAATTATATTGCATGGAAGGACAGGATGGAGGCGATGTTAGATGACAATGGGTTGAAGGAGTTATAGATGCAGAAATCCCAAAGCCTACTTCTAGCGATGCTGCTGTACTTGACGCATGGAAAAAGAAGACAGCAAAGTGTCGAAGGATTCTGTTGGAGGGCGCGAAGGATCACATAGTGTCCAACCTTCATGGTAAGGCTTCTCCATTCCTGATGTGGAAATCCTTGACAGATTTATTCCAAAGCAAGAGCGACCAGAGGAAGTTGGCGCTCAAGGATAAACTCAGAAACATAAAGATGGAGAAAGGCGACAGTATGCCCAAGTACCTCACGAACTTCATCCAATGCAGGGATGAGCTGGGAAGTGTGGGGGTGACTGTTGATGATGAGGACTTGGTGAGCTTGGCTCTCCTTGGGCTTCCGAAGAGTTGGCATTCCCATCAAGACTATGTCAATGGTCGGGAGAAATTGCCAGGATGGGAGAAACTTTGGTTGGATCTTGTGCGAGAGGAGATAAGGGGAGTACCAGGGACGGATCTTCATCAAGGAACTCTGATGAAGAGAATTGCGCTTTGGCTGCCAAAGCAAAGAAGGGGAAGAACAAGAAAGCTTCTCATACCGGTGCGCAAGGCAAGAAGCAGGACATGTCCAAGGTGAAGTGCTTTCACTGTCACCAACACGGACATTATGCCACAAATTGTCCGCAGAAGAAGAAAAATAAGCAAGCTGCTGGATCTACAGCTGGAGAGGCCTTAGCCTCGCATTTTGAGCTGGATTTTTCGCTGATCACATGCTTGGTCTCAAGTGTGATGGTTTCAGTGTGGTTTCTGGACAGTGGTGCATCTTTTCACATGACAGGAGATCGAGATTTTTTTACTGATCTGGATGAGAAAGATCTTGGAGTGCACATCGAGATGGGCGATGATGGTAGATACAGTGCGACCGGTATCGGTACCATTTCCTTTGAGAGGGAGTCTGGTAAACCCTTCGTATTGAAGGAAGTGATGCATGTTCCGGGATTGAAGAAGAATCTTATCTCTGTGGTGATGTTAGAAGACAAGGGATATGATGTTGTCTTTAGCGAGGGAAAGGCTTTCCTGCGCAGTAAGGCAACTGGTGAGACCCGGAGGATAGGGGTTCGAGTTAAGAACCTTTATCAATTACAGGTAGATGGCTGCGCAGCAATGGCAGGCAAGGCAGAAGGAGTGGTGAGCTGGGATGATGGCGAGTTGTGGCACCGGAGATTGGGCCACCTTCACCATGGAGCTTTGAAGATACTGCAGCAGATTTCTACTGGGCTTCCTAAAGGCACTCTTGCGCAGTCAGATCAGTGCAAGGGGTGTACCTTGGGGAAAATTTGTGAAAGCCACCTTTCACGAGAAGGATAGTCACGCCACGACAATCCTTGAGAGAATCCACACAGACGTGTGTGGTCCTTTCTCAGTTGCTTCGACAGCAAAGCACAAGTATTATGTGATCTTTGTTGATGATTTCTCTCGAAAGTGTCGGATCTTCTTCATGCAGAAGAAGAGCGATACATTCGCGAAGTTCTGTGAGTTTAAGGCACTGGTTGAGAAAGAATCGGGGAAGCAGGTGAAGGCTCTTAGGAGCGACAATGGTGGTGAATTCATCTCTGGTGAATTCAAGGAATTTTGTAGCATAAAAGGAATTCGAAGAGAGCTCATAGCACCTCATAACCCATAGTAGAATGGGGTTGCTGAGCGGAAGAACAAAATGATCGTGGGTGCTGCACGGGTGATGTTGCATGATCAGGGCCTACCCATTCACTTGTGGGAAAAGGCATGCAATACTGCAGTATATTTGTAGAACCGTTGTCCTCGCAAGATACTTGGCATGAGAACACCCGAGGAGGCATTTTCTGGTAAGAAACCTGATATTTCCCATTTGAGGATTTTTGGTTCACCTGTTTACATTCATGTGACGAAGGATGCCAGGAAGAAGTTGGAGCCAACCGCAGAGGTTGGGATATTTTTGGGGTACACTGATATGCCCCACAACTATCATGTGTATTTTCTTTCCTGCATACCGTGAAGAATGCCGGTGCGATCAGATATCAAACTCGTGAGGAGAAACTCAGCAAGTGTTTTCGAGAGGGGATGCCATCAAAGGCAAGAAGAGAGCCATAGTCTTTACAGAGCTTGCGGGATCAGCCAAGAGGAGGTTCATGTGGAGTGGAAGAGGACCACCAGCAACAACAACCACCGAGGGCTAAGCACACTGGGCGTAAGCCGAGCGACTAGCTCAAGATGTGCAGAAAGTCAGAGCAAGAACAAGACAACACAGACAGAGATAGTCACCTGACTGGTATACTGGATACATGGCTCTTATGAGCAAGTGTATCGTGACAGAGCCATCCTCTTTCGAGGAAGCTGTGGAGGACCCCGCATGGGTAGATGCCATGGTGGAAGAGTATGATTTGATTGTCAGAAACAATGCATGAAAGATTGTCCCAAGGCCAGAAGGAAAATCAGTGGTGGGTTCGAGATGGATCTACAAAGTGAAGCAGGCGGCTGACGGGAGTGTGGAGAAGCACAAGGCAAGATTTGTTGCCCGAGGCTTCTCACAGATAGAGGGGATTGATTATGAGGATACCTTTGCACCTGTTGCAAGGTATTCTTCCATACCGACGATTCTTGCTCTCTCAGCGCAGATGGGGTGGCACATTCATCAGATGGATGTGAAGACTGCGTTCCTCAATGGAGTCATTGAGTAGGAGGTGTACATAGAGCAGCCTGAAGGTTTCGAGATCTTCAGCAACGAGTCGCATGTGTGCAGGCTCAAGAGAGCGTTGTATGGGTTGAAACAAGCACCTCGTGCTTGTTACACACAGATAGACAGTTATTTCACCGGACTTGGATTCTCCAAGAGTGAGGTGGATCTTAACCTATACCAGATTGTGGTGGAGGGTAAGTTGCTGATCATTGTACTTTATGTAGATGATTTGATTTTGACAGGTGATGAGATGTTGATACTCTCATGCAAGGAGGATCTTGCAAAAGAGTTTGAGATGAAGGAATTGGGCCTCCTTCATTCTTTCCTAGGATTGGAAATTTGGCAGTGCAGTGGTGGATTGTTTGTTTCTCAGGGTAAGTATGCCCGGGAGATACTAGAGAAGTTCAACATGCATGGCTGCAAGCCTGTTGATACTCCTCTTCCTGGTGGTTGGAGGAAGGAGGATGCTACTTCAGCGGAGGTAGTGGATGCCACTGTTTACCGTCATTTGGTGGGGTCGCTTATGTATCTGGTCAATACACGACCCGACATATGCTATGTTGTTAACCAACTTTCACAAGCTATGGTTAAGCCTACCAAGCTCTTTTGGAAGGCAGGCAAGCATGTATTGAGATATCTCAGAGGCACATCGGGATATGGATTATGGTACAGACAGTCGGATGAGGTGAAGCTATGTGGCTTCATGGATGCAGATTGGGCAGGGAGCCCAACGGACAGAAAGAGCACATCTGGAGGGATTTTCAGTATCGGGTCGACAGCAGTTTCTTGGTACAGCAGGAAGCAGAGATCCGTGGCACTCAGTTCAGCAGAGGCCGAGTATATGGCAGCGAGTTTGGCTGCATGCGAGGCTATATGGATGAGGAAGATCCTGGTCGGGTTGTTCGGTTCACACTTAGATCCTACTGTGATATATTGTGATAATCAGAGTTGCATCAAACTCTCAATTAATCCAGTATTTCATGATAGATCTAAACACATTGACATCCTAAAACATCACGAAGGATTGCAGGAAGGTCATGTTGGATTCTGTTACTTCCGCCGGAGGATCGTGACGTCGATATCTTGACGAAGGCGCTCACCAGGAGAAAATTCGAATACCACAGAGGCAGGATAGGGGTTGCAGATAATCCATATCTTGTTGAGAGGGAGTGTTCAAAATGCAACAAGATGATGAGCTAAGTGAAAAGAGTCGCCTTCACTAAGTGGGCCCACAGGGTATTTTTGGCGCAAAGTCTATTTTTAGACATGTCGATCATATTCTATGAGTTGCAGGATGCTATTTGTGGATGGTTGGTCAAGTTGGAAAAATATATGGACTTCTATTTTTAGACATGTTGGGCGGAATCTATTTTTAGATTGCCAGTCTAAAAATAGATACGTCGAATATTATTAGCTCTTAATAATATTTGGACTCTAAACATTATCTTATTCTCTTGGAGAACTTCAGTTAAGTGCACAGATGTGGCACGGGAGCTGACAGAAGGAATTACGCTATTCCCGAGGGTTTACTGGAGCTATTGCATGGAGGACTTAAGTTAGAAATCATGTGACAGAGTTTGGTGGAGTCGATTGAGGAAGTTAGTGGAGTTGTATTCAGTTTAACTCAGTTAAACATAGTTGAGCTAGTTGTATCTAGTCTAACTGATTGATACACTAGTGAGAGTGGTGTGAATTAATTATTAATTAATTCACTAATTATTAACTCATAAATCAACTAAAGAATACATTAGCTAACTTCAGTGCATGGACAGTTTCAGTGGAGACCAGTGAAGAGGTAGGTGAAAGAGCAAGTGTGACTATCAGTTGTGACCATACTGGTGCATGAGTTTGCACCACACATTGATGGAGAGGCCAATGAGGATTGTGCAGTGCATACCAGGTGGATTCGAACTCAGATTTGGCCATTATTCATCTTGGATTGCGTAGTAGAGGCAGGCTAACAGGTGGAGCAAATTAGAGCATGTGTTTTGCTAGATCTGAGCTTGTGTAGTGTGTAACAATTGGAGATTGTACTGATAGCTTGTGAGGAGTTTGTACAATGATTGTTACATGATCTCTATCATTATAATATACAGATATTTGGGGGTTTTCAGCTTTAAGCTTTCCCATAAATACTGTGTTTATATGTGTGATTGGTTATGGTTTTAATGTGCGCCTGCGATTGTTTATATTTCCGCAATTAATGATCAATAGTAGAAGAGGTTATGTATTATGCATGAAGCTCAAATAGCGTGTGATCAGGATAATCTCAGTGAATAATTTAATAGTTATTCAAATTTCTACAGATGGCTAAATGAGATCCACGCCATGGTAAGTACTAAAGTGATGGAGAGTATGGGAATTCAGATTGAGAGTTATCTTGCTGGAAGTCGCCTTTCAGAGCTAAAAGTTCGTTCATGGCCCAAGTCAGCAGTATTCCTTGATAAGTATTTTTTCTATGGTAATCTTTACAGGTTAGGAATTGATAGTAATCTCAAAGTTAATAGGATTGAATCAAGCTAGGTTAAATTTATGAATCAGGCACATTTATGTTAAATTCCATGAGATTGCAATAATGGGTATTGTCCAACACCTTCCTAGTAATACAAACAGGCTACTCATTCCCACTTTGGTCAAGATGCACTCAAATATGTGGCGTTACAGCATTTTAGTATTGTCTCTGAGTTGCTTTCCCACTCCCTCTTTATACCTGCACTGGATGTACTCTTTTCGTTCCATTGACCTACATTTGTGGTCATTTCCTGGACATTGAGGCAAAATTTTCTTATTTTATCTTATCAGCAGATTGGGCACTTAATGGAGCAAGATTGCATACATTCTTCTTCTGCCCTGACTTTGGCTCTGTTTCCTCTATCTTTTCTTGGCCACGACCTTCATTGATGCTCTATTCATATGAGTTTTGAGACTAGGCTGTCATTGTTTCAACATTCCAAACATAACTCCCATTTCTATCGGCCTCGTCTATCTTCTATTGCATTACTCTGCCTAGCAAAGAGGTTTTCTCCCCCAAATCCTCCAGTCCACCCAAATTTTCGTCGGTAATTCGAACAATTGAATCCTTTAATCTCGATTGCGAGTCCATCTATAATTTACCAACATTTTTTCTACCCTTAGCTGTCTTGGGTCTGGTGGTTTACATTCCCTGGTTTTCCAACTGATTTCAAATTTTCCTTATCTTGGCCTTCTCTTACCCAATATTTGTTGACAAGCTCTCTTGCAGTTTAGAACATAGGATAAAATTTTGTAACAAGCTGTCTTGCAATTTAGAACAAAGGATTAAAAAGGGAAATTTACCATAGTATTGTATGAATTTGTATGAATCTACACTGTAGCCTACTAGAAGCTACATACATTCGCCTCTATTTGAATTGCCCTCCCTTCTCTCTTAGTTGCTCAACTGCTCACCTGTGTGCAAAAACCTCTGTCTTGACATGTCTTTATACTTTCAGCTAAGACCAAAACCTTAATCTATTTTTGAGTTTACTTCTATTCTAAGTCATGTATGCATGAGATACAATGTCTTAAAACCTAAATATAATACTTTCACTATTTTACTGAAGTGAATTACAAAATGGAATTATTTTTTCAAAAATCACTTTTTGAAAATATCTCAAACTGCTTCTCACATGTTCACACTGAACCTGTGTGGAATTTCTTGTTCGAGCTGCATTTCTAAAAACTATATAGAGACTCCCCCAACCCCCCATTTTCCTCACACCCTTTTCATTGAGCATTTGTGAGTATTTGGAGTTTTGGAGCAGCATTGAAGATTAGTGATTTAAAGTGAGCTTGGAGCTAGTTTGTTGGGTTCTTTACAGTCGATTTGGCATCTGAATGAGGAGGATACAAGCAATATTCAAGCTTGGAGGAGTTGTGGACCAGATCCTTGTGTCCTCTGCCCATTCTTCTCATTTTCAGGTATGTTAACAGTAAATGTTAAATTTGTCCCTGTTTTTTTTCGTCTTTAAATTGCATATTTGAAATGTCTTTAAAGTTTTGTACTTTCAACCTTCTACTAGTTTGAAGTTTGAAGCATGAACTTTGCATATGAAGATGGGGTTGGCAATGTTGCATATTTGAATTTTACCATGGCCACAAGAGGCAAAGACCTTGCATGGATCCTTTTTGATGAGGAAATGTATTGCAAATATTGCAAGAAACACATAAATGTTGGTTGGGGTGGGGCAAGGGATTCATATTTTGAAAAAACACTTAGATGGTATAAGAGGTCAAGTTTGCACCATGTATGGCACCATTAGATGAGATTGGATAGTTTAGATTAGAATTGCAAAATCAGTGTGTGAAATTTGGAGAAGACAAGGCTAGCAAAAGGAGATGCTTGTAGGATTTTTTTTGGACTATAGAGGCTATTTAGAGCCTTATTCATTAGGGATTTTGTTGCTGATATGTATTGCCATCAGTGCCATTTTGATATATTCACCCTTACATGGTATATGCATGAGCAGACTTAGCATATTTTTTCTCTAATAGTTTGGAATATTTTTAAAATATATTTTTCTTTACAACTTAATATTTTATGCAACTTTTAGTAAACTGAGTTCTTGAAATCAGATTGGTCTGGGTCATTCTAAGTCTGAGTTTTGACCCTCGTTCGATTTTGAGTCTGAGTCCAAGTTTTATAACTTTGAAATAAACTGCATGTATAAAGAGTAAAGAATGGTATAAAAATATTCCATGCAAATAAATAGAATTGGAAGTGATGTATCATGTATTGATTGGAAGATCCAGAACTTCCAAATTGAGGCAAAATTAGAAAGCTGAAGTTAAAGCATTGCTCGTGTTCTCTGCATGATCACCAAGGTGGAAAGAATTACATTCATGTTTTCTATATCTGCAACACATAAAAGCATGGATAATATACAACTGTATGTCTTCAGGGCCTAATTTGAAATCAGATATTATAACTTAAATATAATAAGAATTTGCCTGTTAGTTGGGGATCCAATACCATTGTTATGATCTTAAATTGATCACAGCTGATGAAGAGAGCAAGAGTATGCAAAATTAGGCAAAATTCTTAGCTACTACCAAATCTGGAAAATTCTTAAAATACTTAAGTAGCAACATGTAACTGCATGCAAGGCCATGCTATTGTGAAAGTGGAATAGTATAGCAGATTTCTAGTACTGCAGTAACCAACTCATGGTGTTAACACATTGATAGCAATTAAGGAACTTGAAATGCCCCAGCGGTATAAATTGTCAGAGACTAAAATAGAACATTTGTAGTTACAGGAAATTTTCCAACCATATATGGACATAAGTACTATCTAGAGAAGTTATGGATGCCAACCTAGGCCAAATCCAAGAGCAGTGTGGGCATTTGGCCAAAGAGATTGCCTCTCAAGACTGGCTACAACAAAACATTCCAACAACATGGCCTCTATTAGGTCTTGTGATCCTATTTTATAACTTCCTTCTCCCTCTTACATTTTTTTTGCTTTGCATGTTGGTAGATGGCTTAGCCTGCATGCATTTTCTTTTAGTATTTTACCACTTAGCATGATTCCTATTACCACCAGTTTATTTTAGTAACTCCCACCTAACATGACTCTTATTGTGACTTGTGGGTTTATTTTTCTGACACCCACCACACAAGACTCTTATTGCAACCTTTAAATCAATTCATTTTGTAATTTACACTAGCACGAGGTGTGGCAATAAATGCCCAAAATATTACAACTAATATTAAACCCCTAAGATTAACATTTAGTACACCTACTAAAAACTCTAATAGCTAACATTAACTACTGATGAGCACATAATTGACACGAAGTGCACAAGGTACATTATTTTTGAGCATTGTAATAGTGCCCCCTCCTTGAATCACTTTACCTTTGAGAATCCTAAGGCAATTGAATCATTTCTAAACCATGATTCCAACTTGTTGGTAGTCTTGGAGGCCAGTCGTGGAATACATCTTCAAGATCATCGATTAACTGTTGCAGGCCGTTTATAGAATTACATTGGAAGATGAAGCATATTAAGCATGTTGTTGTCAAATTTTCTTACCATGATAAGTCAATTAACACTTAGTTGCAACCTTCTGATTGTGAGCTATTGATGTCCTTGTTCATGTTTCATGTCCAGTTCATCAAGATTCGTGCAAAATTCATCCATGGCATTCAACCATTGTGCCCTGATGACAATATTAGCCCGTGCCAAGGCTACAACTTAAAAAGTTGAACTCAATTTGTACTTATTAACTGTAATTTATTTCTTTGATAATCCCCTTGTTGCCCATCATAGTGTCATCTATGGGCCTACCTTTAATCAATCTTAGAGCAATTGGAGCACTGGATATTGAAGTATTTTCAAACCTTGAATCCAACTCAATTAGGTGTTCTTGTCCTAGAGTTGGTGTTAATCTAGGGGGTGGTTCTTGGAGTACATATTCAGACTCATCAAATCAAATGTTGGAGGTCCTTCATAGAATTACATATGAGCATAATTTATCTTGGGCAAGTTGTTTGGTCATTTTGTTTGCTAAGATAAGTCAATTTGCACTTGATTGCAATCTTCTGATTGTGATATATTCGTATGAATGTTTGAATTTCATGTATAGTTCATGAAGGTTCATTGGAAATTCACTCATAGTATTCAACCATTGTGCCCCCATGACAACATTGGCACGTCCTAAGGCTACAATGGAAAAGTTAGATTGTAGTTCTCCAGCTGAAATTTATTCCTTTGATAATCACAATACAATTAGCCATTGACGCTTGGGGAATTAATAATAGGACAATTTTTATGCCCATGGATTACATCAAGTTTCCATTAGCCATTGACACTTGTGAAATCAATAATGAGATGACTTTTAGGCCCATAGCTGACACCAATTTGGAATCTTTGAAATGATGAGCGATGTCAAAATTGACAAGACTCACCATAGTTCTTCCCTCGACTTTTCTTTACTCTCTTGGTTTGATATAAAGTGATTCCTAGAATGGTAGCAAGAGAAACACTTGGAAATCCTTTTTGCTCTTGGCTTAGATTTTTGCTAATTCCTTTTGATCACTCCAACCACTTCGGGTTGTTCTTCATCTATAAATTCAATCACATGGGTCTTGTTAGGAGCTTTGAACCACTTCTCTTTGTAGTTAAAAGCCCCCTTGAGCATAAACCAACAATTACTATTGGATCTAACACTCAACGCGTGCGAGTTTGAGAGAGAGAGAAAGAGAACTAATTCGTCCTTCTTTTCATCCTTCTTGATCTTCACTAGGATGCTTAGAACTTGTCTTCTTGAGAGAGTTAGAATTGGTGTTGGAAGAATGAGGTCAAGCTACATTTATATAGTGATCTACCTTGGCCGAAGGGGTGTGTCTTTTGCTTCTAACAAAAAATATTATTACAAACCACATAACTTCTAACCTTAAATTTAAATATAACCTTAAAACATGGAATTACACAAAAAATATGGTATTACAAGAAAGAACATGATTTACTCTTAAAAAAGAACCCTCAAGTGACAACACCAATAAATCACGCCCAGGCCCAAAAAAAAATAAAAACAACTTATTATCCCACTTCTCTTCCAAATCCATAACTTTCAATAATGTTGCAATTCTTCGGTTAAAACAAAATTTATCTAGAATTATCTTTAAATAATATTTTTCTATGTTTAAATGTATACTTATTCAGAAGTCAAAATTAGTAGATTCTGTAAACCAACTTAATAACGTGGCATGCTCATTTTTTATTTTTATTTTCATCTTATAAAAATAAATGAAGGAGATGTTTGTTGACCTTTTCCAAACTGCATGAATAAACTAATGGGAGAACAACCAAAGCTTCATTTTAAAATATTGGTTAGAAACCATGTGTTATTCTCACTGGTTTATATTTACACTATGGATATCTACTTGAGGGTTAAAAGTAATCTTCAATATCTACACCATGGGTATCTACTCTATAATCTTCATGTATGTAGGTCTGTATGTAGGTCTATAATATTAATTAGACACATATCTACTCAAATTTTTTTATCATGCTTTTTATGAACACTTTTTGCCATGTCTTAGTTGTAATTTTCCTTGCACCCCATCATTTATATGCACTTTTATGGGTAACCTACTCTCCAACCTTCACATGAAAATTCACATGTTTGCAGTCAATTTCTTGATTATTATGGATTCTTTACCCATGTCCTCACATCATACTATTATACAATGTTCATTCCGTTATCCAAACAGTAGTTTTTTTCTAATAATGTCCATGTTTCCACTGACATGGTCCATGAGTAGTCAAGTCAATCATTGTGACACTAGTCTATTCTGGACATACATAGCATTAGCCCTCTAAATGTGATTCCTTTAAATAAAGGCTTCCAAGTCATTTCAAAGATACCATGTCCACATCTATCTTCTTATGAACCTATTTACACGTGGAATTTCTCATATCATATTTAACAACATGACTTCAAATATCTATCTCATAGGTTATGATGTAGGTTCTTGATCATTGCACAATTTTGTAAAACTATTTGAACATTATTTCCTAAATCATAATTAACTTATTTGTCAACGTCTATTTGTTTGAACATTCTTTTCTAAATCATAGTTAACTCATTTGTCATCGTTTCCCTAAGTTATATAAGGAACAATACAATATATCTCAATTATATAATTTAATGTAACATCTACAACTCTCTAGAAAATAATGTATACAATAATAAACAAATGTGTGTAAAGATATAATTGAGGAAAGTACAAGTTTCATTATTTACATGTTGTATAAATTATATGTAAAATTAGCAAATCAAATTATGTTGGTTAATAGTAGTTTTAAGATTATTTATAGCCAATTTTAATATTATAGAAGCATTAAAATTTTCTAATTATAAAAGAAAGAAAAATGCAAATGAGGAAAAAATTTAAATGTATTTAATTCATGAATATGAATAGGAGTAAAATAAATGTGCATAAGAAGTAAAACAAGTATATGAAAAGTTATATAAGTATGGGTATAAGGAGTAAAGCAAGTGCATGGAAGTTCAAAGACATTTTGTTCATGTGAGTGGCATATTTATGATAGAGTAATGTGTATAGGAAATATGAAGAATGCATACAAGATAAAGTGATAAAGTTATATATATATATATATATATAAACAATCTTATGGTATGACTAAGTGGTTGGCACAATTGGGACATTATCTCCTCCACCCAATTTCAAATTCGATGGGGTATATTTGGCCCGTTGTGATAAGGTTCAAGGAGTAGACTCCTACCCTCATGGAGTATCGGTTCTTACTAAGTCATAAATTCCCAGTATGTATGCCTTTTGGGTTGTTGGATATACTCTTGGCATTATAGTGGATACCACTAGGTTTGATCTTGCACCTTTCCCAAATTACTCCAGTAAGTTACCCATTCATTATGATTAAAAAAAGGAATAAAATCTCAAGTTTGATGAAGTAGCATTAGGATGTGGAGGTTGTTATGATGACTATACTTATGAAATAAATTGAAGCCACCGATTCACTATGGTAAAAAAAAAAAGAGCTCAAGTTTGATGAAGTAGCGTTAGGATGTGAAGGCAGTTATGATGGTTATAATTATGAAGAAAATTGAAGCCACTCGAGAAAAACAAACTATTAAACTAGCATCAAAATGAAATTTCATTTCACAACTCCACGATCATTAGGGAAGCCCTCATAATAGACAAAAACCCCGACAACTTTAATAGAGAATATGGCTATAAATTAAGTCATTCTTGGCACCCTATTATCCACCATATTTCTCAATAGTTTGACCTACAATTTCTCTTAGTTTCATCCTTTTAACCAGTTTTTTTTAATCCTTTTTTAATCCTTCCATTTTTTAATTTTCAAAGTTGGTCTCCTCCTTTCATCTGATCTTTAATCTTCTTTTAATCCTTCTATTTATTTATTTTCAAAGTAGGTATTTTCTTTCTTATTTTTATAATCATAATTATTTCTCCTTTTATATGTCTTTTTCCTCTATATTTTTATGTTTATTTCGTATCCCCCTAATTTTGATTCAATTTCCTTAATGTTCTAATTCTCTCTCCTCCCATCTTATTCTCTCCTTATATACTTTAATTTTCAAATATTCTTCTTCTTTCTTTATTTATTCATTAGTTTATTTACATTTATATATTTGATTTAATTTATTTCAAATATATTTTTATTTAATTTAATTTAACTTAATTATTTCAAATATATTTCTCGTCTTTCATTATACAAATATTTATTCATCAATTTATTTTATTATTTAATTTAATTCATTTATTTTGACCCTTTCCATCAAAAGGCCACTTTCATTATTTAATATTTTTCCTAAATAGATACTTTTAATATTTTATTATTTTCCTTAATTTCTACTTTTAATATTTCAATATTTTCCTTAACAACTAGTGAGTTATCAATATTTATTAAAGTATCCATAACACTCATTTGAAATCATAAACATTCTTTATATCTGATGATGGGTGGAGGGTCCATCGGAAACGTTGGACATCATAAAAAATGCTCCACACAGTTTGATCCAAAAGATTCCCTCAAAGTGTGTTTGTGTTCATATTTCTATTAAGTAGAATGTGAAAATGCATGATTATGATTGTGGATTTCAATATTGTACTCTATTTTGTGATTTTTGATCATTGTTGTCTATAAATTGGATCGTCATTCTAACCATTTCCATTGTTGACTATTGTGCATAAGTCTACAAAGGTAATGCATTAAAAAACCATACCCATTGCACTCACTACCATTGGGGTTCTCTTTGTAATTCTCCACCACTGCTACCTTCCATGCTTCCTCAAACTCCGCTCCAACCTCAACATCAGTGCTAGTAGTAGCATGAGCAACAACATTACACTTAGTAGAACTAAAACGCGTTTTCCAAACTGCACGAGAACTAGTTCCCTCACGAGTCACCATGTGCCATGCTTGGTCTCGATGGTTCGCTTCCTTCAACTCCTGGTTCAACTACCATATCTTCATTGGAACCAACACCCCGAACTCCACTAGACAACGATTCGCCATTTTGTACTAGTGATTCGCCATTTGTATTGGTGATTCGCCATGAATTTACAAGATAATATAATCTCGTGAGAGATTTGCCAAAAAATTATATATACATATTATATTATTAATAAAATTGCCTTCCATTTTTCCTATGTATCATGGGAATTCGCCCATTTATTATACATATAAATTTAGGGGGGTTCTTAAAATTTTCCCTGACTATAATTTAATAAAACCATAACACATGCCTAAACATTTTTACATCATAACAAAAAACTCAAAAATACTCAAACAAAACCAATGCCTTCTATTAACCTATGCATATCCCGATTAAAGAAATGTTGGTTGTGAAGATTCCAATGACATCATCATATTGTTGTTGATAGATCCTAATCCTGTCTCTATAGCCAGTCTCATGACCTTTTATCGTGGTATGGCCAATATTTTTCAGTTTGTAGGGTCTAGCTATGGGAGACATCGATCTACATGGGAATTTAATCTACACTTAAAATATATATTTACGAATTATTTCCCCTCCTCCACATAGTTCGACCTTTTATTTTATAGCCAATGACAAATCCTCCACATACTTCATGGTTATATTTTGAGCTTGGTTTCGTATTTGACTTTTCTGAGGTCGCAACATGGCCTTCTCCCACACAAATCCATTATCCAACCCAATATCAGTGCAATATGGCAGCTTTGATGTGAAGAAATTGTTTGTCAACATCCTTTATCATTTGTTGCAACATATGGGAGTGCAGTTGTTTCTCGATGAGAGAGAATTTGAGTTGGCAAATTACTTTCCAAACAAAATACATCACTCTGCTTTCTTTCATTTTCTGTTCACATCGTCATTTTCTTTGCTTCTGTTCAAGGTGCATTTGAATATATGATTGAAAGCCCGATAAATATCCAAAGTCGCATTTGTAGCACTGTGTTTCCATAAACCAACCTTCATGGTCGGCCTAAATGACCTTTCCGCGGTTGAAATATCAAAATTACTTCTATTCTTCCCATTATTATTTCACTTTCCATATGGAAAAGACAATCCACTACTCAAATACACATTTATCTCTTGTTTCTTCACGAAAACCTGTGCTGAGGTATTCAACACTAGGGCCTTCCACAATTGGTCATGTAAGTTTCCTAACACCAAAATAGTACAAGCATGTTGTATAAAAAAAAATTCATTCCACATTTCGGCCACTCGATTTTAATCCTATATTACTGCTTGTACAAATTTAGAGGAAGCATGAATTCAAATCTAAGAAGGCCCTAGTGATTTCTTTTCCCAACCTAGTGACTAGATAAATCCAACCTTAGTTCTATACCAATATATTCAAATTGATCCCAACTCCATGATCCATTTAATGGTAAGCCATGGAATCATAAGGATGAATTTTGAATTGTGGAAATGTAACCCGTTTTGATCTTCATAATTGTTGTTGTACTTATTTCAATATGTATATTATCGAAAAAACAAAAAAATAAAAGAAAAAATTATTATTTTAAAGCATGGGTTTCATGCCCAATATTGACGGTATTCTAGATAAAAGCAGGGTATTCATGCATCCATGGTTTGTTACATCATAGGATTTATTGATCATGAGTCAAAGGAGTCAACATCATGTTTATAACACCCATCCAGATGTAATTTGTAAAATAATTTAATTTCAGTCTAGAAGGTCCTTGAAACCTCACGAGAATAAGTTGGCCCTAGAAGAGACAAATCAGCCTAAGGAGAGATATTCAACCCACATAGAAAGCCTATAAATAGAGACATATTCAACCTCATTTGGCACTCATCACCAACAAGTTCAATTTTCAATAACAAGGTTGAAGAAAGAGGAGTGAAGGTCAAGGAAAGAGAATAAAAGATATAAGAAGCAAGGAGAAACCCTGGTGAAGGGAAACAAAAAGTTTTTGGACAATTTTCTCTTACACGTGTGAGTTTCTGGAGTGGTAGCAGGGCCTAGTTTGACTATGATCCTATTGGAGGGTGTATGTGGAAGGATGACTTGGTGCTAAAAGTAGGGAAATTTGGATGGGAGAAATCTCGCAAATGGGCTATTTTTTGGACATTTACAAAAAAAGAAAAAAGAGAAAATAAATCCTATTTTTTTACATATATATGATTAAATGGATGATATTTGCCAAAAAATTACCAATTTTAATAGTAAATTACATGTTTTTTTTTTATGTAGAATTTTTTTCCAATAATAATCACATTCAAATGAACATTGTCGACGCGTTTCGAACCAACTAGTGTGGTTCATCATTAGGACTAGGTGAGAGATCAGATCCGGACGTTGAGTTTAAATAGATGCATAAATGGCTAAACTAGTCGTTAGGATAACGACTAGTTTGACTATGAATTTTAATAATTGCTAGTTCTATTTTAATTAATCTAATTATTTACTTAACTATTAAATAAAATTATAACGGCTAGTTCTATTTAATTAATTTAAAAGTTTATTTATTTGATAAAATATTTTTATTTTATTTAATTTAGTTAATTTTATTTTAAATGATAATAGTTGCCTAAAATACTATATATATGAAAAATATTACATCCTTAAAAGATACCCTGGCTAGGAGGAGGACTTGGTCTAAAGTCTGGGTCTTTGTTGTCTCATTTGAAGGATATTCTATAAGAAGAAGAAGAGTTTTTCCAGGTTTTCCCTTTGGACAAGTTTCTCCCTGGCTAAGAGCCTAATATATGTTTCCTCTGTTTCTACCATTATTTTTATTCATATTTTTTTTATGGAAATATCTAAATGAAAGAATACAAGAATATTAACTAAGTTCACAAGAAAATATTAAGGTTAAGGAAAATTGAAATTAGTAAGCTTCCACATAGCATTTTACCAACATGCTATCAAATCTAAGGTGAACAATAAGGAAATTGGAAGGATCATCTTGTGGACACAAAGAAGGGTTTGCTTGTCAAATGGAATCATTTGTGGAAGGACACAAGAAAAGAAGGAAAATACCTACTCTTCTAGAAGGGGGGTTTCTACATTGGAGAAGATCAATACTACATCAAGCCCTCATCAGAGGAAGATCTTTTCAAGAATCTAAATTAGGTTTATCATGTTTGAGATGCAGGAAAGACAAGTTGTAGAATCAAGTGTTGGAAGAGAGACCTCATTGACCTTGGGAATATTTGTCTTGCTCAAAAGAAGACTATAAAAAGGATAATTGATATCTATGAAGATGCACTAATTGGTATAAATATTTAAATAAAGCATCAAATAATATTTTTATCATTCATCTTGAAATTTGTTGTTGGAGGAATCCTAGGGAATATCTTTCAAGGACATTATTGTAGTATCTTCAAATATCTTGAAGATATCAAGAAGGTTGGAGACATGATCAAAGAAAAGGAGAATATTGGTTATCAATTAAGTATCATATTATGACTCCATTTATGAATTTAAAGGTGATGAGGGTTCTTTATTCAAGGAGAGCAATAAGCTTGTTGGAGCATCGAATTTTGTAACGTGGAAGAAAAGGATAGACCTAGCACTTACTAAACATGAGGTACGGGAGTATGTTACTGGTGGAATTACTGAAGCTAGCAAAGAAAACACTCAAGAAATAGTGAAGTACAAGAACGGGGAAATAAGGACACAAAGGATCATAGTTGAATCCATTAAGCATCCTCTTATTCCATTTGTTGCAAATTTGAAAATTTCCCAGGCTACGTATGACAAGCTAGTGAACTTGTACTATGTAAGTACATTAGGAAAAAATATGTTTTTTGTGGAAAAATATATATAGAATAAAGAAATAAAAGTATTAGGAAAACAATCCTCTCTCGTGAATATATCTCAGTTAAGAGACCACTTGCAGGGGCTTGGAGAAGCGATTTCTGATTCAAAAATGACCATTTGTGTACTGAATGCATTGCCACTAGAATGGCGCGTCTTCGTAAAAATAATATAATATAAGAAAGATTCAACTCCCTTTGATGAGTTGTGGGAACAATGCATTTAGGAAGAATCTATAATCAAGGTAAAATAATGAAAATGGATCAGATGAATGGTCCCAAGCCTCACTAGCTAGTGTTAAGCAACTAAAGAAGGGCAAGTTTGGAAAGTCCAAGAAGAAAGATATGTCCAAAGTTCAATGCTTTAAGTGCAATAGTTTTGGACACTTAAAGAGGGGATTTCCAAGCTAATAGAACAACAAGAGAAAGGAAATAAGAGAGACTCACATAGCTGAAGAAATGGGAGAAACTGGGAAGAAGCCAAGGAAAGAAGACGTGAAATATCTTTAATTTTGAAAAAGGCACTCTATTTTTCACAATATTTATCAAGATTTTTCTTTCCTTTAGGACAATATTCATGGTTTTTTATATAAGAGTCTTGATTTTTCATAACATCATAGAGAGAAGCATGTGATAATATCATATGTAGAGTCTACTTGATTAAGGAGCCTTTTATAAATCATTTAGTCTTTGAACATAAATAAACAATCCATTTTGTATATTATTAGAGGTATTCATATTGCTTATATGGATCATCATGATCCTAGAAGAAGAATAATTTTCGAAGGTTCTTGGAAGAAGAAGAAGTATGACAAGGTTAGTATACATTCAATATATTATGGAAACAATAGTGTTAAAAGGATGAAAGAATGCAATGATTCAGGTTGTGGTGTTATCATATGACTAGATGATGGCATAAGAAGCATATGAATGCATATTGAAAATTTCTCTTGGATAAGATTCATATGTACAAAAATATTGCAACATGCTTAATATGATTATGTGATGTTTAACAAAAGAATTTGACTTACTTAAGGATAAAGAAATAACAATTTCTCTAGAATATGTAAAATAATGATTGAACATCCAGTATAACCTTTGAAGGAAAAGTATTAACTTGGTAATCAAGTTTAATACTTGGGAACTCTGATGCATGAAGGAAGTTTCGTATGGAGATGAACCATGAGGTTGTTGATGCTTGGACAAGAAAGTCATCATGATATGGTAAGTATGATTTTAATTATTGTTGATTATCTGGTTAACGTATTGTCTTTCTACTTTGAAGGATGTTGCGGGAATACATGATGACATTTGAAGCAAGTTCAAATGTATGGATGGAATGTATGAAGAATGTTGAGGGAAGCTCAATATTTGATACCTAGAAACTGTGAAGTTAAGACATGCTCATATTGGGATTGAAAGGTAGTATTATAAGAAGATAACCTAGAGGTCAATAAAGGAGATAACTTTCATGTAAAAACTATGATCATCTTGAGGTTTGTAAATTCTCAATATAATGCATTTGTTAATAATATCAATATAAAAGTGATGATCGAGAAATATGTCATGGATCCTATCACAAGACTAAGCATTGAAGTTGGCTCCATGATACCTCAGATGGAAGAAACCTGGATCCAAGAGACGCGAAATAAAGAGGGAGCCTTATAGATTTGAATATCAAGTAGTTGAAACTCTAATGAATAAAAGCTATAAGTCTTATGGAGACGACTTCCCATATTGAAAGGAAGTCAGGAACCTCCTCTGGTTTTGAGAGGGAGTGAAGGAGTCTCCTCAAATAGGAATAAGGATCTGTTCTCAAGAATAAAAGTAGAATGGGGACATCCTCTCTAGATGAGAGGGTTGATGATGGTCATTGCACATGCATTATTTTCTTCGTATGAAGAAAGAATGGTGGAGGATTGTATAAGCATTTGTGGTTTCCTTGATGATGGAAAATCAAAGAAAGGAAAGGTATCGACACTCTTTGAGGATAGGGCATGTATCAAAGATAAGAGTGGTCGAAGAAGACCGATATTATTTGAGGATTTGGTATTATAGATACAAAAAATTAATATTCCTAAAAGTACATTTCATGTGAACATACAGATGGGATACGTGCCTTGTAGAGGTAGTGGTGTATCACACATAAACACTCCCAACATAATGCTCTTGAATGAAATATAGCTTTTCTAGTTATGCCTCACAGATAGTGGTGGTCATAATGATGATCCTTATAACTAGCTTGTCAATCTAACTCTTTCTACGAGAACTCTTCATTTTGAGAATGGTTTTGTATTGGTTGTACAATTATGAAAACCTCCCTAAGTAAGAGGGATTATTGTAAATGTAACTTGTTTCGGTATACATAATTTTTGTTGTACTAATTTTAAGGTGTATCTTATGTAACAAAAAAAAGAAGAAAATAAAATGTTATCATTTTAAACGTTGGGCTTCATGCTCATTATTGACGGTCTTCTAGGTAAAACAGCATTGTTCATGCTTCTAGGGTTTATTAGGTCGTAGTATTTATTGTAATCGGTCAAAAGAGTCAAAATCATGTTTATAAGACCCATCCAGGAAATATGTAGTTTGTAAACTAATTTATTTTGAGTCTATAAGGTCCTGAAAACCTCAAGAGCACAAGTCATCCCTAGAAGAGACAAGTCGGCCTCAGGAGCGTTATTCGAACCACACGGAAAGGTTATAAATAGAGACATCTTCGACCTCATTTGACACTCATCACCAAAAATTTCAATATGCGTTAAGAAGGAAAATGAAAGAGGAGAAATTGTAAAGGAAAGTGAAGAAAAGATAAAATAAGCAAGGAGAAACCCTAGCGAAGGGAAAGGATAAGTTTTTTGAGAAATTTCCTCTCACATGTGTGAGTTTCTATAGGAGTTGTATGGTGTGAAATTTCTGCAGTGACTGAAGGTCTGAAATTCTACTGCAGGAAGGGTTGGAATTCATATATTGTTTTTGTTACAGAATGGTTTATCTTTAGATGACCTAATTTTACTATGATCTTATTGGAGGGTCTCTTTCGAGGGTTGACTCGGTTCTAGGAGGACTTGGTCTAAATTTTGGGTCTTTGTTGTCTCATTTGAAGTAGATTCTATATTAAGAAGAAGAGTGTTTTTGGTTATTCCCCTTGGAGGGGCTTTGCCGTGGCTGAAAGCCTAATCTTTGTTTCCTCTGTTGCTACTTTTTTCTTTCTTCAAATCTGTTTGATGACGGAATAAATAATATTAACTAAGTTCACAAGAAAATATTAAGGTTAAGGAAAATTGGAATTAATAAGACACCAAATTTCATTTTTCCAACATGAAATAAAATCATCCTCAAACCCCTCCTCATTCATAAAATTCCATGATTATTACACTAGACAATTCGTCCGAACAAATATGATAAATTTATACTAAAAATAAAGAATCTATACTATGAGGGTTGCTTTCCTTAGAATTATATATTTAATAAGTTTTGAAATGTAGAAAAAGAGAACATATGAAATTGAAGTCACTCACAACCATAATAATGAAATATATGACTAGGAAACCTTTTTGAGAGAAAACCTAGGTGGAAGGTGAGGCTGCTCTACTCTTTCTTTCTTTGAATTCAAATGTATGCAAGTGCAAAGAAGTGTGGTCGGTTTGCCTATGCGTTCCTATACTACACACACCACCTCTAATTGTTTTGTCGCTATCAACTCTAGGATGCTCTACTCATCTATGGAACAAAATGCACTCAAATGGAATGAAACCTCCTTTCCTCCTACTATCATAGTTATAACACAACTCGATAGACTCCTAGCGAGTAGGTTTGAATCCTTCAACTCTTAACTAGATTTATAATATCAACTCTTTTAGAGTCTTCTTCATCGTGATCACATTTATAACCCATTTTCCATAAATACTGGGGGTTGATGTTTTATTCTCTCCAATCGTGGTGGTAAAAATAGAAAGTTCAAGTACTGGGTGGAATAAATTTTGCATGTACAAACTCTGATTTAGGAATTGTTACACTTTTGGAAAGGTATTAAATAGCTCTAAGGCACATCACAATTATGCACCAAATTTGTATCCCCAGAGCACCATTTGATGCGTCAAATTGCTTCTGCAAGTCTTTAGACCCGAATTCACCGAACTAGGACCCACAACTAAAAATGGTCCTCTCATTTTATTACTCCAATGCTCTACTCTAAAGGCATAGATATAGACAACAAATAATATAATGATCCATTCCATATCTCCTTCTCCTTCCTAACTTCCTCTTATATATCTACTTAAATTTTCTAGTTCTTGGTATGCTAATTTGTTACAAAATCATAAATATTTTTTCATAGTAAATTGTTTGCATGCCACTTCATTGTGAAATCGAATAGAGTGGACAGAACTAATGTGCTTAATTCTAGTTAATAATAATAAGCTAGTATATCATTAAATCAAGTTCAATTAGGAATTTGTTAAATGAACTTTCATAGGGGAAATAAGATATCATTAATTCAGATATAAATTCAAAATAAAATTTGTATGTATTTCTCCATACTTGTAATGGACTATGATTTGGGGCACTTTAAGTATCTAGTGTTTTAGCTCCTTCTTCCGAAACCTAGCAATAGCAGTTTTCTTAAAATTGTAATTTTTTTATTTTTGAAATATGTTTTTTAATATAAAAGGGGGACTTAGTGATCTAAAAAACCTCAGGCCACTTGAACTATTTATATTACATAAATCAAACTTCCAACAAATCCTTGTCGGATTTATAGAAAGTTTGATTGAAAAATATGCTTAATTAAGGGCACAATTCTATGCACTATGACTCAAATAACATATCTAATGATCATTTCATATTATAAATTATTTAATTTATTTTGGAATCTTTCTGCTTGAGTAATTGAGACACCCAAAAGCACAAATGTCGAAATTGATCTTTGTATTCAATTTAAAGTAATAAACAATGAGCATATTGAAATTTTACTCACTTATAGGAATTCCAAACCCTGTAAATTATCTCCTATGCATCTTTCATTTCATGTTGTCAAAATTTCATTTCTAAATTCATGAAAGGCTCCAAAGAATTAAATTTTTTATTTGAGAGTGTAATATGATCCATGTAGCAACCAAAAGGAGGAAATTTCAATGCATTTCACAATATATGTTGCATGTGAAAAAAGGTGATGAATGCACAACAAAGAGCATTTAGAGAAGATTCATATCAATACACAACAATGATTTATCGAGCCTAGAGACACTTTATATAAACCATTGTGAGGGAGATGTGTGATCTTGTCCACGCTCAACGTGGAATTAGAACATATCCTTATTAAAATACAATTAAAATACTCTCTAAAATGAAAAGAAATGTTGGCTATAATAAAAAACAATAATGAATATGCATGTTTAGTTCATTTTAATTGAAATCAATATAATTGATCATGAGTCAAAGGATTCAACATCATGTTTATAACACCCATCCAGATGTAATTTGTAAAATAATTTAATTTCAGTCTAGAAGGTTCTCGAAACCTCAAGAGAACAAGTCGGCCCTAGAAGAGACAAATTAGCCTGAGGAGAGATATTCAACCCAAATAGAAAGCCTATAAATAGATACATTTTCAACCTCATTTGGCACTCATCACCAACAAGTTCGATTTTCAATAACAAGGATGACGAAAGAGGAGTGAAGGTCAAGGAAAGAGAATAAAAGATATAAGAAGCAAGGAGAAACCATGGCAAAGGGAAAGGAAAAGTTTTTGGACAATTTTCTCTTACGCGTGTGAGTTTCTGGAGTGGTTGTAGGGCCTGTAATTTCTACAGTGACTACAAGTTTGAAATTCTATTACAGGAAGGGTCGAAATTCTAAGACTACCATTGTTGTAGAAGTGTTTGTCTTTGGTTGCCCTAGTTTGACTATGATCCTATTGGAGAGAGTATTTGGAGGTATGACTTGGCGCTAAGAGTAGGGAAAATTCGATGGGAGAAATTTCGCAAATGGGCTATTTTTTGGACATGTTCTGAAAAGAAAAAGAAAAAAAAATCCCTATTTTTTTACATATATATGATTAAATGGATGATATTCGCCAAAAAATTACCAATTTTAATAGAAAATTACATGTTTTTTATTGAATGCTTTCCTACGTTCTATACGTATGAATTTTTAAACGATAATAGTTTCCTAAAATAATATATATATGAAAAATATTACATTCTTAAAAGATACCCTGGATAGGAGGAGGAATTGGTCTAAATTCTGGGTCTTTGTTGTCTCATTTGAAGCAGATTCTATAAGAAGAGGAAGATTTTTTCTAGGTTTTCCCTTTGGACGATTTTTTCCTTGGCTAAGAGCCTAATATCCGTTTCCTCTTTTGCTACCATTATTTTTCTTCATATCTGTTTGATGAAAATAACTAAATGAAAGAACACAAGAATATTAAATAAGTTCACAAGAAAATATTAAGGTTAAGGAAAATTGAAATTAATAAGCTTCCACATAGCATTTTCCCAACATGGTATCAGAGCTAAGGTGAACAATAAGGAAATTGGAAGGATCATTTTGTGTACACAAAGAAGGTGTTACTTGTCAAATGGAATCATTTGTGGAATGACACAAGAAAAGAAGAAAAATACCTATTTTTCTAGAAGGGGGGTTTCTACATTGAAGATGATCAATACTACATCAAGCCCTCATCAAAGGAAGATCTTTTCAAGAATATAAATTAGGTTTAGAAAGTTTGAGATGCAGGAAAGACAAGTTGTAGAATCAAGTGTTGGAAGAGAGACCTCATTGACCTTGGGAATATTTTTCTTACTCAAAAGAAGACGATAAAAAGGATAATTGATCTCTCTGAAGATGCACTCATTGGTACAGATATTTAAATAAATCATCAAATAATATTGGTATCATTCATCTTGAAATTTGTTGTTGGACGAATCCTAGTGATCATATTTCAAGGACATTATTGTAGTATCTTCAAATATCTTGAAGATATCAAAAAGGTTGGAGACATGATCAAAGAAAAAGAGAATATTGGTTATCAAGTAAGTATCATATTATGACTCCATTTATGAATGTACAGGTGATAAGGGTTCTTTCTTCAAGGAGAGCAATAAGCTTGTTGGAGCATCGAATTTCGTAGCGTGGATGATCCAGATTTATGCAGGAATGCAACAGAATAAACATATAACCATAAATACAGAGATGCAGCGGAAATAAAACTTCATTTCTTTAATATCAAAGAACTGAAATTTGTTTACAGACAGAATGGAATAAAACTAGCTAGGGTGCTAGTAGCTATCTCTGAGAAGAGATGTGGCGGCTACAAGCCTCTGAACTGAGTTACAATGAGGCTCGAGGGCCTATTTATTATTGAGAAACAATGGAGAACCCTAAACATCCAAAAACATAACCCCTAGGAGATGAAGCGCCAAAACTATGGGCCCCGTTTGGGTAAATTGGTGTTTCAACTTCCCAGGGACGTAACTTTGGCCTACTATCTCCGTTTGACGCACATGATACATCATTAGAAAGCTCTGTCCGAGGACCACAACTTTCGGGACGAATTTCATTCCATCCGTTGGTAAAACGATGCCCAAAAAACGTCGTTTAGGGCCTCAAAACGGCTCCGGAAGTTCAGGACCCGAAAAACTGCTAAAAATAGTAAGTTATGCCGAAACTGAAAAACTGAAAGAGACAATGGTGGGGGCCCAAGTGGAATAGGCTAGTGGCCACCAATATCCACCTGGATCAGTGGAAGAAAATGATAGACCTAGCACTTACTGAACATGAGGTAAGGGAGTATGTTACTGGAGGAATTACTGAAGCTAGCAAAGAAAACAATCAAGAAATAGTGAAGTACAAGAATGGGGAAATAAGGGCACAAAGGATCATAGTTGAATCCATTAAGCATCCTCTTATTCCATTTGTTGCAAATTTGAAAATTTCCCAGGCTACATATGACAAGCTAGTGAACTTGTACTATGTAAGTACATCAGGAAAAAATATGTTTTTGTGGAAAAAGATATATAGAATGAAGAAATAAAAGTATGAGGAAAATAATCCTTTCTCGTGAATATATCTCAGTTAAGAGACCACCTGCAAGGGCTTGGAGAAGGGATTTCTAATTCAAAAATGACTATTTGTGTACTGAATGCATTGCCACTAGAATGGAGCATCTTTGTAACAAGAATATAATCCAAAAAAGATTCAACTCCCTTTGATTAGTTGTGGGACCAATGCATTTAGGAAGTGTTGGAGAGGTAAATCCCCTCTGCGGACAGAGGCGATCCCTACTAGCCCAGAATGGGTCTAGCAACAATCATCAAATGCTACAGCGCAAGTTCCTCATTGCGAATAAACAGACCAACGATGGATGCCTACCTGGAGTCCAACGCTATGATTCGTAGAAGAAACAGTGTTCCCATTCCTTAGCCTCGGCAGATCACGATCCCCACGATCTCCGTGAATGGACACCTGCACATGCAAGAAACAATACGAATACAAGCATAAAATCCAGAATACGCAACTATATATCAGTCAGAAAGGATATAACTTGTTATTATCATAAGTGAAAAACAGAGTGGAACCATAACCAGTATTCATTCATTAATAAACAATCGAAAGAGAGTACAACCAATGTTCTGACGCTGAGGTCTCCTTCGGAGGGGTCTCCAGTAGAACACGTCTCGCAAAGCCTACCAGGGATGGGACAAGCCTCTCTTAGAGTCTCTCGATGATAGTCTCCTTACTCGAGTTTGGCCTTAAGGGAAGAATGAGGGCTCTTGCAGGATTAAGGCTCTTGGGAATTTGAGAACTTGGAGATTCAAAACTTGGGCACTTCAAGACTCATCTTCAAAGGGATGCAATGAAAGTGTTTTCAAGTCTTAACTCTACCCACAGGTCACGGAAAGAACCCTCCAATGTGCGGGATGGGGATTGCAGGGATGGTGACAAATTGCTGTGTAACAAGGTTGTTGGAGAAGAGTTCCTTGTCTTGTGTCAAGCTCCTTAAAAAATGAAACAAGCAGGTCGGAGCACAGTTCATTTTCTTGTGTCAAGCTCCTTAAAAAATGAAACAAGCAGGTCAGAGCAGAGTTCCTTGTCTTATGTCAAGCTCCTTAAAAAATGAAACAAGGTTGTCGGAGCATAGTTCCTTGTCTTGTGCCAAGCTCCTTAAACCATGAAACAAGGCATCCTGAGGATAGTTCTTTTAATATGTCAACCTCGTTAAAACAATGAAACACGTTCCCGTTCAATTCGAGTCTTTGATAAGTTCTCGTAAAATACCAGTCGAGTCTTTTCCTTAAATCTCGTAATTTGAACCTTCACTCCATCTGCCTTTCATATGGATTGAATCTTGGGGGGCATGTACCTCGAATTGAGTCACCATGCTGGAGGCATGCTTACTTTTTCAAGCATAGTTTGTTTCTGTTTCAAGCTTGTGTAAAAATGAAACTGGTTTCAAGCATAGTTTACCTTTGTTTCAAGCTTGTGTAAAAATGAAACCAACTTCAAGCACAGTTTCCTGATTTCAAGCTTGTGTAAAAATGAAACCTTTCCCATTTTACCTCTTGTGATTGTCATTTTATCAACCTGTTTTTCCAGATGAGCCTTGGTTTTCTCACTCCATCGTCACTCTCTACTTGGCCGATCATATGCCTTCACTTGGTTATTTTACCTGTTCCTGAGGAACCGCTGCGATGAGTGGTCTTATTAGCCAGCCTCTTAACCTTTACTTGTTCTGAGCAGTTCCACCATTACCGGAACCAGTTGCTGCCCCTTTATACCACTCGTTCCTCCAGGAGGAGTCAACTTTCAGCTCTTTTCTTTCTCTCTAAACATGAAAATATTGCCGAGGCCCTTATCGTTTCGATCTCGTTAAAGTGGCTACGAAACGACATCTACCCAGTATACGTTTACCCCTTTTTCGGGCTAGGATAGATTACTTACGAAAAAGGAATACCCTAGCCTATCGCGACTAGGAGGTTTTCTCGGATATTGTTTTCTACCTTTTCGGGTCCGAGGAACTATCTACGAAAAGGGACCGATGGAGTTTACTTTTCAGCTGTCTTTTCAAACTCTCTAAACATGAAAAGACACCGAGTTCTTCCTTTGTCAGACTTGTTAAACCCTCATGACATCGGATTCAGTCGTAATGACGGTACTCGAGTCTCTCCTTCCTAGGGCTCGTTAAATGTACTAGGATGGATTCATCCGAAGGACGGATTTATATTACAAGCATATGGTATGCTCTTCAAGCTTGTGTAAAAATAAAGAGGTAATCACCGAAATGGTGGGGAAAAAATGGAACCAGCATCATTGTCTTGTCGGCAGTATGTCGCTCTTGAACATGGCACTTGTGTACATTCGTGTTGGGTTGGGGACATCTCATCTCGTTCTTCACTTGCCTCCGTGGGTTGGATAATCCCTTTTGACCTCTCCTCTGCTCATTGCCTCGTCACCATGACCTCTGATCCATTGACGTCAAATACTGCCAAGTCCACTATCGTGCCGTTAAAATGTTCAAGAGAAGTTGACCTCTGCAAGCATCAACCTTCCTCTGATTCTCATATGATCCTAATTCACAAAAACACCATTTTCCTCTGTCTCGTGTCGATGATGTGGGAAACATTATGGCCCACGTTTGATCAAGGTCACTTCCCGTCAACTTCAGCTCATTATCCGGGAAGCTGCTCTAGAGACTCCCTTATGGTACCTTGAAGCCTGCATGCCTCAATGGCAGGTTCGTCGCATTCAACGTGAGGTTTTCATCATTGGCCTCCGATCGAGTGATTCTACGGGTGTTCGACACCAACTCATTGATTCACACGCTGTAGTTTGTACCTGTAGTACCTTGAGAGCCATTGTCATTATTGGTGGTTCCTCTCGCGTCTGTTAACAGCTTTCATCATTGGATGGTAATCAGGCGATGTTCTTGCATGTTTGACTTCAGCTCACACATTCGCATGCTTGAACTTGTACTTTGTTCGGGTCGAGATGGAGCGCAAGACCCTGGATTGTGTCTGTTGTAATCCAGGCTGCAATATTGTGGATTATTATGATTATTTACATGACTCACTGATTGGATGGATGCGACCATACCTGAATCTATTTATCAATCCTCACCAGATGGTTGCGTCCATGCCTTGGATCTAGATTATTGTAAACTCTGTTATGGATGGCTGTGCCCATACCACGTATATATATCATGTATCTGAGACATCAGTTGTACTTCGCTCCGCAGGTTTTCCGATGGCGGTGTTTTCAGTCAGCATGATCTCGTAAAGCATTTCACCCCTCTCTCTCTCTCGGGCCTCATGCTTTAGGGGCCATCTATTACACAGCAATTTGTCACCATCCCTGAAATCCCCATCCCGCACATTGGAGGGTTCATTCCATGACCTGTGGGCAGAGTTAAGACTTGAAAATACTTTCATTGCATCCCTCTAAAGATGAGCTTTAATTGCCCTGAAGACATCTCCTTGCAAAAAACCCTAAAAATAGCTCTTTTTCCATTGGCGCGGTTCCATAGTTCAGCCCTCGCGCCAAGAGGGGAAATCCTCCAAAGAGGGCGCGCCAATTGGAGCTCTGTCATAGAGCCGCACCCGCGCCAACCATATTAAGAGGTGTTTTTTAAAAATAAGAGGCGGAAGTTCCATCCTAACAAATTCCTGGGCTGATATCTATCTTGAGTTGGGTGGTTTGGCAATGGATTTCCATAGAGAGGGAGTGGTTTGCCACCTCTCATGGAAGCTTCCTTGATGATAGGGCCAATCCCATAATTATAGGGATCCCAACTTCCCTTCCTCCTCCTATAAAGGCTTGCCCATCTCCATAGCAAGCTAGTTCCAAAATCCTCAAGTTCCCAAGAGCTTTCATGCTGCAAAAGCCTTCTTGATTACCTAAGGCCAAATCCAAGCAAGGAGACTATTGCCAAGTATCTGGGGAGAGAGGCTTGTCCCATCCTTGACAGGCTTTATCGAGACATGTGCTGCTGACGACCCGCCAAAGGAGAATTCGGCGTCAAAGCTTTGGTTGTATTCTTCTTTTTGACTCATTAATACTAAGAGACTATTGGTTATGGTTCCAGTCTTGTTGTTGATCGCGTTCATGAGTTATGTCCTCTTCGACTGACATATAGTTGTATATACTGGATTTTATGCTTGCGTTTGTGTTGTTTCTTGCATGTGCAGGTGTCCGACCACGGAGATCGTGAGGATTGTGATCTTCCAGGGAAAAGAAACGAGAGCACCACCTCTTCTACAAACAACAACATTGGATTCCAGGTAAGCCTTCCTCGCAAGTTGGTTTATTTATGATTAGGAACCTGCACCATAGCGTGTTTGATTGTTGCTAGACCCGATCTGGGCTAGTAGGGATCGCCTCTGTCCGCAGAGGGGATTTACCTCTCCAACAGGAAGAATCTATAATCAAGGTAAAATAATGACAATGGATCAGATGAACGGTCCCAAGCCTCACTAGCTATGGAAACAATAGTGTTGAAAGGATGAAGGAATGAAATGATTCAGGTTGCGATGTTATTCTAGGACTAGATGATGGAATAAGAAGCATGTGAATGCATATTGAAAATTTCTCTTGTATAAGATTCATAAGTACAAAAATATTGTAACATGCTTAATATGATTATGTGATGTTTAACGAAAGAATTTTGACTTACTTAAGGATAAAGAAATAATAATTTCTCTAGAATATGTAAAATAATGATTGAACATCCAGTATAACCTTTGAAGGAAAATTATTAACTTGGTAATCAAGTTTAATCCTTGGGAACTCTAATGCATGAAGGAAGTTTCGTATGGAGATGGACCACGAAGCTGTTTATGCTTGGACAAGTAGTTCATCATGATATGGTAAGTATTATTTTAATTATTGTTGATTATCTCGTTAACATATTTTCTTTCTACTTTATAGGATGTTGCCAGAATACATGATGACAGTTGAGGCAAGTTCAAATGTATGGATGGAATGTATGAAGAATGTTGAGGGAAGCTCAATATTTGATACCTAGAATCTGTGAAGTCAAGACATGCTCGGATTGGGATTGAAAGGTAGTAGTATAAGAAGATAACCTAGAGGTCAATAAAGGAGATAACTTTCATGTAAAAGCTATGATCATCTCGAGGTTTGGAAATGCTCAATATAATGCCTTCATTAATAATATCAATATGAAAGTGATGATCGAGAAACATGACATGGATCCTATCACAAGACTAAAAATTGAAGTTGTCTCCATGATACCTCATATGGAAGAAACCTGGATCCAAGAGACGCGAAAGAAAGAGGGAGCCTTATAGCTATGAATATCAAGTAGTTGAAACTCTCATTAATAAAAGCTATAAGCCTTATGGAGATGACTTCCCATATTGAAAGGAAGTCAGGAATCTCCTATAGTTTTGAGAGGGAGTGAAGGAGTCTCCTCAAATAGGAGTAAGGATTTGTTCTCAAGAATAAAAGGAGAATAGGGACATCCTCTCTAGATGAGAGGGGTTGACGATGGTCATTGCACATTAATTATTTTCTTCGTATGAAGAAAGAATGGTGGAGGATTATATAAGAATATGTGGTTTCCTTGAGGATGGAAAATCAAAGAAACGAAAGGTATCGACACTCTTTGAGGATAGGACATGTATCAAAGATAAGAGTGCTCGAAGAGGACCAATATTATTTGAGGATTTGGTATTATAGATACAAAACAATAATATTCCTAAAAGTACATATCTTGTGAACATACAGATGGGATACGTGCCTTGCAGAGGTAGTGGTGTATCTCACATAAACACTCCCAACATAATGCTCTTGAATGAAATATAACTTTTCTAGTTATGCCTCACAGATAGTGGTGGTCATAATGATGATCCTTATAACTGGCTTATCAATATGACTCTTTCCATGAGAACTCTTCAGTTTGAGAATGATTTTTTATTGGTTGTACAATTATGAATACCTCCCTAGGTAAGAGGGATTATTGGAAGTGTAATTAGTTTCGGTATTCATAATTTTTGTTGTACTAATTTTAATATGTATCTTATGTAACAAACAAAAGAAGAAAATAAAATGTTATTATTTTAAACGTTGCACTTCATGCTCATTATTGATGATCTTCTAGGTAAAAGAACATTTTTCATGCTTCTAGGGTTTGTTAGGTCATAGTATTTATTGTAATCGGTCAAAAGAGTCAACATCATGTTTATAAGACCCATCCAAGAAATATGTAATTTGTAAATAATTTATTTTGAGTCTAGAAGGTCCTGGAAACCTCAAGAGCACAAGTCAGCCCTAGAAGAGACAAGTTGGCCTCAAGAGCGTTATTCGACCCACATGGAAAAGTTATAAATAGAAACATCTTCGACCTCATTTGACACTCATCACCAAGAATTTCAATCTGCATTAAGAAGGAAAATGAAAGATGAGAAAATGTAAAGGAAAGTGAAGACAGGATAAAAGAAGTAAGGAGAAACCCTAGCGAAGGGAAAGGGTAAGTTTTTGAGAAATTTCCTCTCACACGTGTGAGTTTCTATAGGAGTTGCAGGGTGTGAAATTTCTGCAATGACCGTGGGTCTGCAATTGTACTGCAAGAAGGGTTGGAATTTTTATATTGTTGTTGTTGCGGAATGGTTTGTCTTTAGATGACCTATTTTTACTATGATCTTATTGGAGGGTCTCTTTGGAGGGTTGACTTGGTTCTAGGAGGACTTGGTCTAAAGTTTGGGTCTTTGTTGTCTCATTTGAAGTAGATTCTATAATAAGAAGAAGAGCGTTTTTTGGTTTTTCCCCTTGGAGGGGTTTTGCGGTGGCTGAAAGCCTAATCCCTGTTTCCTCGATTGCTACTATTTTTTTTTCTTCATATATGTTTGATGAAAAGGTCTAGATGAAAGAACAAAGAAGATTAACTAAGTTCACAAGAAAATATTAAGGTTAAGGAAAATTGGAATTAATGAGATACCAAATTTCATTTTTCCAACATGAAGTAAAATCACCCTCAAACCCTCCTTATCCATAAAATTCCATGATTATTACACTAGACATTTCGTCCGAAAAAATATGATAAATTGATACTAAAAATCAAAAACTTATACTATGAGGGTTACTTTCCTTAGAATTATAGATTAAATAGGTTTTAAAATGTAGAAAAAAGAGAACATATGAAAGTGAAGTCACTCAAAACCATAATAATGAGATATATGACTTAGGAAGCCTTTTTGAGAAAAAACCTAGGTGGAAGGTGAGGCTGCTCTACTCTTTCTTTCTTTGAATTCAAATGTATGCCAGTACAAAGAAGTGTGGTCGGTTGGCCTATGTGTTTCTATACTGCACACACCATCTCTAATTTTTCTCTCGCTATCAACTCTAAGATGCTCTACTCGTCTATGGAACAAAATGCACCCACATGGAATGAAACCTCCTTTCCTCCTACTATCCTAGTTATAACACAATTGATAGACTCCTAGCGAGTAAGTTTGACTCCTTCAACTCTTAACTAGATTTATAATATCAACTCTTCTAGAGTCTTCTTCATCATGATCACATTTATAACCCATTTTCCATGAATATTGGGGGTTGATGTGTTATTCTCTCAAATCATGGTGGTCAAAATAGAAAGTTCAAGTACTGGGTGGAATAAATTTTGCATGTACAAACTCTGATTTAAGAAATTATTACACTTTTGGAAATGTATTAAACATCTCTAAGGCGCATCACAATTATGCACCAAATTTGTATCCTCAAAGCACCATTTGATGCCTCAAATTGCTTCTACAAGGCTTTAGACCCTAATTCACTGAACTAGGACCCGCAACTAAAAATGGTCCTCTCATTTGATTACTCCAATTTTCTACTCTAAAGGCATAAATATAGACAACAAATAATATAATGATCCATTCCATATCTCCTTCTCCTTCCTAACTTCCTCTTATATATCTACTTAAATTTTTTAGTTCTTGATATGCTAATTAGTTACAAACTTATAAATATTTTGTCATAGTGAATTGTTTGCATGCCATTTCATTGTGAAACTCTAATAGAGTGGATAGAACCAATATGCTTAATTCTAGTTAATAATAATAAGCTAGTATATCATTAAATCAAGTTTAGTTAGGAAGTTGTTAAATGAACTTTCATAGGGGAAATAAGATATCATGAATTGAGATATAAATTCGAATATAATTTGTATGTATTTCTCCATGGACTATGATTTGGGGCACTCTAACTATCTAGTGTTTTAGCTTCTTTTTAAAAAACCTAACAGTAGCATTTTTCCTTAAATTGTAATTTTTTGTTTTTGAAATGTGTTTTTTAATAGAAAAGGGGATTTAGTGCTGTAAAAAAAACTCGGGCCACTTGAACGATGTAGATTACATAACTCAAACTTAGAAAGTTTGATTGAAAAAGGTGCTTAATAAAGGGCACAAGGCTATGCACTATGACTTCAATAACATATATAATGATCATTTCATATTATAAATTATTTGATTTATTTTGGAATATTTCTACTTGATTAATTGAGACACCCAAAAGCAAAAACGTTGAAATTGATCTTTGTATTCAATTTAAAGTAATAAACAATGAGCATATTGAAATTTTAGTCACTTATAGGAATTCCAAACCCTGTAAATTATCTCCTCTGCATCTTTCATTTCATGTTGTCAAAATTTCATTTCTAAATTCATGAGAGGCTCCAAAGAATAAATCTTGTTATTTGAGAGTGTAGTATGATCCATGTAGCAACCACAAGGAGGAAATTTCAATGCATTTCACAATATATGTTGCATGTGAAAAAGGGTGATGAATGTACAACAAAGAGCATTTATAGAAAATTCACATCAATATACAACAATGCTTGATTGATCCTAGAGGCACTTTATATAAACCATTGTGAGAGAGATGTGTGATCTTGTCCACTCTCAACGTGGAATTGGAACATATCCTTATTAAAGTACAATTAAAATACTCTGTAAATTGAAAAGAAATGTTGGCTATAATAAAAAACAACAATGAATATGCATGTTTAGTTCATTTTAATTAAAAGCAATATAAAATAGATTATAAATATATCATTATATTACATTTACATAAACTTAATAATTAAATTTCAATTTGAAAACCAATCAAACGCACTCATCGTCATCACATAAAGAAAAAAATAAAAAAATAAAAAATACGATATATGATACATATCGCCTAAGCAGTTGAAATATAATTGATGAAATAATAATGGTTAACTCAAATAGCATATACACAGGCCCATATGCTGAGATATGGCGGTAAACAATAATTGTGAATTGATGAAATAATAATGGTTAACTGAAATAGCATTTACAAAGGACCATATGCTAAGATACGGCGTTAAACAATAATTGTGAATTGGTGAAATAATAATGGTTAACTGAAATAGCATTTAGAAAGGACCAATGCTGAGATATGGCGTTAAACGATAATTGTGGTATGATTCGAGTTGAGGAGGTTTGTCAACCAACATCGACGAGTTTGTTCTATGATTGGAGGAGGTTTCTAAACCAATGGGCAGATTCCCTGGCTTGTCGCTTTAAGTTGTCGTTGTAATCAACATAATATAAACCAAATCGATAGTCATATCCACTCGCCCACTCAAAGTCGTCCAGAAGCGACCAAACCACATAACCTCGGACATCCGCTCCCTCCCTCATGAATAGATATATATATATATATAAATAAACACGTGCGTGCAAAATAGAGCTCTACTCAACAACGAGGGCAAGGGGGGGCAAATGATTATGATGATTTTGTAATACCATTCTTGAGCAGCTCGTTGATGAGATTATTGTAATAAGTGATCCCCTCTTCATTGACTCCTCCGTGTCTTGGTGATCCTTCTGAAGACATTAATTAATGGAAATAAGAGACTAGCCAATCATCACAGAAACGATCAATCCATTGTTGCGTTGAGTCAGTTACGTGTATTGATTCAACTTACTAGGAAATATGCGCGACCAGGAAATAGAAAAACGAAACAGGTCCATTCCCATGTATTTGAGATGCTGAACATCCTCCTGCAGATTACAATATTACAGCTCCATAATTAATTCCATCATGCAGATTACAATATTACAGCTCCATAATTAATTCCATCAAGTTACAGCTACAACTAGGCTCAAAGAATAGTGCATAACGGCCAAGTTGTACCTTATAGCGGTGGTATTGGTCTACTGCAACATCACCATCCTTTCCATCTTCAATTTTACCTGCAAGTCAACGTTCAATAACAACAAATAAATAAAAACAGCGAGATGGAAGGTGTAGCTATATATATACATATATCTCTATCTATCTATGTGTACTGAACCTTGAATGTGGGAGAATGTGTCCCAGATGCTGGGTCCTTTCCCGCCCTCGCGGGCAGCTCCCTCTACCTGTAAAAGAAGTTTCAGTCAGAATTTTGTGATGACTCGGAAAACAAACTGTATTAATAATACATACAGTGAATGAATGGATCTATGGGGTGATAGAAGCTGGAATTACCTGATAAGCAGATGACCCGGCACCAAATTTGAAGCCCTTGGAGAAGTTGCATCAACTACGATCATGATCAGAAGATAAAGTGAAAGCAAACATAAGCAGAATGAGCATAGACCCTGAATTTTAGCCATCTCAGCTTTCACGACGGGATCCCAATGTATATTTATTCCGTTAATTAATTGAATCAAGATGCTAATTTATAGTCTCGTGGAGTGCAATGGAAAGCAGTGCTTTTGCCTTGAAGCGATCCCAATTTATAGTCGCCTGGGTTTTGCTTTCAATTGAATTGCGATCCCAATTTATAGTCGCCTGGAAGACGTTTCTGATCAAGAAAACACCACACCTCGCACTTGATCCATCTGGTAAGGATTTTTCAATTTTGGTTGGCGTTGTTGACGTGGTTAGAGGCGCCATTCCACTTCAATCATCCTATATCTATAACGTGGATTGGTTGACGTTGACTTGGTCAGACGCACCATTCCACTTCAAATCTACATAACAGAAGCTGAAGACCCCTTCAAATCTATATCTGTATGTTGAAAATCTATTCACACAACACACATCTATCTATCTATATCTGGTTGGCGTTGACTGGCGCCATTCGCACTACAACAAAACAATATATATATATATATATATATATATATATATATCTAGGGCGCCGTTCCCCTTCAAATCTATTCACAGCACAGGTTGCACGTGCGGCTCGTCGTTACTACTTCCCGGGGAGATGAGATGAGAAGAGAAGGACGACGTTTAAACAACTACCACAACAACAGAAAGATCGTTTGAATGATTCATTGCACGGTTTGAATATATATATATATATTACGACACAACAGATGGACGATAGACCGTTTCAATAATCAATCTATCGACAAAATGGCGCACAACATCACAAATACAAATACAATTGATCCGACAAAACGGCACATGTTATATGTATTCAGTATTAATTAGAATGAGAAACAACACTACCGTGGAATGGAACCATATCTCCATCGACTATCATGCGCACAAATATGAATATCATAATCAAAATGAAAATAATAATATTAGATATGCCATAAATCACCATCATGCACACAAAATAATATTACTACCAAAATCCAAGTACCCAAACGAAACGTTGTCATCATAACCACTAATATTGATAACCACGCGTTCCCTTCTTGTTTTTCCAACGATTATTTGTTTATCCTTCCAAATATACAAGTACGAAACACTTTTCCCGTTGACTGACCCGACTTAAGAACACGATAATATTTTGATAATATTTTGGCAACCACGTAGTACTAACGTTGATACAATAATAATTTGGCATATAGATAGGTATAACCTTCAATAAGATTTTGGAATTTTTAACTTCTAAATTTTATTTATATGATTGACATTAACAAGTTTTAAAATAGGTTAAATGTATTTTAATTTTAAATAATACACTAACTCTCTTTTAATTTTGAAAGTTTGTTTATTAAATCAAACTATTTTGGTATTAGGAATTTGGCTTCTACGATCCATAAAATGTGTATGCAAACTTTGGGTGAAAGTCACATGTATTAAAATTAAAATATTTTATTTCTTATTCATATTTAATCATTTTGTGTTCTCATGAGATATTTCAATTCCATAATCTATATACAATATTTTTTTCAAATTATATATTATAAAGCACAAGATTTTTTTTACCTTTAATTACTATACACTTAAAATTGATATCATATTATTTAATGTATACTTAAAATTGATATCATATTATTTTATACGCAACGTTAAATATAGTTTTCTTTTATCTTAGTATTTAATATTTCTTTTTAATTTCTATGTGTCAACTCCATGTTCATCACTCAAGGAACTAAATCTCTCCTACCTTTTAAGTTGTAAAAAGCAATAAGAACAAAAGAGAGAGAGAATTTTTTTACCTTCAATTGCCTACTATAAGTCAAAATAAAATTTTGGAGAGAGAGAGAGAGAGAGAGAGAGAGAGAGTGGACATTCTAATACATTATTTATGACTCACATTGAGAGACTTCTTTTTTTATCAATACTTTTCAATAATTCACCAGTCAAATCCATTTTAATGCAATTAATATCTCCCTCATTTTGGGAAGTATAAAAAACATATATTGTCCAAAGGGTGCATTCAAATGCAATGATTTAAATTTGGTTAATGCTTGTCCTATGGTCTCACATCCAAGTTTGAATGCCATGTCCATGCATGAGGTTTATGGCACCCCCGCACCCTATATGTCATTAATATGCATTCGTCAAAGCTCCAACCAGAATTTTCCCGCCATCTTGAGCTCTGATAGTTGTCTTCGCAAAGGAACCAGAGGAGGGTAATTAAACTACTATCATTTATCGACAGAATATGGTCTTATTATTTATAATGTTGGTCTCTTAAAAGAAGATGTGAATTTCACCTTCACCAAATATGGTCTTATCATTTATAATGTTGGTATCCAAAAAGAAGATGTGAATTGTAGCTTCACTTGCGATGAGTATGTCCTCCCCTTTCTCAATGTGTCCATGAAATTAGGTTTGTGCTACATTATCTCATTTCTCCTTCTATATTTAATGTTTCCTTTCATGTGACTAATTTTAATACAATTTAATTCCTATTTTCCTAAGAATCTATATGCATTAGATAACTTGGAAAAGTTTAAAAATTGCATGAGGATGAGGGAATAGAAAGAGGAAAAAGGGGAGGAAGAAGAGGGAAATAAAGAGAGGTTGAGGAGGGAGAGGAAGATATATTCCCTAAAATGACATTCTTTTTTTTTTCTAAATTTATATTAGCAGCAATCAGTGGTGGAAATTAGAGTGATATCACAGAGAGGTTATACACACGACAAATCACACTTCAATATCTTTATTGATAGCAACAATTACAAATATATAGGAAATACATTACTAACTTCGAAACATCTAGATCACGACTACGATGCATACATACGAAACAACAACATATATACTGACTCATCGTGACCCATAATGAAAACCGCACATGCATCAGAAGCATTACTTCCAACACCCTCCCTTAATTCTTACATGGAAAACACATATTACAACAATAATATTAATCTCTAGATATAACTGGTCTTCGTCAACACTTACACCCACTCTGAAATCTCGCAAACACCGCTCTTTCTTCACTACCACATCTTCGAGTTGTCACTTGATCCATCTAATACATAACTTCTTCATACCATATTTGACGTACTTTGCAAAATTGACACTTCTCGACCTCCCGGAGCACGACGGGTCAGTGTTGATACTAAACCATCCTATAGACATACCGCAATATATTGAACACATGGTATTCCATTATATTTCCGAGTTATCTAGGAAGTCATTCTGGGTACTCAATGTATTCAGAAGTCAGGTATACAAGGTGACCTCTTAAACAAATAATCAAATTAACCTACAATTTTTTCCCTTGGCTCCGCATGACGCCACAAGCTGATAACAAATTATTCATGATCAAATTAGTGATATGTTCTTGTGGCATTGTATGCATCCAGAACCACCAATTTGAAAATATTTTAATATGTTCTCTAATTGGTTCTTCATTTCATTTTTCACATTATAGCTGGACAATAACACACTATAATCAGGGAAAATTTTAGGGGTGAATTTTAGCCCAAAGGCGAATTTTAAGGGGTTTTAGATTTTGAGGGGGCGAATTTTTTATAAAAAACCCATTTTATATAGTTTTATATAATTAGCCCTATAGTTATTTTAAAAATAATTAATTATTCCATGTTAGCCCAAAAAAATAAATGCGGATAAACATTAAAAGGATGGATTCGCCCCCGAGTTTTAGGTTTGGAGAGGATTTGAATCACCTTCGCCACGATTTACTGGGTAAGACAGGCATTGGATTTACATTTGCCCCATTTTTTACTGGTTGGGGCTTTGGGGATTTATCGGTTGGGATTTCAATGCGTGGGTATTGACCCTTCTGCAACCTTGCATAGGTGGCCCATTTCATCTCCTTCAAAAACATTGTGCAGTGCGATTCGGCCTTTCAATTTAGGTTTCTATTTCTCCCTTCTCTGCTTTAGTGCATACGTCTTCACGAAGCTCTCTTCTGTTTCTGTCGTTTTAGCTCGGTTGCGCGATTTTTTTCTGCACTTAATGGCAATTATTTCAATTCTTTTTAGGGGTATTTTCGGGGTTTCAAGAGTTTCAACCAGTGACAATGAGGGAGTGTATTTCGATCCACATTGGCTAGGCCAATATTCAGGTCGACAATGCTTGTTGGGAGCTTTACTATCTTGAACACGGCATCCAGCCTGATGGACAAATGTCGAGTGACAAGACCGTTGGTGGTGGAGATGATGCATTCAACACATTTTTCAGTGAGACAGGTGCTGGTAAGCATGTTCCCCGTGCCGTGTTTCTGGATCTGGAGCCAACTGTCATAGATGAAGTTCGAACCAGCACATATCGACCGCTTTTTCACCCAGAGCAGCTGATCAGTGGCAAAGAAGATGTTGCCAACAACTTTGCTCATGGCCATTATACCATTGGTAAGGTAATTGTGGATTTGTGCTTGGATCGAATCCGGAAGTTGGCAGACAACTGTACAGGACTGCAAGGTTTCCTAGTCTTCCATGTTGTGGGAGGCGGTACCGGATCTGGTCTAGGTCCCTTCTATTGGAGAGGCTTTCTGTAGATTATGGAAAAAAATCCAAGTTGGGTTTCACTGTGTATCCATCTCCACAGGTCTCCACATCTGTAGTCGAGCCCTACAACAACGTGCTGTCAACACACTCATTGTTAGAGCATACTGATGTAGCTGTGCTGTTGGATAATGAGGCCATCTATGACATTTGTCGTCGTTCCCTGGACATTGAGCGTACTACATACACTAACCTTAATAGACTTGTGTCTCAGGTCATATATTCCCTGACTGCCTCTCTTTGTTTTGATGGTGCTCTGAACGTTGATGTGACTGAGTTCCAGAAAAACTTGGTGCCGTATCCTCATATTCATTTCATGCTTTCCTCATATGCTCCTGTGATCTCTACTGAGAAGGCCTACCATGAGCAACTATCGGTGGTCGAGATCACCAACAGTGCTTTCGAGCCATCGTCCATGATGGTGTTGAGAATGCAACAAGATGATGAGCTTAGTGGAAAGAAGTCGCCTTCCATAAGTGGGCCCGCAAGCTATTTTTGGTGCAAAGTCTATTTTTAGACTATGTCTATTTTTAGATATATGGATCATGTTCTATGAGTTACAGGATGCTATTTGTGGATGGTTGGTCAAGTTGGAAAAATAGATGGACTTCTATTTTTTAGACATACTGGGCGAAATCTATTTTTAGATTGCCAGTCTAAAAATAGAAATGTCGAATATTATTAGCTCTTAATAATATTTAGACTCTAAACATTATCTTATCCTCTTGGAGCACTTCAGTTAAGTGCACAGATGTGGCACAGGATCTGACAGAAGGAATTACTCTATTCCTGAGGGTTTAGTGGAGCTATTGCATGGAGACTTCAGTTAGAACTCAGGTGACAGAGTTTGGTGGAGTTGATTGAGGAGTTAATGGAGTTGTGTTCGGTTTAACTGGATTAAACATCGTTGAGCTAGTTGTATCTAGTCTAGTAGTTGATACACTAGAGAGTGGTTTGAATTAATTATTAATTAATTCACTAATTATTAACTCATAAATCAACTAAAGAATACATCAGTTAACTTCAGTGCATGGACAGTTTCAGTGGAGACCAATGAAGAGGTAGGTGAAAGAGCAAGTGTGACTATAAATTGTGACCATACTGGTGCATGAGTTTGCACCACACATTGATGGACATGCCAATGAGGATTGCGCAGTGCATACCGGGTGGATTGAACTCATATTGGGCCATTATTCATCTTGGATTGCGCAGTAGAGGCAGGCTAACAGGTGGAACAGATTGGAGCATGTGTTTTGCTAGATCTGAGCTTGTGTAGTGTGTAACAATTGGAGATTGTACTGATAGCTTGTGAGGAGTTTGTACAATGATTGTTACATGATCTCTATCATTATAATATACAGATAGTTGGGGGTTTTCAGCTTTAAGCTTTCCCATAAATACTGTGTTTATATGTGTGATTGGTTATGGTTTTAATATGTGCATGCGATTGTTTATATTTCCGCAAATAATGTTCAATAGTATAAGAGGTTATGCATTATGCATGAAGCTCAAATAGTGTGTGATTAGGATAATCTCAGTGAATAATTTAACAGTTATTCAAATTTCTACATGGTATCAGAGAGATATTGATCATTGGAGCAATTGCAAAACATTGAAGCGGTTGAGTTTTTGTGCTGGTGGAATTCAAATTTGCAGTAGTGTTTTCTTAGTGTCGAAGTTGAGATGTATTTCTACGGATTGCGATTGGAGTATGCCCTTGAGGGCAGCTCGAATTATATTGCATGGAAGGACATGATGGAGGCGATGTTAGATGACAATGGGTTGAAGGAGTTATAGATGCAGAAATCCCAAAGCCTGATTCTAGCGATGCTGCTGTACTTGACGCATGGAAAAAGAAGACAGCAAAGTGTCGAAGGATTCTGTTGGAGGGCGCGAAGGATCACATAGTGTCCAACCTTCATGGTAAGGCTTCTCCATTCCTGATGTGGAAATCCTTGACAGATTTATTCCAAAGCAAGAGCGACCAGAGGAAGTTGGCGTTCAAGGATAAACTCGAAGCATAAAGATGGAGAAAGGCGACAGTGTACTTGCCCAAGTACCCTCGCGGAGCTTCATCCCGATGCGGGGGATGAGAAAATTTGGGAAGTGTGGGGGTGATTGTGGATGATGAGGACTTGGTGAGCTTGGATCTCCTTGGGCTTTTGAAGAGTTTGCATTCCTATCAAGACTCTATTAATGGTCGGGAGAAATTGCCGGGATGGGAGCGACTTTATTCGGATCTTGTGCAAGAGAAGATAAGGCGGAGTACCAGGGACGGATCTTCATCAAAGGCATCTGATGAAGAGAATTGCGCTTTGGCTACCAAAGAAAAGAAGGGGAAGAGAAAAAAATATTCTCAATCCGGTGCGAAAGGCAAGAAGCAAGACATGTCCAAGGTGAAGTGCTTTCAATGTCACCAGCACGGACATTATGCCACAAATTGTCCGCAGAAGAAGAAAAATAAGAAGGCTGCTGGATCTGCAGCGGGAGAGGCCTTAGCCTCGTAGTTTGAGCTGGATTTTTCGCTGATCGCATGCTTGGTATCAAGTGTGATGGGTTCAGTTTGGTTTTTTACGGAGCCGAGTGGTGCATCTTTTCACATGACGGGGGAGATCGAGATTTTTTACGATGTTTGGATGAGAAAGATCTTGGAGTGCACATCGAGATGGGCGATGATGGTAGATACACGGTGCGACCGGTATCGGTACCATTTCCTTTGAGAGGGAGTCTGGTAAATCCTTCGTATTGAAGGAAGTGATGCATGTTCCAGGATTGAAGAAGAATCTTATCTCTGTGGCGATGTTAGAAGACAAGGGATATGATGTTGTCATTAGCAAGGGAAAGGCTTTCCTGCGCAGTAAGGCAACTGGTGAGACTCAGAGGATAGGGGTTCGAGTTAAGAACCTTTATCAATTGCAGGTAGATGGCTGCGTAGCAATGACAGGCAAGGCAGAAGGAGTGGTGAGCCGGGATGATGGCAAGTTGTGGCACCAGAGATTGGGCCGCCTTCACCATGGAGCTTTGAAGATACTGTAGCAGATTTCTACTAGGCTTCCTAAGGGTACTCTTGCACAGTCATATCAGTGCAAGGGATGTACCTAGGGAAAATTTGTGAAAGCCACCTTTCACGAGAAGGATAGTCGCACCACGACGATCCTTGAAAGAATTCACACAGACGTGTGTGGACCTTTCTCAGTAGCTTCGACAGCAAAGCATAGGTACTATGTGATCTTTGTTGATGATTTTTCTCGGAAGTGCTGGATCTTCTTCATGCAGAAGAAGAGCGAGACATACTCAAAGTTCTGTGAGTTCAAGGCACTGGTTGAGAAAGAATCGGGGAAGCAGGTGAAGGCTCTTAGGAGCGACAATGGTGGTGAATTCATCTCTGGTGAATTCAAGGACTTTTTCAACACAAAATGAATTCGAAGAGAGCTCATAGCACCTCATAACCCACAGCAGAACGGGGTTGCTGAGCGGAAGAACAAAATGATCGTGGGTGCTGCACGGGCGATGTTGCATGATCAGGGCCTACCCATTCACTTGTGGGCGGAGGCATGCAATACTACAGTATATGTGCAGAACCGTTGTCCTCACAAGATACTTGGCATGAGTACACCCGAGAGGCATTTTACGGTAAGAAACTTGATGTTTCCCATTTGAGGATTTTTGGTTCACTTGTTTACATTCATGTGACGAAGGATGCCAGGAAGAAGCTAGAGCCGACTGCAGAGGTTGGGATATTTGTGGGGTACACTGATACACCCCACAACTATCGTGTGTATTTGCCAGACAGTCGCAATAATGTTGTGCGACGGGATATCAAATTTCATGAGGAGAAAGCCATGAAGTGTTCGTTTGAGAGGGAGCCACACTTGCATGCAGATGAGGAGCTATTAGTTCCTAAGGATGAGTCTCAGGATGTGGATAAGCCACAAGATGAGGTTCATGGAGTGGAAGAGACCACTCAGGCAGCGCCAACCATCAGAGGGCGGAAGCGCACTATAGAAGCTGAGCAACTGGCTCAAGATGCAAAGAACGTTGTAGGAGCACCTACATCACAACGCAGACAGAGACAGTCACCTGACCGGTATATTGGATACATGGCTCTTATGAGCAAGTTTATCGTGACACAGCCATCCTCTTTCGAGGAAGTTGTGGAGGACCCCGCATGGGTAGAAGCCATGGTGGAAGAGTATGATTCGATTGTCAGAAACAGTGCATGGGAGATTGTCCCGAGACCGGAAGGGAAATCAGTGGTGGGTTCGAGATGAATCTACAAAGTGAAGCAGGCAGCTGACGGGATTGTGGAGAAGTACAAGGCAAGGTTTGTTGCCTGAGGCTTCTCACAAATAGAGGGGATCGATTATGAGGATACCTTTGCACCTGTCGCGAGGTATTCTTCCATACGGACGATTCTTGCTCTCTCAGCGCAGATGGGGTGGCGCATTCATCAGATGGATGTGAAGACTGCGTTCCTCAACGGAGTCATTAAGGAGGAGGTGCACATAGAGTAGCCCGAAGGTTTCGAGATCTTCAGCAGCGAGTCGCATGTGTGCAGGCTCAAGAGAGCGTTGTATGGGTTGAAACACGCACCTCGTGCTTGGTACACACGGATAAACAATTATTTCACCAGACTTGGATTCTCCAAGAGTGAGGCGGATCCGAACCTATACCAGATTGTGGTGGAGGGTAAGTTGCTGATCATTGTACTTTATGTAGATGATTTGATTTTGACAGGTGATGAGATGTTGATACTCTCATGCAAGGAGGATCTTGCAAAAGAGTTTGAGATGAAGGAATTGGGCCTCCTTCATTCTTTCCTAGGATTGGAAATTTGGCAGTGCAGTGGTGGATTGTTTGTTTCTCAGGGTAAGTATGCCCCGTGAGATACTAGAGAAGTTCAACATGCATGGCTGCAAGCCTGTTGATACTCCTCTTCCTGGTGGTTGGAGGAAGGAGGATGCTACTTCAGCGGAGGTAGTGGATGCCACTGTTTATCGACAGTTGGTGAGGTCGCTTATGTATCTAGTCAATACACGACCCGACATATGCTATGCTGTTAACCAGCTTTCACAAGCTATGGTTAAGCCAACCAAGTTCTACTGGAAGGCAGGCAAGCATGTATTGAGATATCTCAGAGGCACATCGGGATATGGATTGTGGTACAGACAGTCGGATGAGGTGAAGGTGGCTTCACGGATGCGGTGGGCGGGGAGCCCAATGGACGAAGAGAGCACATGGAGGGATTTTCAGTATCGGATCTACAATAGTTTCTTGGAACAGCAGGAAACAAAGATCCATGGCACTCAATTCAGTGGAGGTCGAGTAGATGGAAGCAAGTTTGGCTGCATGCGAGGCTATATGGATGAGGAAGATCCTAGTCGGTTTGTTCGGTTCTCACTTAGATCCTGCGCGATTTATTGTGATAATCGAGTTGCATCGAAACTCTCGGTTAATCATGTTTTTCATGATAGATCTGAACCTATTGATATCTGGTATCATCATATCGGAGATTGTGTGCAGCAGAAGATCATGTTGCTTCAGTACATTCCTACGGAAGATCAGGATGCAAATATTCTGAAGAAGGCGCTCACCAAGAGAAAATTTGAATACCATAAAGAGAGGATGAGGGTGAAGGATAATCTCTATCTTGTTGAGAGGGAGTGTTCATATTCAACAAGATGATGAGCTTAGTGAAAATGAGTCACCTTCACTAAGTGGACCCATGACCTATTTACGGCGCAAAAGTCTGTTTTTGAGCTACCCATACAATGGCTTAGACTTTCTGTCTATTTTTAGACATATGGATCATGGTCTATGAGTTTCAGGATGCTATTTGTGGATGGTTGGTCGAGTTGGTAAAAATAGATGGACCTCTATTTTTAAACATTGGGCGATTTCTATTTTTAGACTGCCAGGCTAAAAATAGAACAGTCAAATATTATTAACCCTTAATAATATTTAGACTATAAACATTATCTTATCCTCTTGGAGCACTTCAGTTTGATGCTTGGATGTGGCACATGCAGCTGACAGAAGGAATTACGCTATTCCTAGGGGTTAGTTGAGCTATTGCATGGAGACTTCGGTTAGATTTCGGTGCAAAGTTTGGTGGATCATCTTGAGGTTAGTGGAGTTGTATTCATTTTAACTCAGTTAAACATAGTTGAGCTAGTTGTATCTAGTCTAACTGATTGATACACTAGTGAGAGTGGTGTGAAATAATTATTAATTAATTCACTAATTATTAACTCATAAATCAACTAAAGAATACATCAGTTAACTTCAGTGCATGGACAGTTTCAGTGGAGACCAGTGAAGAGGTAGGTGAAAGAGCAAGTGTGACTATAAATTGTGACCATACTGGTGCATGAGTTTGCACCACACATTGATGGACATGCCAATGAGGATTGCGCAGTGCATACCAGGTGGATTCGAACTCATATTGGGCCATTATTCATCTTGGATTGCACAGTAGAGGCAGGCTAACAGATGGAGCAGATTGGAGCATGTGTTTTGCTAGATCTGAGCTTGTGTAGTGTGTAACAATTGGAGATTGTACTGATAGCTTGTGAGGAGTTTGTACAATGATTGTTACATGATCTCTATCATTATAATATACAGATAGTTGGGGGTTTTCAGCTTTAAGCTTTCCCATAAATACTGTGTTTATATGTGTGATTGGTTATGGTTTTAATGTGTGCATGCGATTGTTTATATTTCCGCAAATAATGTTCAATAGTATAAGAGGTTATGTATTATGCATGAAGCTCAAATAGTGTGTGATTAGGATAATCTCGGTGAATAATTTAACATTTATTCAAATTTCTACATGGTATCAGAGCGATATTGATCATTGGAGCAATTGCAAAACATTGAAGCGGTTGAGTTTTTGTGCTGGTGGAATTCAAATTTGCAGTAGTGTTTTCTTGGTGTCGAAGTAGAGATGTATTTCTACGAATTGCGATTGGAGTATGCCCTTGAGGGCAGCTCGAATTATATTGCATGGAAGGACAGGATGGAGGCGATGTTAGATGACAATGGGTTGAAGGAGTTATAGATGCAGAAATCCCAAAGCCTACTTCTAGCGATGCTGCTGTACTTGACGCATGGAAAAAGAAGACAGCAAAGTGTCGAAGGATTCTGTTGGAGGGCGCGAAGGATCACATAGTGTCCAACCTTCATGGTAAGGCTTCTCCATTCCTGATGTGGAAATCCTTGACATATTTATTCCAAAGCAAGAGCGACCAGAGGAATTTGGCGCTCAAGGATAAACTCATAAACATAAAGATGGAGAAAGGCGACAGTATGCCCAAGTACCTCACGAACTTCATCCAATGCAGGGATGAGCTGGGAAGTGTGGGGGTGACTGTTGATGATGAGGACTTGGTGAGCTTGGCTCTCCTTGGGCTTCCGAAGAGTTGGCATTCCTATCAAGACTCTGTCAATGGTCGGGAGAAATTGCCAGGATGGGAGCAACTTTGGTTGGATCTTGTGCGAGAGGAGATAAGGCGGAGTACCAGGGACGGATCTTCATCAAGGAACTCTGATGAAGAGAATTGCGCTTTGGCTGCCAAAGCAAAGAAGGGGAAGAACAAGAAATCTTCTCATACCGGTGCGCAACACGGACATTATGCCACAAATTGTCCGCAGAAGAAGAAAAATAAGCAGGCTGCTGGATCTGCAGCTGGAGAGGCCTTAGCCTTGCAGTTTGAGCTGGATTTTTCGCTGATCGCATGCTTGGTTTCAAGTGTGATGGGTTCAGTATGGTTTTTGGACAGTGGTGTGTCTTTTCACATGACAGGAGATCGAGATTTGTTTGCTGATCTGGATGAGAAAGATCTTGGAGTGCACATCGAGATGGGCGATGATGGTAGATACAGTGCGACCGGTATCGGTACTATTTCCTTTGAGAGGGAGTCTGGTAAACCCTTCATATTGAAGGAAGTGATGCATGTTCCAGGATTGAAGAAGAATCTTATCTCTGTGGCGATGTTAGAAGACAAGGGATATGATGTTGTCTTTAGCGAGGGAAAGGCTTTCCCGCGCAGTAAGGCAACTGGTGAGACCCGGAGGATAGGGGTTCAAGTTAAGAACCTTTATCAATTGCAGGTAGATGGCCGCCAGCACGGCGGTGCAAGGCGTGCTGAGTGGTGAGCTGGGATGATGGCGAGTTGTGGCATCGGAGATTGGGCCACCTTCACCATGGAGATTTGAAGATACTACAACAGATTTCTACCGGGCTTCCTAAAGGCACTCTTTCGCAGTCAGATCAGTGCAAGGGGTGTACCTTGGGAAAATTTGTGAAAGCCACCTTTCACGAGAAGGATAGTCACGCCACGACGATCCTTGAGAGAATTCACACAGACGTGTGTGGACCTTTCTCAGTAGCTTCGACAGCAAAGCACAGGTATTATGTGATATTTGTTGATGATTTTTCTCATAAGTGTTGGATCTTCTTCATGTAGAAGAAGAGCGAGACATACTCAAAGTTCTGTGAGTTCAAGGCACTGGTTGAGAAAGAATCGGGGAAGCAGGTGAAGGCTCTTAGGAGCGACAATGGTGGTGAATTCATCTCTGGTGAATTCAAGGAATTTTGCAGCGCAGAAGGAATTCGAAGAGAGCTCATAGCACCTCATAACCCACAGCAGAACGGGGTTGCTGAGCGGAAGAATAGAACGATCGTGGGTGCTGCACGGGCGATGTTGCATGATCAGGGCCTACCCATTCACTTATGGGCGGAGGCATGCAATACTGCAGTATATGTGCAGAACCGTTGTCCTCACAAGATACTTGGCATGAGTACACCCGAGGAGGCGTTTTCTGGTAAGAAGCCCGATATTTCCCATTTGAGGATTTTTGGTTCACCTGTTTACATTCATGTGAAAAAGGATGCCAGGAAGAAGCTGGAGCCGACTGCGGAGGTTGGGATATTTTTGGGGTACACTGATACGCCCCACAACTATCGTGTGTATTTTCCAGACAGTCACAAGACTGTTGTGCGACGGGATATCAAATTTCATGAGGAGAAAGCCATGAAGTGTTCGCTTGAGAGGGAGCCACACTTGCATGTATATGAGGAGCTATTAGTTCCTAAGGATGAGTCTCAGGATGTGGATCAGCCACAAGATGAGGTTCATGGAGTGGAAGAGACCACTCATGCAGCGCCAACCATCATAGGGCGGAAGCGCACTACAGAAGCTGAGCGACTGGCTCAAGATGCAGAGAAGGTTGTAGGAGCACCTACATCACAGCGCAGACAGAGACAATCACCTGATCGGTACACTGGATACATGGCTCTTGTGAGCAAGTGTATCGTGACAGAGCCATCCTCTTTCGAGGAAGATGTGGAGGATCCCGCATGGGTAGATGCCATGGTGGAAGAGTATGATTCGATTGTCAGAAATAGTGCATGGGATATTGTCCCAAGGCCGGAGGGGAAATCAGTGGTGGGTTCGAGATGGATCTACAAAGTGAAGCAGGCAGCTGACGGGAGTGTGGAGAAGTACAAGGCAAGATTTGTTTCCCGAGGCTTCTCACAGATAGAGGGGATCGATTATGAGGAGACCTTTGCACCTGTCGCAAGGTATTCTTCCATACGGACGATTCTTGCTCTCTCAGCGCAGATGGGGTGGCACATTCATCAGATGGATGTGAAGACTGCGTTCCTCAAGGGAGTGATTGAGGAGGAGGTGTACATAGAGCAGCCCGAAGGTTTCGAGATCTTCAGCAGCGAGTCGCATGTGTGCAGGCTCAAGAGAGCGTTGTATGGGTTGAAACAAGCACCTCGTGCTTGGTACATGTTAGCCCCCCTATGAAATTCTTGACAAGCAAGCTGGGGGCTATGTCATTTGGGAGACCTTCAAGGAATGCATCTCCCCTGAAGACACATCATCCTTGAAGTCTTTTGCAGGCCTATGCTTTTCAATAAAATTCCCTCTGTTGTTTTCCCATCTTAAAGCCTCACTGGTTATAAATGTGTGCTCCAAAGGGCCTTCATTTACCCCTTGTACCCCTGCAGATGTCCCTTTTTCCCCTTTTCCTCCTTCTGTCAAAGTGTTTTTGTTCCCCTCTATTTCACCCTATCAACCCTCTAAACTCCTCCAAAACCCCCTGTGATTCTTACCCTTACCCTTGTTTCACCAAAATCCCCCTTAGTCCTTCTATCGTTACCCTCTCATAGCTTTAAAATCCATTAAAATGGCATAAAACCCACTTTCCTACCTTATTATAAGGTCCAAGCCCCTTTCTTCCCCCTTCTCCTATCATAAATTGCATTATAAGCCATTTTAAAATAAACTATGCAATTTATAACCTGTTCCCCGCCATACGTTGTTATAAAACTTTATTATAAATTTTTGTAACCCCCGACCGCAGTCCCCACAGCATCCACGTTTTCCTCCCGTTTAAACCATATAAGTTTATAATAAACTTTATATTATAAAACCCCGCCCTTTCCATTCCCGCTACGGATTATATCATAAAACTTTATTATAAAAGTTTCATATATTTTATAAACCCCTTGGTCCACCACGTTGCATCTTCGCCGTTCATTTGAATCCGCAGATCAATGGCCCGCATCCCATCCATATCGGGCGCGTTTTCAACCGTTGATCTGTACAAGATCTGACGGTGCAGAATCCGCCTATCGTAGTGGTCCCCACTCGCTTTCACTGTTCAAAAACCACGTTGTTTTCATCGCACCGCCTTTGGGTGGTAGGCGGTTTTTCTCCATCGGCCAGCGATTCCACTCAGCACCCGACACCCGTCCGCCTGTACGATTTCGAAACCGTCGTTCTCGCTCGTTAACCCCATCCATCGCGTGTTATTGTTCGGACACGAATGCCCAACGAAATTGCCGTAGACCGTCCGATCTGCAGCGGGCCATCCGACGGCTATCGCTCGCCGAAGATGCACGATGGTTAATCTAGTTGCGCACGCTATAACACAGGGTATGGCCCGCTGTCCGTCGCCCTCCGCCGTTGATCTCCACCACGATTGACAGTCCAGATTTGTTCGCCCGCCGCTGACTTTTCCGCCATCCCCTGTCCCACCACGTCATCTCCACGTGTACCCTCCGTACAATCTCCCCGTCCATTCATATTTATTCGTCCAAAAGGGCCATTTTCAATGTTTTACGTTGAATTTTCATTTTCTCCACCTGCAACTGCATTCCGCCACCTTTCTCCATGCCATGAATGTTTCCACCGTGTTCCTACGCCAATTCCACCATTTACCAATCTGCACGACCATCCCCATCATCTCCGCTTCATTTACGCACCCGTGCAGGGTTTTCTTGACCGATGTTGTATGTTTTGCAGGGTTTTCAACAGTGAATGATCGCCATGATGCACGATCTCTGTTGCAGTAACAGAGGGATCGAAGATGACCATGTGCAGAGGCTATATTCAGAGCCTGATGTTACAGGAAGTGTCTGGAGAGGTGTTTGCGCCATAAATTCATCAAAGGACAAAGTTTAAACTTTACAAACCCTCTCCGGCACCATTAAAGCTCGAATTTCATAGGCAGAGACAATATGGGAGTAGCAGAGAGCTCGAGGCAAGAAATAGAAGACTTTTGATCTTCTTCAGGGATTTTTAGAAGGCAAAGGTACAAAGTTGAAGACCCCGTGGATCGCTCAGACGGTTCAATGCACAGAGATATAATATTATCAGGGTTTTCGTATCAGCAGAGCGTTCTTCCATGAAAGGACATGGTACACATCATTTTTTCAGTCTACATTGTGTCCAAATACAGATTTATGCACTTTCAGCAGTCCCATACCATCAAGAAGCATTAGTTACATGGTATGGTAGACCCTAGCATCATTATTTCACCATTTTTGTTCAGTCACAGAGAATGGCGGTAGTACTGCAGCCAGAGTGCCAGAGGTAAATGCACAAATTTAAAGCAGTATGAGTTGCGGCTTTCCTCCTCTTCGGAGCTTCAATTCTTCATTTAATTCTTCACCTCCCTCTTCTTCTCTGTTTCTCCTATAAGAATCCAGAAGAACATTTTGTAAAGGGTTGTTGTTGTTGTTGTCCGGTTGTTTGGCTGTTGCTGTTAGAAGGAATCAGTTTGACTGTCAGAACAGTCTTGGGAGGGAGTTATAGAGTAGTTTGTATGTAATAGGCTGGGAGGAGAAAGTCTAGATTGTATTAGCCATTGGGCTTATTGTACATGACTGGTTTTGCATCAATTAATCAAAGCACATTTCACAGGATCCTGGTCTATTACTATTGGTGATGTTTTTCCTAACTCTGTTTATTACATTTTCATACTGTTTCATGTTCTTCTGGTAGGAACCAGAAGTATAACATAGGATCCACCCTTGTTAGGTGCCCTATGTTCCTGCTCTCCCTACTTTTTAATGTTTTCTGCTTTATGTGCTATCTGAGAATTGTCTTCAGTTGATTTAACCAGTGTAGTGGATGATATTGCCTACTCTCTGATGTATGAATTAAATGAAGCTGTTCTTAGATGTTCTTGTGGGGTTTAAGCTGGAAGATTTGGGAACACTGGGGATTAGAGTTAGCCCTGTCCACTAGGATCCTTATGCGACCAGCTGGCCTTTCTAAGATCCCTTCTGTTAAACTTATCCCTGTTTTTCCTTGGAGTTGCTAAAGATGACCTGGAGTTAAATGACCTCTAGTCCGATCTATAAGCTGCCCCTTTGTATCTACTTGAAAGTTGCCCTAGAGTATGTCCAAGCAGGTTTGGAGTTAAATGACCTCTGACCTAATCTATAGACAGAAATTGGGTGTCTTTCCTTCTTTCACCCTCAATCCTTAATGTTCCATTCCATCATCTATCTGAAAAGATCCTTTAGTATAGATGACTTGCCCTCTGAAAGCCTTGGCTAGTTGTTGCAAGTAATTCTCCTTTCATGACTCCATAGCCCAATGGATGGCACTTTCTTGACCTATCCCCTTTGCTGAAACTTCCTGCTGCTTTGTTCCTTTTCTCCCATTACTTTCTCAGTCTATGATCTCATGACCAACCCAGCAACCAACCAACCAAATCATTTAAAACCCCCCTTTGTGCTTCATACCTAGCCTAACATCTCAATTTGAGCTTTCAAAGATATATCATTCTTTGCTCTATTTGGAGAGATCCCTCTCCGGGTCCAGGAGGGCTAGATCCTAGGGCCCCAAAGTGGTTCTGATGTTGTCTCATCTTTTGGTATTTCCAAATCTGCCAAAACATGGGAACCCCAACAGTACACACGGATAGACAGTTATTTCACCGGACTTGGATTCTCCAAGAGTGAGGCGGATCCAAACCTATACCAGATTGTGGTGGAGGGTAAGTTGCTGATCATTGTACTTTATGTAGATGATTTGAGATTCATGTGATGAGTCGTTGATACTCTCATGCAAGGAGTGATCTTGCAAAAGAGTTTGAGATGAAGGACTTTGGCCTCCTTCATTATTTCCTGGGATTGGAGATTTGGCAGCGCAGTGGAGGACTGTTTGTTTCTTAGGGAAAGTATGCCCGGGAGATTCTGGAGAGGTTCAACATGCAAGGCTGCAAGCCTGTTGACACTCCTCTTCCTGGTGGTTGGAGGAAGGAGGATGCTACTTCACGGGAGGTAGTGGATGCCACTGTCTATCGACAGTTGGTGGGGTCGCTTATGTATCTGGTCAATACACGACCCGATATATGCTATGCAGTTAACCAGCTTTCACAAGCTATGGTTAAGCCTACCAAGCTCTTCTGGAAGGCAGGCAAGCATGTATTGCGTTATCTCAGAGGCACATCGGGATATGGATTGTGGTACAGACAGTCGGATGAGGTGAGGCTATGTGGCTTCATGGATGCAGATTGGGCAGGGAGCCCAACGGACAGAAAGAGCACATCTGGAGGGATTTTCAGTATCGGGTCGACAGCAGTTTCTTGGTACAGCAGGAAGCAGAGATCCGTGGCACTCAGTTCAGCAGAGGCCGAGTATATGGCAACGAGTTTGGCTGCATGCGAGGCTATATGGATGAGGAAGATCCTGGTCGGGTTGTTCGGTTCACACTTAGAGCCTACTGTGATTTATTGTGATAATCAGAGTTGCATCAAACTCTCAATTAATCCAGTATTTCATGATAGATCTAAACACATTGACATCCGGTATCATCATATCAGAGATTGTGTGCAGCGGAAGATCATGTTACTTTCATACATTCCAGCGGAGGATCAGGATGTTGATATCTTGACAAAGGCGCTCACCAGGAGCAAATTCGAATACCACAGAGGCAGGATAGGGGTGGCAGATAATCCTTATCTTGTTGAGAGGGAGTGTTGAGATTGCAACAAGATGATGAGCTTAGTGGAAAGAAGTCGCCTTCACTAAGTGGGCCCGCAGGCTATTTTTTGGCGCAAAGTCTATTTTTAGACTATGTCTATTTTTAGACATATGGATCATGTTCTATGAGTTGCAGGATGCTATTTGTGGATGGTTGGTCAAGTTGGAAAAAATAGATGGACTTCTATTTTTAGACATACTGGGCTGAATCTATTTTTAGATTGCCAGTCTAAAAATAGATATGTCGAATATTATTAGCTCTTAATAATATTTGGACTCTAAACATTATCTTATCCTCTTGGAGCACTTCAGTTTGATGCCTGGATGTGGCACATGCAGCTGACATAAGGAATTACGCTATTCCTAGGGTTTAGTGGAGCTATTGCATGGTTGAATTCAGTTAGAACTCATGTGACAGAGTTTGGTGGAGTTGATGAGACAGTTAATGGAGTTGTGTTCGGTTTAACTTAGTTGAGCTAGTTGTATCTAGTCTAACTGATTGATACAATTAGTGAGAGTGGTGTGAATTAATTATTAATTAATTCACTAATTATTAACTCATAAATCAACTAAAGAATACATCAGTTAACTGCAGTGCATGGACAGTTTCAGTGGAGACCAATGAAGAGGTAGGTGAAAGAGCAAGTGTGACTATCAGTTGTGACTATACTGGTGCATGAGATTTGCACACACATTGATGGAGAAGCCAATGAGGATTGCGCAATACATACTGGTGGGATTTGAACCTGGATCTCATAATTATCCATATTGGATTGCGCAGTAGAGGCTGGCTAACAGGTGGAGCAGATTGGAGCATGTGTTTTGTATGATCCGAGCTTGTGTAGTGTGTAACAATTGGAGATTGTACTGAGAGCTTGTGAGGAGTTTTTACAATGATTGTTACATGATCTCTATCATTATAATATACAGATAGTTGGGGGTTTTCAGCTTTAATCTTTCCCATAAATACTGTGTTTATATGTGTGATTGTTTATGGTTTTAATGTGCGCATGAGATTGTTTATATTTCCGCAAATTGATGATCAATAGTAGAAGAGGTTATGTATTATGCATGAAGCTCAAATAATGTGTGATCAGGATAATCTCGGTGAACAATTTAACAGTTATTCAAATTTATACAATTTTAATATGATTCATAGCTTAGAGAAGAAACTTTGGGGTATTTGAACATTGGATCTAATATCAGATCAACTCAATGAACTCATTTAAGACGTAATATTAACTAACATGGATACCAAGAATGATATCCACACATGGAACAATCGCCGAAGGCGGGCTCAACAGGTAGCTAACCGATTAGACCACTTTCTTATTTTAGAGGCAGTCCTTATGAGAGATGCATTTGTTGAAGCCATCATGCCTTCCTAACTTAGGATCTAATCATTGGCCCTTTTGTTTGGAGATGGATCTAAATTCAGGCCCCAAGAACCGACCATTCAAGTTTGAGAGCTTTTGGCTCCACAATTGTGGAGCATATGGAAAAATGGTAGCAAGAGAGCAGTGTCCCAGGCGGAAGCATAATGCAAAGATTTTAGAGGAAATTAAAGGAACTGAAAATGTGTATAAAAAACTGGAATAAACAGGAATTTGGAGACATCTTTTGAAAAAAAATAAAATGGAAGTAATCCAAAGCCAAACCATTATAGAGGGTCACTCAGCTGAACTAGCAAAAGAAGAAGGTAAAATCTTGCATGAGCTGGAAGAATGGCGCAAGCATGAGGAGATACTTTGGAGGAAAAAATATCAAATCCAATGGTGGAAGGAGGGAGAATGAAATACTAAATTCTTCCATAGGCCTATGATAATTCACCGATAGAACAATTGTATCTTCTCTCTAAATTCCAGCTCTGGAGATCACCTGGTAAACCACCGAGATATGGAGCATGAACTTATTGGGTATTTATCCAACCTATTATTTGAGGGAGATCAAGATCACACTGATGTTATTGATCGTGAAGTTGATAAAATTCCAAGGCTAATAAAAAATGAACAAAACAAAACCCTAATGCGGGAAGTCACGATGGAGGAACTAGAAGCAATTATTAAAGAAATGTTGAATAATAAATCTCCAATTCCATATGGATTCATTTGTGAATTCTTCAAGGCCTCCTAGAATTTCCTTTGAGAGGAAGTTGTTACTTTGGTGGAGAAATCTAGGAGATCGCAATAGATCTAATTTGTATTAAATGCAACTTTCATAACCTTGATCTCAAAATCGAATACAACATGTGATCCAATTGGGTTTCTGCCCATCATGTTGTGTAATGTGGTATATAAGATTATATTGACAATGATTATGATACGACTAAAACCTTTGCTCCACTTGATTGTCTACTTGGATAATTCTAGTTTTATGGAGGGACGAAAAATGTTGGATGGGATAGTAGTAGCTCATGAAATCATTCATACCCTGAAAACCAGTAAGAAGTCATGTATGTTGCTGAAACTAGATCTCTCAAAAGCATATGACCAACTAGGTTTGGATTTCCCCATTCAAACCTTGGAAGCTTTTGGATTCTTAGAGGCATGGATAGGTTGGATTCGTTCACTTATATATACCCCTTTTTTCTCGATCCTTCTCAACATATCTCCTTCGGAAACCTTCCAATCTACCCAAGGCTTACGATAGGGAGATCCAATATCTCCTTTCTTGTTCATCTTTGTGGCAAAATGGCTTGGTAGATCAACCTAATCAGCAACTCTTCAGGTTCATTTAAATGGAATGAAAATCCATTCTTCTAATGCTCCTGTGACACATCAACAATTTGTGAATGACAACATTCTTTTCGGTGAATTTTCTGTCTATGAGACTTAGACCCTGCTATCAGTCCTGGAATATTTCTAAGACACTTCAATTATGCTGATAAATAATGATAAATATAGTCTTATATTTTTTAATACACCAATACCATTTCAATGGTTCCCGGATCGAATGATGGGGTTTTCTATTGACACTCTACCAAAAAAGTACCTTGATTTCCCTCTAGTGGGAAATCCTCTAAGAATGTCGGTGTAGAAAGATATATGTAGTAAACTCTCCAAGCATATATCCAATTAGACACTTCGAACATTGAATCTTCCTGGGCATGCTAGCTTTCTTAAGACTGCTCTTCAAGAAATCCCTATTTACTAGCTCTATGTTCTTCCAACTCCAAAAAAAATTTACAAGGAAATTGTAGCTATCTTCAGAAAATTCCTTTTGCAAGGGAAAAATCAAAACAAGAAATGGGCTCTAGTATCATGGGAAAAGCTCTTCCTCCCAAAAAAGTGTGGTGAAAAGAATCAAGTCCTCGGAGCCCTCACTTGATTCCTCTCTTTGGAATCTAGCCATAAAAAATAACTATCTTATCAAAGATCACATTTTTTGGGAAATCCACAGAGGTTAGACAACCTGGTTCTGGGAAGAGTAGTGGAAACAACTTCTTAAATTGGAGGAAGTCACATATTTAAATTTTATAAAAGCCTTTACAATAATCCAAAATGCAAGGAAGGTTGCGGACTATTGGAAGGAGCCCAATCCTCTAGATGAATGGTGTGAGTGGAAATTTGAGACAGATTGGTAAGGGAATGGAGGTGAGAAAAATTGGACACTTTTTAATCAAACCCTTCGAGACCATCGAATCCATATATCAGAAGGATTTGATAAACTAAGATGAGGTTATCTATCATATTGTATGTTTCCCATTCGTGAAGCCTATGCTTTAGCATCTGGTCATAGAAACCAACTGCAGGAACCCATATGGAAGAAAATTTGGTGGTCCAATTTATGGCCGAAGGTTGCCCACTTTCTCTAGCTTGTAACTAGATGAAAACTGTTAATGTGGGAAAAAATCGTCAAAAAAGGGTGTTGAAATTCAACAAGAAAATGCACACACACTAGTGTGGGATCAAATGTCATACAGTGATGGATCCTAGCGACACATTAATGTGCAACCAATTTTTAAACAAATTGGAAAATTAGTTGTAATCTTATCTCATAACAACTTGTAATAGTTAACTAAGTGTGATAGACTTAGTTAGCTCAATAATTTCAAGTTGCGGGTCAAAGGATAGGCATGTAGAGTGATTCTATTATTAACAGGGTCCAGTTGTAGTTGTAGCACTAGTGTGGTGTGAATGGGATCCATTAACTCACATTAATTGAGTTAAAATAAGTTTAACTAGTTCTAACTGTTTGATGAGCTAGTGGAAGATCAAGTGAATTAAAATAGATTTAACTCACCAGTAGTGATCTAACAAGTAACTGATGATTCAACATTTATAGCTGCATGCATGTCAATTCTGGTGGAGACCAAGTTGAGACAAAGGTTCAAGGAAAGTAAAGTATCAGTTGTATTTTTAGCAAACTGACCAGATGCAATTATATAACCACAAGAATCCCATGATGAATTGCGTAATCAAGGAAGGTTTAATTTCCTATTTAATAAGGGTTTAATTCTCTAGGTATTGCGTAAGCAGGGTAGGTTGAGGGTAGGCTGATAATTGGCTATGTGTTCTTTCAATTTGCCTAGATAAGTGTGAAGCAATTGGTAGAGTGTATGAGGTTGTGGTGAGCACAAATACATTGTAATGTTTCATGATTCCTTGGTTTATTATACAATAAAGATGGAGGGGTATTGAGAAGTTTCTTTCCCCCGGAAAATTTTGTGTTGTTTGATTGATTTACTTCTTTCTCTTACTTTCATTTGATTGAGCAATCGTGTTTTATATTCCGCAAATGTTGTAGAAGGATTCAATATCTTGTTTTAGTACATTGCATGATCGGATTGAATCCATTGGTGTAATTTCTACAAAGGGTATATCGGTCCTTACAGGTACATTGTACATTGTTAGAAAAAATCAATGTACATTGCCAATAATTTTTTTTGCTTACAGTGAAATCAATCCACATTGTTAGTCAAATCACTTTAAAATTAATGTACCATCATACATCCAGTTACATCAAAAGAGAAATCAACATCTACATTGAAATCAAAGCATCTAATGGAAACAATCAAATAAGATTAGAAACAACATCTACACTGAAATCAATGCATGTAATGCAAGTAATCAAATAGGATTAGAAATCATCATCTACATTTAGATCAATGCATCTAGTGTAAGTAAGCGAATAGGATTAGAAACCAACATCTACACTAAAATCAATGCATATAGTGAAAGAAATCAAATAGGATTAGAAATCATCATCTACACTGAAATCAATGCATTTAGTGCAAGCAATCAAATAGGATTAGAAATCATCTACATTGAAATCAATGCATCTAGTGCAAGAAATCAAATATAATTAGAAATAAATGTCTACACTGAAATCAATCCATCTAATGAAAATAATCAAATAAGATTATAAAAAAATATCTACACTGAAATCAATGCATCTAATGCAAGTAATCAAAAGGATTAGGAACCAACATCTAAACTTAAATCAATGCATCTAGTGCAAGTAAGAAAATAGGATTAGAAACCAACATTTGCACTGAAATCAATGCAACTAGTGCAAGCAATCAAATAGGATTATAAATCATCATCTACATTGAAATCAATGCATTTAGTGCAAGCAATCAAATAGGATTAGAAATCATCTACATTGAAATCAACACATCTAGTGTAGGTAATCAAATATAATTAGAAATCAACATCTACATTGAAATGAATGCATCTAGTGTAAGCAATCAAATAGGATTAGAAATCACCGTCTACACTGAAATCAATGCATTTAGTGTAAGAAATCAAATGGGATTAGAGATCATCTACATTGAAATCAATGCATCTAGTGCACATAATCAAATATCATTAGAAATCAACATATACACTAAAATCATTGCATCTAGTGCAAGCAATCAAATAGGATTAGAAATCACCATCTACGCTGAAATAAATGCATTTACAGCAAGAAATATTCTTCCCTCTCTCCCCCCTCCATCTATATCTATTTCTCCCACCATCTCCCCTTCTTTGTCTCTCTATCTTAGCCCCCCCAATTCACACACTCTCTCGCTCCATATCTATCAATATCTCTATCCCTCCATCCTTGTATCCATCTCTCTCTTCTTCCCTCTCTTCACCTTCCATCTATATCTCTATCTCCCTCTGTCTCTCTATATCACCCGAAAATGTACACTCTCTTTCTCCAATCTATCTATTTATCACTCCCTCCTCCTCCTCCTCCTCCTCCTCTCTCTCTCTTCCCCTTCTCTTTTCTATAGGTTGTAATCACCCCCATAGTTTGTAATTTCAATATTACTAGACCATACACTCTGATCCAAATCATTCTCCCTAGGTCAAATTCATTCTTTCTTTGGTCAACTTCATGCTCCCTATTTGATTTCACATTGGCTTGTGTTGATTTCATTCCTTGGCCAATTTCACATTGACTTGGGCCAATTTTGTTCTCCCCACTCAATTTCACATTGGCCCCAGATTATCGCATTCTCCCTTGTTGATTTCGTACTAGCCTGGATTGATTTCACTCTCCCTGGTCAATTTCATACTCTAACTTTTGTTGTTGCTCATAGCCTACGTTATCAAATTTCTCATACCAAAATCTAAGTGTGTACTTAAGACCATATAAAGACTTGTTTAATTTAAAAACCAAACATGAAGTTTCACTAGTGATAAAAACAGGTGGTTGTTTCATGAAGATCACCATTAGAAAACTAACACTTCACACACATTTGGTGTAGTTCCCATTCATAATCTTTTGTCCACCAGGAAGGGGGACTAGAATTCAATTCTTGTTCTTCTTTAACGAATCATACTAAAATTCAATTATTGTTCTTCTTTAATGGGTCATACTATGTAGTCATTGTTTTTTACTATTGGGGTTTGTTGAGTTTTTCCATTACATCAGTACCAAAACACACAGGCATTAGTAAACTTCCAAACCATTATCATTACCTTTATGAGTGGTCCTAGGGTGGTTCCCACAATGGCAGTTAGTCCGCGTAATTGATTCCCAATGAGGTGAGTGTGAAAATCCAATACCCGCCCCCCCCCCCCCCTCCCCCTCAAACAGTAAAATCGGGGAATCAAACCTAGGTCAAAGCTTTGATACCATGTTGAGGTTTTCCATTACACCAAAACCCGAAGAAATTAGTAAACTTCCAAACCAATATCATTACCTTTATGAGTGGTCCCAGGGTGGATCAGTCCACTTGATCCATTCCCAATAAAGTGAGTGTGAAAATCCAAGAAAGTTTATCCTTAACTTCATATGTGGAAGGATCATTTAGATCTAGTTAAACCTTAGCTTGACCATACGTAAAAGGATCATTTGTAGCCAAAATTCTAGTCATAAGAGAAGAGTTAGATCTTGCTTGACCAATATAAGAAGGAATACCAATTTCAAAACCATGGATTCAAATGTTTTCAAAGATGGATAGTTTCTATTTTTTCTAATGTATGAATGTTTTATTTTGTCAGCCTCTTTTACATAGTCTTCTCAATGTTGAAATAGAGTTAAAAAAAAAGTTATAAAATAGAAATTGTTTTTCACAACTATTTACATAGTTTATTTGATAAATTAATTGCCTTGTAAAAAAAAAAGTCCATTACAAGGAGTCTCATTAAAACTATTTCCTTAAATGCCATTAATTAATTTTATATATATATATATATATATATATATATATATAAGAGAGGTGATCTTTCTTTATATATGATAATTTAATTTATATTCATTAACAATATTGAAACTATATGTCTTATTATTTTTATTTAGATAACAATTTTAATACATTATTATTAAACTTTGTTAAAAAAAAATAATAATATCAAAAAATATTATAATAATATTTTTATATTCTATTTTTTTTTACTCATATTTCTAATTTTATTTCTTACTTATACATTTAGTTTTATAATAATTTTAAATAATAATTCTTTATTTATTTTTACTTTAATTATACATAGGTAAAGTCAAAATAAAAAACAAAATGTATCGCTCAAACTTCTTATTCTTACTCACCACAATTATGGTACTATTCTACCTATTGTTATTTCATAACTACAATTGCATTTTTGACAAGGACTATGTGGCATCACTAGTTATTCAACATCCACATATAATATAAATTCACTTGTTTTACATTGATTTTGATTTTTATATTTAAATTAAATTTCTTATCTCAAATTGTTTACGACTTTTAGAATAGATGGTGATGGGTGTACTATTAAATGTTAGTGTGAGCTAAGTTGAGTGCCATCTTCGTGTGATTTTGAGAGCTTAGATGTCAATGAATCAGATTTCTCAAACAAAATATTAAACATGCAATCATCAAAACTCACACAACTTAACAAACAAACAAACAAAAATGTTACCACCAATTATTCATATTCATAAGACGTAGTTTTTTTTCATAATTTCAATATAAATAATTTATTTAATCTTATTTAAAAACAAAACCAAAAAAACAACCATGCCCACGGGTCCATAGAATATTGCCATTATTCTGGATAATGGATTCTTATTTTAAAATATTTAGTCAATATTTCAAAGATTAATAGGAATAATTAAAAAAAATCAGTCAATGCTAGAAGGATTAATAGGACTAATTAGGATTCAAAAGGGAATAGGTTATTGTACTTAAATTTAATTTAAGTGAATGAGATACTCATAAGATGGAACAATTTTGATTAAATTATAAATTTTTTTTATTTAATTTAATTTAAGATGTACTTTTGAATAAATAACTGGATTCATTGTATTTAGATTGTGAAGTTCCTAACATTTAAATTTGTAATTATAATAATTTTTTATTAAATTTTAGATAAATTTAATTAATGTTTAAATTTGTAATTATAATAAATTTCTATTAAATTTTGAATAAATATAATTAAAAAAATATGTTAGTAAAAAAAACAAAAAATATAAAAAAGTTAATACTATAACTGCATACTAAATCAAACTGATGAACATTTTTACTTTTCTAACTATATGTTTTTGTGAATTTAAAATGTTTTTATAAATAGATGCAACCACATAATAAATCTAACTAATGAACATTTTTACCTTTCTAAATAAAAAAAATTGTGAATTTAAAATGTTTTTATAAATGGATGCAAAGCCATGCCAAAAAAAACCCTGAAATATTCAGATTATGCAGACTGGACTGTTGAGCTCAAAGTTAGTCTTCCAAAAATTGCCCTCAAATTTCAGTCACAATCTCCGGGAAAACATGGACACTATAAATAAAAAAACGTTTGATGAGTTAGTTTACGCTCAATCTTTTTAATATAAATCAGAGGCGCCCATAGAAAGTCCCTTGTAACTGTTCTTTAAGATTGAGAATGAATATAAGTGACGTGCTGTAAAAGAAAATGGCCGCGTGGACGGTCGCCCTCACTGCAATTTAGTGAATTTCATGGGAAAAAATTTGTATTGGGTTTTATTTATTTTTAATGTTTTGAGTTTTTATTTATTGGAATTTGGCAAAAAAAAATTTGAAATGGTAGATTTATTATTTAAAAATAGTTTAATCTAACAAATTAAATAATATTTTTTATGTAAATTTTCTAAAAAAGAATGTGATTTTTTGTTTTTAAAATATATTTTTAAATAGAATTTAGTATCTTGAAAAAATTTAAACACTCAAAATTAGATTAAACAACTTAAATTAAAAAAAATTAAAATTTCTTTTAAAATTTTAATTACAATTAGCCAAAAAAAATTATAATGAAAAATGTCATTTCTTCTATAATTAAACTACCTCCTTAAAAATAAATTAGATTTTATACATTATACAAATTTTATAACTTAAATAAATAAATAAAATTAAAAAAAAAATTCAAAACATCCTTATCCTTTGAACAAATTCAAAAATATCCCTAATAACATTGAGTAACAATTGACCTCCTAGGATTCTAAATATTGCAAAATCTGCGATACTCACAAGTTCAACATAAAATTGTGTACCTTCAATATTAGAAAGTAAAAAATGAAAAAAAAATCTGCGATACTCCCAAGCTCAACATAAAAATGTGTACCTTCAATATTAAAAAGTAAAAATGGCATAGAATTTCATGGCAAAATTTATACATCTTTTTAAAAAAAATATGCACCGAAAAGACAGGAAAAATAAATGTCCCTTCCCAACGGCGAAGAAAAGAGTGCACTGCAGTTTCATTGGCAGTTGCTTAACTTTTTTCGGAAGGTGGCTTTTTAATTTCTTTGTAGTACGTTAATGTTTTGGTTGGATTCGGGACACGCTTTGACGAATGTTACTTCAATTTTTTTTTATTTTTTTTTTTTAATGATATTGATGATATTTGATATGAAAAGGAGTTGTTTTTAATGTGATTTTTTAGAGTGTTTGGTAAATTTTTTTATTAGTGGAAAAATTTGAAGTGAAATCTTGATTAGTGTTATTTAAAGTGTTTTTTTTTATTGTATATGTGGATTCAATACTGTGAAAAACCTTGAGATAATTCTATTGTGCGTGTATTGTCTAATCGCCATAGCCAAGATTTCAATGAATTTCTGATCAGATTTTAGACAAATTAAATCAGGAAATAAATCAATTTTTTTTTCAAAAAATAACATTAAAAACCACTTATTAAAAAAAAATTCATTAACAAATTATTATTGTTAGATCTAAGACTTTTGTGATCCATAATGTAGATAAAAGTACTTTATGAAAAATCACATTATTATGATTTTGGTCGACGCTTCAAACTAGCTAATGTGGTTCATCCTTAAAAGGCGGAGAGACTAATCTATCTCAATGAATAAATAATGGAGATGCATCATTGTCTTGATATAGCCAATGAAAATTTTAGTCAAGTTAAAGACTAGTTAAGTTAGAAACTAGCAAAATAGAAAATTAATTAAAAATATAAAAATAAAATTAATTAATTAAATTAAATAAAAATTTTAATTACAACAAAAATAAAATAAAATAAATTAATTAATTAATTAATTTTATAGATAAAAATAAAATAAGTCAACAAAATAAAAAGTAAAAATAACTAATTAAATGAATAAAATAAAACAAAGTAAATTAAGATGAATGAATTAATTAAATAAAATTATTATGTAATAGGAAAAGGTAAAATTTTAATTCAATAAAAATAAAATAAAATAAATTAATTAATTAATTAATTTTATAGATAAAAATAAAATAAGTCAACAAAATAAAAAGTAAAAATAACTAATTAAATGAATAAAATAAAACAAAGTAAATTAAGATGAATGAATTAATTAAATATTATTAAAAATTATGTAATTAAAATAAATATGATATGTAAAATTTTTAATAAAATTAATTAATTAATTAGATAAAAATAAATCAATGAATTAATTAAACAGTATGAAAATATATAAACAAAGATATCTTAGAAGGAGGGGCAAAAATTTAAAAATATATATATAAATAAATAAAGTTAAAAAAAAAGGAAATTACTTAGCGAGAGCCGAGATCCAACTTTTACTTAAATTCCAACCATCATCACGGTTGAGATTCTTAGAATGCGCTCAATTTCGATCGCCTCTCTTAATTTCCTATGGTGGAAGTGATCTACCCTAGCAACGACTTTATAATCTTCAATACAAACATGGTGACAGGATTTTTCCACATGTTCAATAAGAGCTGAGGTACGAGACAGATTATGTCTAATATCCACAACATGATCCCTGATCCTCTGCCTAATGGATCGACCAGTTTCTCCTATATAGGGAGTTTCACAAGAACAAGGAATCATGTAAACACCTTTCATGTCCTTAGGATCAATAGGGTCTTTAATAAACCCAAGAGAATTTCTAATGGTGTAGAGAGGTTTGAAAGAAGTAGAGATATTATTTCTCCTAAGGACATGGGCAATTTTGTTCGTTGTCCCCTGAATAAATGGGAGATGGACCTTGGAAATAGGATCCACTCGGGTAGATTTTGCACCCTGTTATCTCCCCGTAATTTGGGATTCTAGGATCTAACTTTCCTGAATCCAGAGAGGGATCTCTCTATAAAGTGCAAAGATTGATTTATCTTTTAAGGCTTGAAATGTGATATTAGGCTAGTTATGAAGAACAAGGTTTTGTTTGGTTTTGGTTGGGCAAAGATATATGAAGGTGAAGGAAGTCTAAATGAAAGGTGAAGGTGAATGAAATTGAAGAGTGATTCAGCTAACAAGATAGGCGAGAAGCAACTTCAATCCATTGGGCTATGGATTCATAGTAGGATTTAATTGAAACAACAAGGTTCAAGAGTGGTCCATGGGGCAAGTCATCTATGTCTAAGGATCTCTTTAGGTTGATTTTATGGAATGGAATGAAACAATAAGAAGGGGAATCAAACAAATGAAGAACAAAGAGTAGCCTAAGATCAAGTAAGTACTTTGAAACTGTTGATCATAATCGGCTTCTTATTAAATTTTCACAGGCAATCTGACTTAAACCTCGCAAATCCCCTCTTGCAGCCTTAAAAAATCCTTTTGCTGACTATCGCTGCCGTTTCCTACCCCCAAATCACATTATAAAAGGCCGCAAAACCCATATCTGAAATCTGAAATCTATCAGGCCTAGCCCCTTCGGCCAAGCCTCTGCTCCTTTTCCTCCACGTAACCGAAAGCCAGAACCGAGTGCTAGCCTTGAAGGCGCTTATCGCGTATGAATATCGGGCACGCCCACAACCGTCGATCTTTACAGATCGAACGGCATTCGCAATGCTCCACTATGCCCGTGGCCCACTCCATTCATCGCCCGAACTGCATCTCAGCCGTCCGTTCACTCGCAAATCCGACGGTTCGTATCTCACTTGCCCCGGTGGTCCCCGCCGTGCACTACTCCAAAACCCGATGGTATCTATCGCACCGCCTTTCGGCGGTGGGCGGTAATTCTCGTTTAGCCAGCGATTCCACTCATCGCCCGACACGTGGCTCAACGCACTATTGCAAAACCGCTCTCCATCGCACGTTATTGTTTGACCAAGGATACAGAGCGATACGCATATCAGCTTTCTGATCCGGGGCGATCCATCCGACGATCATCGCGCTTCGAAGCTGCATGAGATTAACACAAGGAAATCGTACCCCTGGCCCACTGTCAATTGCCCCCGACGCCGTTTCAACCGGGTCCTGATTTCATAAACACCCGCCATTGACCCGGTTCTGCCACGTCATCATTTCACGTGTTTTGTCGTGCTGTCATATGTTCCCCTATATGTTTCGTTCAAAGGTCAAGTGTCCATGTTTTACATTTAAAACTCACCACAGTCTGCCAACTTTCACCATGGCCACCTTCCGCTGTGACGCTGCATCTGCCACCATCGCCCTGTATTTTCCCACCAGTCCACCAGGCTACACTTTCACACCATTATCCCCACTGTGTTTGCATTCCCATGCATAGTTTTCCTAACATGTTTTCGGGTTTTGCAGGGTTACAACGACGGAAAATTTCCATTTCTCACAGACTCCATTACAAAAGCCGAGAACGCATCAAAGGACCATTTTTCAGAGGAAAAATTTATGGAGCAGGGCTTAGGAAGCGGTTACGACACGAATTTCATTAAAGAAGCAGGGGTAAAATCTATCAAAACCTCCAGAATCATTCAAAGCATAGATTTTGCAATCGGAAACATTAATGTTGCGGCAGAGAGTATCAGTGGGAAATCAGAGGAATTCGATGATCAGCAGTGAAGGTTTCAGGCCTTAATTCAAGGTTAGAAGACAGAGGGTACCATGCACAGGAAGCAATACCCTCCAGGTTTCATTTCAGCAGGATTTTCTTACAGGAAAGGACAAAATGTTCATATGGTTCTATCTCTATACCGTATTCCTGAAGAGACTTTCACCCAGTGCATTTATTTCAGAAAGCAGGCTACAGAGAACGTACAGCACCACAAAGTCATCAAGCAGTATGGGCGTGCACGTCTCTTCCATTTTGTTTTAATGAGACAATTAAATGTTCATCACCTACTCCCTTTTTGGAGCTTTCTTGTTCTCCTATAAAGCTCCCAAAGAACGGATAATTCGAGGTTCCAAATTTTATCAGAAAATTATGCAGTGAAAGGCTTTTTGTATACATTTTGTGGAACGTCTTGTATGAAGGCTCAGAGCCCATAGGGTGTCAGTGAGGAGGAGTTCTATCTGTTAAAGAGGATTCTGGTCTTTGGTATTTCACTGTCTGTAACTTTCTCTTATGTGTTATTTAAATAGATCATTTCGTTTCATCCATCTTTCTTGTATCATGTTTTGGAATGCGAGTGGCTCACTGATTTTTGGTATGGATTTATCCTAGTTGATACCCATGCTCGGATTAGTCAAGCACTTTAAATATGGCTCATGCATGATATTATGTTCCACTATTCATCTAAACCATGTTTCTGCTATATTAGTTTCTTTGGGAGGATGCTTTTAAAACGATATTATTATGTATGGATTCTTAGAATGGTAAGCCCATGCATGGTGGTATTGTGTATCTGGATATCATCTCAATGATAACTAATATCTTCTCAATATTTCATTCACTACATTACACCTTCTGATAACTTATTTCTATGATATATTTCTGAATCGGCCCTCTTTGCAGTAAGCTGTCTCTAAACTGTATGTTGTTTTTATATGGGAGTTTTGCATATTGCCTCTGCAGTATTCCTTCCTCTGTGTCAGTTTCTGAAGGTCTTGGTCCCATTCAGATTAATTTTCCTTGTTTTACAAGAGATAGCATGAGAGCTTTTATTGATGACTTCCTCTATTATACCATATGCTCCTTGCTATATAAGATGTCCTAGGCACTAGTCTATCACAACTCTAGGTTGTCTCTAGGAACGACAACATCTTTTTGGCGCCGTTGTCGGGGAACGAAGTTGAGAAAATATAAATCCCTGGGCCTCGAAAAAATCTAATTCACTCTTCAAGTAGGTGAGTATGGAGAGTTGAGAGTTGTAGATCCCTCACCTTGGCGACTCCACATTCGTTTATTAGATAAATTCACTCCATAACGCCCAAAAGACCAAATGACTCCACTGGTAGAAGAATTTGAACTGGTTGAGAAGATGCAGTGACCATCTTTGCAGAAACATGGATCCAAACATGGATAGGGATACAAAGCTAGATGCTTTGTATGATCAATTATATGAATTAATAGAAACGTTTGATAAAGTGCTGGAGATGTATATGGCTAATATGAATGCAAATGAAGATTATTTAGAACAGCCCATGCCTCTTCCAGAACAGGAACAAACTCAAGACCTAGATAATGAGCAAGACATGTATGATGCTTTAAAACCTATGGAAGATGAGGAGGAAAGTGATCAGGAACTGCTTGATTTCTTACCCATGTCATGTGTTACGCTGATCAGAGAGTATTGGGACCTAATAGCAAAGGAAAATAGGGAATGTTGCTTGGAGGAAACAAGAGACCACATAGAAGATGCGGAATCTGATGTGGAGGAAGAAACCACTCATGAGCCTTGTAGTCTAACCGAGTATCATCAAGTTCATGAGGACTAGTCTGAATCAAAGAGAGATCAAGAAACATCAGAAGATCCTCAAGTTTTTCCTGCAAGCATAACTGAGGATACTCTAGAAGAGGTTCAAGAAGACATCCTGCCTCCAAATCAACTAGTACAAGAAACAGAGAGTTGCTGCTCTTCTGCACAAAGGAACACAAAACAATCTTCTCCTTTGACAGAAGAAGATATTGATCGGATATTAAATCAACAACCCACCTCAGAAATCGCCTATGGAACACACACTCTTGCTCATTCATCTTATGAGTTTGATTGTGCAGGTTCCCTTGCTCACTCGTCTATTGAGTTTGATGATTCGGATCCAAAAAAATCCTCTGAGGATCAAGACAAAGAAATACTTGCTGAGAAGCCGACAGGTTTGATTGGTGACCTTGCTTACGACTATGACTTTCCTAGTTATGATCTATTTGATGATGACTGTTTCCAAAGAGAAGTTGAGTTCACAGAGCCATCATCAGTAGACCCATGGGAGGAAAGCCAGGGCCAACAACTCCTGAGAAGCAGTAAACCTAGTCATCCTATCTATGACACTGATGGGGAAAGTTATGAAAGCATCAGTGATGAGTGTCATGAGATCAGAGGCCAGCAATCTTTCCTTTCAGAAGATGATGAGGTAAGAAAAGAAAAGATTCCTGAGCAGATTGAAATTAAGGGGCCTTCTCTTGAAAAGGAAGAAGAAATGAAACATACCCTTGCTCAGGAATGCATAGATCTGTTCACAGAGCTCAGCTCATCATAGTAGAATATATCAAAGCTCCAAGAGGACAGCACTATCATATATCATGAGTCCTCCAGTCCAGAAAATGAAGAAAATGAGAGAGATTCTCTTTATCAAGAGAGTCTTGTTCTTGATCCAGTGGAAGAAGAAGAAATCCTGGTTGAAGCCTGCCTGCCAGATATTCATATCCAAGTATCATTTCATGACCCTTATGCTCATTTCCTGCAAACATTTGAGGAAGGATCAAAGGTCTTTTTGAGCAGCATGTTGCAAGCAGAAAGGAAATTTTTCAAAGCTGCACAGGATAAAGACATCCTACCACCCATGGAAGGCCTGAAGGAAGAAAGCGTACATCATCTGTTCATTGATCCTATGGCAGAATATATGGAGGCCCTGATTAGCTCAAATTTTCCAGCATTGATCCTTCACCAGGGCCAGATTCATCAAGAGTGGTCACCACTGATGGTGACCACATTTTTGAAGAACCACATGCAGAGCACCCTGTGGTTATCTCTGATAGGCAGCCCGTACTCTTATTCTTTTTTGTCACTGCTTGACTGGCTGCACTAGCATTCTTATATCACCTAGAGCATCAGATATTTCCAGGTTAGAGTAGAGTAGGTAGGAAAAGCTCAATAAAGCTCAGTCTGTGAGTATGTAGTTAGTTGTTTTAAATTCTGCAAAGTCTAGCGAGCCAGACAGTTTAATCTTGGCTTGGCTTTTTTTCAATTTTTGTTTCAGAATGTAGAGAAGAAATATGCTAGACAATTTAACCCGAGCAGATGTAGTTTAGGTAGAGAAAATGTGAGACCAACAGTTTAATCTGGTCTCATGGAGTAACAAGGGTAGAATTAGAATAGGTTTATTTTTCCTATTTGTAAAAATTGATGATCAGGTGGTCTGCGAAGTTCTCGACACGTCCAGGGATGAATGTGCCGTCCCCAGGTGGAGCCAATGTTGATCATAATCGGCTTCCTATTAAATTTTCACAGGCAATCTGACTTAAACCTCGCAAATCCCCTCTTGCAGCCTTAAAAAATCCTTTTGCTAACTATCGCTGTTGTTTCCTGCCCCAAAATCACATTATAAAAGGCCGCAAAACCCATATCTGAAATCTATCAGGCCTAGCCCCTTCGGCCAAGCCTCTGCTCCTTTTCCTCCACGTAACCGAAAGCCAGAACCAAGTGCTAGCCTTGAAGGCACTTATTGCGTATGAATATCAGGCACGCCCACAACCGTCGATCTTTACAGATCGAATGACATTTGCAATGCTCAACCGTGCCCGTGGCCCACTCCATTCATCGCCCGAACTGCATCTCAGCCGTCCGTTCACCCGCAAATCCGACGGTTTGTATCTCACTTGCCCCGGTGGTCCCCGCCATGCACTACTCCAAAACCCGGTGGTATCTATCGCACAGCCTTTCGGCGGTGGGCGGTAATTCTCATTTAGCCAACGATTCCACTCATCACCCGACACGTGGCTCAATGCACTATTGCAAAACCGCCCTCCATCGCACGTTATTGTTTGACCAAGGATACGGAGCGATACGCATATCAGCCGTCCGATCCAGGGTGATCCATCCGACGGTCATCGCGCTCCGAAGCTGCACGAGATTAATGCAAGGAAATCGTACCCCTGGCCCACTGTCAATTGCCCCCGACGCCGTTTCAACCGTCGATCTCCTCTTGAGATCGAACGGTCCAGATTTCATAAACACCCGCCATTGACCTGGTTCTGCCACGTCATCATTTCACGTGTTTTGTCATGCTGTCATATGTTCCCCTATATGTTTCGTTCAAAGGTCAAGTGTCCATGTTTTACGTTTAAAACTCACCACAGTCTGCCAACTTTCACCATGGCCACCTTCCGCTGTGACGCTGCATCTGCCACCATCGCCCTGTATTTTCCCACCAGTCCACCAGGCTACACTGTCACACCATTATCCCCACTGTGTTTGCATTCCCATGCATAGTTTTCCTAACATGTTTTCGGGTTTTGCAGGGTTACAACGACGGAAAATTGCCATTACTCACAGACACCATTACAAAAGCCGAGAACGCATCAAAGGACCATTTTTCAAAGGCAAAATTTATGGAGCAGGGCTTAGGAAGCGGTTACGACACGACTTTCATTAAAGAAGAAGGGGTAAAATCTATCAAACCACTGCGACAACAACGACAAACCACTGCGAAATCATTCAAAACATAGATTTTACGATCGGAAATATTAATGTTGCGACGAGAGAGTATCGGTGTGGCATCGAGAGGAATTCGACGGTACGGCATTGAAGGTTTCGAGGCCTTAATTCAAGCGGTGCAAGAACGTACAGCACCGCAAAGTCATCGAGCAGTATGGGCGTGCACGTTTCCGCCATCTTGTCTTTATGAGGCAAATTGATGGTTCATCACCTACTTCATTTATTAAGTTTTCTTTTTCTCTATAAAACCCCCGAAGAACAGATTATTGAGGGTTCTAGATTTTATCAGAAAATTATGTAGTGAAGGTTGTTTGTATACATTTTGTAAAACTCTTGTATAAAGGCTCAGAGCCCGTAGGGTCTCAGTGAGGAGGAGTTCCATCTGTTAAAGAGGATTCTGGTCTTTGGTATTTCACAGTCTGTAACTTTCTCTTATGTGTTATTTAAATAGATCATTTCATTTCATCCATATTTCTTGTATCATGTTTTGGAATGCGAGTGGCTCACTGATTTTTGGTATGGATTTATCCTAGTTGATACCCATACTCGAATTAGTCAAGCGCTTTAAATATGGCTCATGCATGATATTTTGTTCCATTATTCATCTAAACCGTATTTCTACTATATTAGTTTCTTTGGGAGGGTGTTTTTAAAACGCTATTGTCATGTATGGATTCTTAGATTGGTAAGCCCATGCATGGTGGTATTGTGTATCTGGATATCAGCTCAATGTTAACTAATATCTCCTCAATATTTCATTCACTACATACACCTTCTGATAACTTATTTCTGTGAGGTATTTCTGAATCGGCCCTCTTTGCAGTAAGCTGTCTCTGAATTGTCTGATGCTTTTATATTGGAGTTTTGCATGTTGTCTCTGCAATATTCCTATCCCTGTATCAGTCTCTGAAGGTCTTGGTCCCATTCAGATTAATATTCCTTGTTTTACAAGAGATTAGCATGAGAGATTTCTATTTGATAACTTCCTCTGTTATATCATATGCTCCTTGCTAATATAAGATGTCCTAGGCATTGGTCTATCACAACTCTAGGCTGTCTCTAGGAGCGACAACAGACACATCCTACAGAGGGTAGTTGGCTCAAAAATGATCTCCCTGTTAGATGGTTTTTCAGGGTATAAACAAGTTCTAGTACTCCCAGAAGATCAGCTTAAGACAGCTTTCACCACTCCATGGGACCCTTTCATGTACGTGAAAATTCCTTTTGGACTAATGAACGCTAGTGCAACCTTCCAAAGAGCTATGGACATAGCCTTTTCATAGGAAATAGGTCACGTCATTGTCATCTATCTTGATGACATAACAGTCTATTCCAAGACTAATGAAGAGCACCTTAAACATCTAAGCAGAGTATTTGAGAAATGTAGAAGGTTTGGGCTATCACTAAATCCCAAGAAGACTGTATTCGGGCTTCAAGAAGGAAAGCTTCTTGGCCATATTATATCAGAGAAGGGGATCAAAATAGACCCGAAAAGAGTCGAGGGAATATTGTTGATTACCCACCCGAGAAACATAAAAAAGTTTCATTCCTTTATTGGGAAAAACAACTTCTTAAGGAGGTTTATTCCCAACTTAGCAGAGCTCCTCAGAGATATGACAAACATGCTAAAAAAGGTAGGATTCAAATGGACTTTAGAGGCCAAAAAAGTCTGTTGAGTTAGTTAAACTTGCACTTACCCAGACACCAGTCTTAATCAGCCCTGACTTTTCAAAAGATTTCCTGATATTTTCCTTTGCCTCAAAGCATACAGTAGCTGCAGGTCTGCTCTCACATCATTGCCTACATTACCAAACATAGTGGTAAAGAAATTTTGTCCCAAGATCCGGATGGAAAGGAAATACTGGATTGCGCTATATACTAGTTGAAAACACGGAAATAAAACCCACAAAACTTATCAAAGTTCAGGGCTTAGCTCAACTAATGGTTAAATCTAACTTACAAGCCCTAGACATAAACATGGTAGATTCCCTCGATGAACATGAAGGATTGCCTGATCCTACTGTTGAAGAACAATTTCAAAACTCTCCTTGGTATTCTGACATCCTGTATGTGCTAACAAATCTCAATGCCCCCCCGGATTTATCAAAGACTAAGGCAAGGTTTCTAAACTTAAAAGCCAGAAACTACTACATTTTAAATGAATGTTTATACTGGAAAAATGAAAATGGTTTGTTGCTTAAATGTTTGCCTGAAACTGAAGCAGTGAGGATTAAACATGAGTTCCATGCAGGAGAGTGTGGAGGCCATTTAAACTGGAAAGCCACTGCTAACAAAATACTCAGAGTTGGCTATTACTGGCCTACACTTTTCAATGACATCCACAAAATGATAATTGTCTGCCATAAGTGCTAGATCTTTGAGGGCAAAAGAAAGCTCCTCCCTTTACTGTTACAACCTATCACTATTGAGGCTCCCTTCCAACAGTGGGGCCTATATTTCATATGGGAGATCCATCCTGCTTCCTCAGCCCAACACAAATGGATTCTCACAGCCATAGAATATTTCAAAAAATGGATAGAGGCCATCCCTTCTAGGAATGCCACAGATTTTGTTATCATTAAATTCCTTGAAGACCACATCCTCTCTAGATTTGGCTGCCCTAGGAAAATCATCACTGATAATGCTGTTGCTTTTGGATCCAAGGAGATGATTGATTTTTTTCACAAGTATCAGATAGCACTTGGTCATTCTATTGCTTATTACCCTAAGGGTAATGGGTTAGTTGAATCATCAAACAAAATCTTGGTGACCATCATCAAAAAGCTGCTTGAGGAGAATAAGAAATCATGGCATAACAAGTTAGTGCATGATTTATGGGCTGACAGGCTAACAACAAATAAATCCATTAGGATGTCTCCATATCAGCTTGTTTATGGAATAGAGGCAGTGTTTCCTACCAGCCTAGGAGTATCAGTGAATAAATTGGTACAAGAGATACAGACAGAAGAGGACAGCATGGTAAGATGGATAAATCAAACTATACATCTCCAGCAAACAAGAGAAGAAGTCTACAATAGAGCTCAAAAAGTGCAAGAAAACATAAAGAGGTTGTTTGATAAAATAACAAAGGCTTGTGACTTCAAAATTGGAGATAAGGTTCTTAAGTGGGACTCTAGGAGAGAAGACAAAGGAAAGCATGGCAAATTTGATGGTTTGTGGTAGGGTCCTGACATCATCCAATCCACCATTGGTCCAAATGCATTTTTTCTGCAAGAATTAGATGGTACAGATCTATTTGGGGGTCCGGTCAATGGCAGGATGCTCAAGCATTACTACTGTTGATTTCCAGTTTAAAGTTTTCATTCCATTGTAAATACCATTGCAATGTTTGTTTTGAAGAAAAAAGAAAAAATGTTTCAAAAAAGAGAGAAAGATAGGTCCAGACATGCCCAAAACATGAACCTCTAAAGTTCCAAAAAGAATGGCTCAAACAAGCTTAAAACCTGAGCTAAAGAAAGAAGCTGGTCCTAATATGCTCAAAAACTGAACCAGCAAAGGAAGAAAGAAGAATCAGCTCTAACAAGCCCAAAATTAGAGCTGAAATGAAGAAGAAAATGGCTCTAACAAGCTCAAAACTTGAGTCACAAAGAAAAATAAGGATGCTTCAAAGTTTCACAATTTCAAGCCTTCACATTTTTTTTCAGGTTCCTGCAAAGTTCATGTTCATGTGCAGCTGTCTTTATGCCATGGATCCACAGCAAACCAGACTGTCGAATCCTGGTTTGACTGTTTTTAAATTTCTGTTGTAGAATTAGAGAAAGAAATATGCTAGACAGTCTAATCCTAGTAGATATTAGTGTAGGTAGAGAAGCTATGAGATCAAATGTCTAATCTAGTCTCATGGAGGAATAAGGGTAGAGTTAGATTAGATTTTTCTACTTTCAATAAAAAATGATGATGAATAAGGTCTACAAGTCTAAATGCACCTTGAAGAAAAAATGTTAAGACTGTAGGATGGGTAGGTAGATTGTTTGGGGAATATTTTCTACTGACTTAATATCCATCATGTTTGTAGCAGCTGAATCAAAGAAGAAAATATGGTTCAAAGATCAGGCATCTAGCTTACTTCCAAAGACTATCTTCTGAGATTCTTGACACCTTCAAGAAGATGCCATCCCCATGTGGAGCCACTGTTAGCCACTTATAAATTTTTGTCAAGCAAACAGGTGGCTAAGTATTTTTCTGAGCCTTCAAGAAATACATTTCCTCTGAAAACATATCATTCTTGAAGCCTCTATGTGTCCTTTGCCTTTGAAAAGATCTTCACTTTTGTTTCCATCAAAAGGCCTCATTGTTTTGTGAAAAAGAATGCTTCAAAAGACCTCTGCAATCACCCATTTTCACTAATCTCCCTTCATTTTCATTAAGCCTCTTTTCCCCCTTTAGAACCTTCATATCTTTCTAAAAGCCTCCAACATCCTTTTAATTCCATAAAAGCCCCTTTCACAGGCTTAAATCATCCTTTTCCCCTTTATCGGAAGCCAAGAAAACCATTGAAAAACTCTGTTTTTGGCTAAAAACCCACCTTTTTTATGATATATCAGGCTAAGCCCCTTTCAGCCCAGCCCCTAACCCTGTCTCCGCATATAATCGGGCGCGAAGACCAAGCGCTAATCGCAATCGGAAGATTAGACGTGAGCACATTTCCTTTGTAAGTTGAAAACTTCCGATGCAAGAAAAGTTTGTTTTATTGGCCTGCGCTGCAATATCAACCATTGATCCATAAATATCTAACAGCCGGCGCAAATCTCACACCATGCCCATAACACATTTCATCAACCTCTGATTGTGATCTCCACCATTAATCCTTAAACGATCCAATGGCTGGCACAAAATCACATCGCGCCGATCCAATGAATCCACCTTTCTTTTTCCCTGATCGACCAATCTCCGATTCAATCCTGGCCGTTGAATCCACAAGAACCGATGGTCAGGATTTGATCTCTCTTCGCTCCTTTGCCCTCCATCAATTCCCCTCCGAAACAATCTCCACCGTTGATCTTCCGCTGATCCAACGGTTCGCGTGCAATCGCAAGTTTAAAACCCTCGGACGTCTGGCCCCTGCCTTCTCTGATTGCGATTGGATCACAGCCGTCCATCCCATTTGATCTGACGGTCCTCATTCGTTCCACCCATTCGTCAGACTCCTATACCAATAGGTGTCATTTTTCATGATTGTCTTGATTGAACTATGGAATATGTTCAAACCTTTTCTTGAGCAAAGGTGTTCCATATTCTTGAAAAACCAAAAAATCAAAAAAGTTAAAAAATGTAAAGAGGGTATACCCTAAAAGAAAAATCAAAGGGTAAGAAAAATAAAATGGTCAAAAAAGTGAAAGAAATGAACCCCAAACAAAAAATAGACCAAGGAAAGTGTGCCAATCCAAATGCCACTACTATTTCATTTTTTGTAAATAAGCAATTGTGTGCAGCTTGTCAAACTTTTGCCACAATTCATGAATAAGTCAAACTGTTTAAACTTGGCTTAATCATATTTCAATTTCATGTTATAGATTAGAGAATAAATATCTGGCCAAATAGTTTAATCTTGGCAGATAAGTAGATAGGTAGAGTTAATAAAAGGTGCTCAACAGCTTAATCTGAGCCCTTGGATGTAATAAGGGTAGAAATAGATAGATTTATCATGTAAAAAGAAAAGGTTGAAAAGGGTTTGCAAGTCTAAATGCACCCTAATAAAGAAGAAAAAATGGTAGTGTTAAGTAGATAGGGTAGGTAGATGGTGCTGCAAAGTGTTATCTGATGAATGATGCTGCTACATGTTTTTGATCCTTTACTTCATCATAAGTACTAAAGCAGGAAATACACTGGAAAATTCACAGAAAGCAAAGTCAAAATCATTAACTTCCCACATCACTTTCTCCCTAAGAGTTTTACTAATTTCCCCCAAAGTACTAAGGTACTTGGAGATCAAAAGGGCTCAAGGCATTTCCTTGACTTTTGGAGGGACCGGACCCTCGGCCTAATGATCAAAAAGACCTAAGTGCTTGAGATAATTCATCATTATAATCATTCATCTTTAACCTTTTCCTAAGTAAAATCTCATTTTTCTTAGGAAAATTATGCAAAATTCCATAAAAATCCCTCAAAATAACTTACTATTCTAAGTTTAAGTGTTGAAGATGAGATATTGCAATTTACTTCAGAAATTGTCACTTTCTTAGATGTGCAAAGTATTTTGAGTTCCCTTGTCCCTTTGTCATATTAACATTTAACTCTATTTACTAAATCCCTAGTGAAATGCCCTATCATAAGTATATAACTCCTTTTATATAAATATCCAAAAACCCCTCTATTATAAAGTTTAGCCAAAGTATTTATTTCCCCGTGCATTCAAATAAAAACCCACTATACAAGCCCTTTGGTTAAATTTATCGTTATATAATACTCCCGCCCCTATGGTAAATTAATTATATCGGTTAATTTATCATATAATAAAAAAACATATATGAGAAAATATTTAAACATATGATATATATGTTTAATACAAAAAGAATAAACCCGAAGTTTTATTTTTAAAAACCAAAACTTCGGAAAGATCCTCATGCCACCGTGGCCCATCCACTTGGCATCCCACCTAACGAAACCCCGCCGCGACCCCTATTTCCATTATAATTATGGGATTAATTAGTTATCAGAACTAATTAATAACCTTTCCTCCACCAATCATGTGCCACCCGGGATGATTAATTAAACGCTAATTATGCCAGGCCCGCGTGATAACCACCCCACTATCTCTCCGTCCTTTCAACCGTTGGATCGTCCCTCCACAAATCTAAGGCTAATACTCATTCCGCTAGCCTTCCAATGTCAGATCATTAACGCGTGGGGGGTTGGTGGTATTTGACTAGTCTCTCGTCCACGTGTCAATACTCCAATGGAATCGCTCCCCCCGCGCTCAATACCACCTTTGCCAATAAGCGGTGCGGGGACTAACCGCTTACCGCCCGGCCCCCCACCACACGTCAGCCCGTACTAAAGTGACGTCACTCCTCGAAAAACTAAAAACCCCTTTTTTGACTTTGGAAATAAAAAAAATTCGCATGTTTTTATGTCATTTTCATCATTTGAACGCGACTGCGCTTTCCGCTAGGAATTTCAAATTTCCACTGAAATCCACTGTTCTATCCGATTTCGCTCCAGAATTCCGCCGGACCAGTATTGGAGCATCCTCTTGCCACCACTTGATACCTGTTAAATCCCAGTTTGCCTCCGAAAACAGGTATTTATTCTATTGCGCTCCGAACTTCAAAAGATACTCTGTTTTCCTTGTTTTTCTCTGAATCAATGTCAAAATCTTATTCCTAAGATCATTCCCTGAGTTTTAAAGTTGTGAATTGTTCCCCTGAAACTGAAATTGTACTAATTTCCCTCATTAAAACTGAAATCACGACATTTCTGTGAAGAAAACCCAGACACTTCCATTTTGAATACACAAGAACCAAAATGGAAGCTCCGGTAGCCTTGAATGATGCTCCATTTTGAACCTGGTCAAAACCTCACTCCCTTGTCCATTGGGGAATTGCTTGAAAAATCTACTCGATTGTCCTCTGAAGAGGTGATCAGAAGATCACATACTTGGATAAACAGTGTTAATACTAGTCATAAGATTTTTTTACTCCAATATTGTTATCAAATCTATTCAAACAGAGGTTAGAAAGCATAACAGCTAAAGAGTATCAGTGGTTAAAGTGTATCAGGTAAAAGTCAGTGAAAGTTAAAATGAAGTTACAGAGCAGTCAAAGGTAAACAGTAAAAGTAAATACAGAAGGCAGTAAAATGGTAAAAAGAGATGAGAATGCTTTCACCAATAGTGATTTTTGTCTAAAGTGAAAGTAAAACAGTCAAAAGAGCAAGAAAGTAAAAAGATGAAAAAACATAACAAAAAGGAACATTTTTGCAGAAATTGCATATTTTAGTCATAGTTTTTCAGAAACTATTGTGATCAATAAAAGATGAATTTTACAAAACTGAAGGAGGTTTATGTTCTTAAGAGGACCATCTACAAAAACCTCTCTCACTTTTCTAACAGCCATTATGGTTTTGAAAATATTAAACAATGTTGGAAAGCACTTTTTGCAGAAAATTCCAGTTTAAGTCATCATTTTGCAGAGAAGATTGTGGCCAATCCAAAATACTTCATACAAAACTGAAGGAGGTTTTTGTTCCTAAGAGACCCATCTACAAAAACCTATCTCAGTTTTGTCACAGTGGTTTTATAATGAGAGATACATGTGCATCTTTACAGGCCATTTTTCAGACTCTGTAAAACTCTGTTTTACACATATTTTTTACAGAGACTATTATGCATAGCTGGAGAGGAATTTTGGGAAACTGAAAGAGGTTTATCTCAAAAACATATTTATCTACAATAACCTCTTTCACTTTGTACATATCTATTACGGATTGAGAAATACAAAGATATCATTGGACCCCAAGTTTGCAGAATTGTTGGAGCAGATTGCACAAAGAAAGGAAGCAGTTAGTGACTTGGATGCCTCATCATCAACTAAGAGTTGGATCAAATTCAAATTCTCCTCTTTGTCATCACCTATCCATACAAAATAGTGCCAAATAGATGAATTAGTTTGAGTGTCATTTACTTAAGTTCTATTTATGTAAAATAGTTGGAGAGATTTGTGAACCAATTTTGATATTTGTTTCAAGATATTTTAGTTTAGAATTTGTATAAATACTCCACTCTTGGAAGCATTTGTGGTGGATTCTATTACTTTGCTGTAACATTGAGATTTTCGGAATAAAAGCATTTTGGAGAAATTTATTCGTGGCTTACTGGATGACGATTTGAAGCTCAGGACTTTTTGCAGGATTCATGTGTTGGACTGCAGTTCAATAAGTCTTTCTACCCTTTGTCTTAAGTTTTATATCAGTTTATAATATCATTATGTCCATTTATGAATAATTTACATAAAGGATTGAATCAGAATTTACTTAATTGTACTCTGATTTCAGATGTGATTGTTCTTAATGTTTTCCTCTAAATTGGTTATAAGCACGAATTCTTAAATGCTCTTGCTTTGCTAATTTAAACATTATTGATTACTATAATAAAGAATTCTTCATTGCTCTTTGTTTGTAGTCATCTCATTTCTTTCTTTTGAACATGGTGAAAGATTCTTAGCTGCCTTTCATCCCTTCAAAATCATCCCATCCACTTTAAATTTTAAGGATTGTTCTCTGTCTAGCTACCTTGCCCCGTAAAGCCATCTTGTGTGTAGAATAGAAATCCAGTAAAGCCATCCTTTGACTCCATAGCCCAATGGACTGAAAACTTTCAACCTTGCCCTTAGTTTGTGGATTCCACCATTTTTCAAACAAACTCTTGGATCGATAACTAGCCTAAAACCTTCTAAGAACAAAGATAAATCATAAAGAGAGAGCCCTCTCTGGATGCAGATTGGCTAGATTCTGCATCTGAAGGTTGGTTTGTGGTTACCTCGGATATACTTTCCTTTTCCACAACTTCAAGGAAAACCTGAGTGATAACACATTCACATACCCCTTTTTCTTCCCGCTCCCTCTTTTAATCTTGACTGTCCATACCGTAGATTCGACGGTTGGGATCAAACCAGGCCGTTGAATCCACAAGAACCGATGGTCAGGATTTGATCTCTCTTCGCTCCTTTGCCCTCCATCAATTCCCCTCCGAAACAATCTCCACCGTTGATCTTCCGCTGATCCAACGGTTCGCGTGCAATCGCAAGTTTAAAACCCTCGGACGTCTGGCCCCTGCCTTCTCTGATTGCGATTGGATCACAGCCGTCCATCCCATTTGATCTGACGGTCCTCATTCGTTCCACCCATTCACATACCCCTGTGCCTTCCCGCTCCCTCTTTTAATATTGACCGTCCATACCGTAGATCCGACGGTTGGGATCAAGCCCGCCTTTGACTTTCCACCACCTAATCATCACTGCATCTCCCTTTATCACGTTGTAACCTCAGCCGTCAGATCTTGTCGCACCACATCCAACGGCCAACACACATATCGCGTTTTTCTGGCATCCTTGCTTTAACGCTTTAAAATCGCGTGATATGGGTGGTTTATTTTTCCACGCATCACATAGCGACATATATCGTGTTTGTTTGGGAGATTTCCAAAACCACTTCCAAGCCGCGCGAAAAAAGTTGTTTTCTCCTTAAAACCACTTCCCCTTTTTTGCCTCTGACAACGCTTCCCGAAGATCTCAATCATTGATCTGTTTAGATCTACGGCCCTCATCGCATCGCGTTCTCAGTCATGTTTCTTTCGTCGATCTTCCACATGGATTCATCGGATGATCCCAGTTGTTGATCTCCTCCTGAGATCTAACGGTAAACACCCAATCACTCTCCGCCCATGCCGGTCCCACCATTCAAACTCCCGATTTCATTCATTTTGAAACTTTAGTGTTTTACACTAAAATTTTATTTATTTGCCTTACCTTCCAAAGGCAACCCCTCCAGTAAATCATGACCGTCGATCACCACCATCAAATATAATCAGACGGTTCAGAAGCATTTTTCCACCAGACCTTCATCAGATCTTTCCCCTACCATTAAACAGTAATTTTCACCGTTTTCTCCCCTATAGCCGTTGTTTCCACTGTTGCGCTTCCATCTCCACAGTCCTCCATAGCATCCACCTCCACTCCCGCATGGATTTTTTAACATGTTTGTGTGTTTTGCAGGGTTACAGACGGTGAAAACCGTTATTGCTCACAGTCACTGTCATAGTGACACAGAGCGCAGAGGAAGCTCTTTCTGAGCCAGAGATCGCAGGGAAATACTCTTGAGGGGGTCTAAAACACATGTTTCTTCTCAATAAGAGTTATTAACTCTGTTGAAAAACCTCCAGTACCATTAAACCTGTGCATCCACATACAGAGACAGTCAAAGAAACGGCAAAGAGTATCAGTGAAGGATTAAAGGGTTTAATGCCCATTATTGAAGATTTTAAGCTTTAATTCAGTGTTTAAAGGGAAAATATACAGATTGAAGACCTTATGGTTGACACAGAAGGCCTAATGAGGCCTGAAAGCACTGAAATAATCCTTGTCAGTGTTTCACATCAGCAGAAGGTCCTTCCCGTCAAAGGACGAGTTCCCATAATATTTTATTCTCCATCAACGTTCCTGAGAAGATCTCCACCCTGATAGAAAGTCCCAATATTGCCAGAGAATTTGTTATACAGTATGGTAGACCTGAAGTCATTTAACTGCCTTACTTGTCCCAGAGTACTACAGAGTACAGACAGCCGAAAAGTACATCAAAGAACATACCTATGAAGTTATTATCAGCCTGTCGAAGACTACTCTTTCACCCAAAGAGTATTAAGAATCAATGCAGTGATATTAAAACAGAATGGGCCTCGAGCTAACTTCTTCCTCTGTTTTAATGTTTCATTTAAAGTTCTATCGACCTCCTCTGCCTCTTTTTCAGCTATAAAACTCATGAAAATACATTGTAAAGGTTGTTGTTTGGATAATCGTGGATTGTAAGATGTTTCTCTTGAGATATAGTTTCGTGTGAAAATGTTGTAAAATAGGTTGAGGAGATGATTTCAAACTGAATATCAAGCTGTTGGACAATGTTTTATATGATTGGTGTTGCTCTTTAATATGACAAGAAATTTCTTTGGATCCTGATTTAAAGCAACGGTGATGTGTTCTATCTTTGTCTATGCTTTCCTTCCGTAACTCATTACATTTCATTTCTCTGATAAGAATCAGTAATCTAGTGTTAAGACATACCCTTGCATGGTACCTTAATACTTCCTGCTCTTCTTATCTTTTATGTTTTCTACTAATTGTGTTATCTGAGAACTAATTCAAGATAATTTAGCCAGTATAGTAGTTGGTTTTCCTTGCTTACTGATGCATGAATTTAGAGTTTGTTCTAAGATGTTCTTGTTTGGTTTTAATTGAAAGAATTGGGATACTGGGAGATTAGAGTTGATTCTGTCTCACTAGGGTCCTTTTCTAATAGTTAAGCTTATCTAAGATCCCTTAAGTTGAATGTTAAAGCATTGAAAGTTCAAAGTCTTTCTCTGATCTCAGGCTTCACCTTTGCATTAAATCTTTAATGTTTTCTAATGTCTGAAGAGTTAGCCTCATTAGGAGTTTGATCACAGACGGTTAAGGCATGCCCTGTCCTTGGATTAGCTCTTAAGGTGGTCACCTTGGAAGGTTTCCTTGTCATTCACCTTCATTCCTTATCATTTCATCCCACACTATCATCTTTAAAAGATCTTCTGTTTTAGATGACTAGCCCATTTGAAAGCCTTGGATATTGAATTGCAAGTAAACCCTTTTATGACTCTGTTGCCCAATGGTCTTGAGCTTCCTTTGAATTGTCTCCCATTGCCAAAATCCTCTTTTCTCACCTCTTTGTCTTATATTGAACCCTTCTTTCATGTTTCCCAACAACCTAACAAACAAACAAAACAAAAGAACAACCCTTGTGCCTTATAACTAGCCTAACACCTCAAACATTGAACTTCAAAGATATATATTTCTTTGCCTTTATAGAGAGATCCCTCTCTGGACCCAGGAGGGCTAGATCCTGAGGTCCCAAAGTGGTTTTGATGTTGTCTTGTCTTTTGGTAGACCAAAACCTTCCAAAACACAGTAATCCCAACACGATCTAATCCTGACCATCCGCTCATCCTTCACACGGCTCTTCTTCATCTCTTTTCCCCTCTTTGATCTCTGCCGTTAAACCTTAAAACTTCGTTTCTATGATTCGATCTTCGTCGTCCGATTACCTCCCTTGGAATTCTTGTAAGTGTTCACTACCTTAGTCAATTTTCCTTCTTCCTACAACCACCGCTACTCTTCATCTCTGCTATCCTTCCTGAGCTTTATTCTGTTTCTAAAACGCATTGATCTCTCTTGAGCTTGTTCTTCTATTTCTTATTCATTCCGAATTGAGATTATTGCGCTTTCTACAAGTCTTAAACGCGTCGATCTCTCCTGAGCTTGTTTTGCTGCCTTTGCTCCTTGTCTGCCTTTGCTTCATGACTCTGCCTTTGCTCCTTGTCTGCCTTTGCTTCACGACTCTGCCTTTGCTCCTTATCTGCCTTAACTGCTTTTTCTCTTTTGCTTCTTTTGCTTATAAAGTTGCTCCTCTCTGCTCCTTGTTCTTTGTTGATGGTATAATGTTGTTCCTTGCCTCTTTGTTGCTCCTCTGCCTTTCTTTTATGTTTTCTTTCTGCATTATTGCCTGATCTGCTTCTTTGCCTTATTGTTGTTGCTTCTCTTCTCCTTTGCCTTAATGATAGTTCAGGTGGTGCTCCATTATGCTCCTTTACCATCAATGACAATATTTCCAACAATGTGCATGTTAAGAGATATGCCTATGAAGTAGAACACAAGGAGTCAACTGAATGCATGTTAAGCCTAGGTTTGCCTGGGTTCGATTCTGGACATGACCAAAGTTCCAGGGATTGGTCTTCTATACATAGAACTAGTGCAAAGAGTTCCAATGATGTTTGAACATTTCATGAGAAGCTTCCCTACCACGAATTCTGTCCTTGTATTTGTATGTGTCAAGTATCTACTTGTGAATACAATTCCAACTGAAGAGCAATTTGTATTTTGCAGAATTGGTCCAAAAAAACACAAAATCTAGGTTTATTACAAAAAGCAATGTATAACAAGGATGTAATTTAATCTTTATTATTTTTCAGTTTTTAGTTGTATTTTAAATCAATTTTATTTAAAATTTATAAAAATTTATTAAAAATATATCTTAAAAATATTGATTAAAAAAGTTTCTCTCTTTTAACATTAAATATATTTATATATTTTAAAAAAACATAAGAAAGAAAAGTCAAAATCTCACAAAAAAAAAAAATAATTTATCGCCATGTTTCAAAACTAAACGAAAACTTAAAACACACCGATAACATCTTAGGTTTTTCTACATAGTAATTTTCAAAGTAACTAGAGTCATCCATACACTTCGCTATCCGCTCTTGTAATGTTCTTTTTTATTTTTGGACTTTTACTCTTGATTATTTTTCTGCATAGTAATTTTCAAAGTAACTAGAGTCATCCATACACTTCGCTATCCGCTCTCGTAATGTTCTTTTTGATTGTTGGACTTTTACTCTTGATTATGTTTCCTCAAAAGAAGATCCGTGAGAATTATCAGTGAGATTCACCTCAACTTGTGGCAATTGACTTTTGTCTAATGTCATGATTTTTTCCACCACTACATCCATGGTTATACATATCATCATTTTACGAAGAATTTAATAAATTTCTATTTGTAAATAGTGTTGGATGTCAAAATATTTTATGAATGCTCTATATTTTAACTTTTCATTGATATACACATACATCCTCACCATAATCTCTAATACCCGAGGCACATTGATATACACATACATCCTCACCATAATCACCTAATCCCTGAGGCACATTGTAATTATTTCAATTCTCAGCCTTTATCTATAAAGATTAATTTGGATTTTTTTTTTTAAATTAGATCTCTAAAAGTTCATAAAAATCAATTATGAAAATTATATAACTTTTGATTATTTCTAACCTTTTATTTATATTTTTAAAATATGTTTTTTTTTTTTTTTTTTAAATATATTTTTTTATTTATTATTAATATTTTTAATGTAAAATTATAAACATTTTTTTTTTTTATCAATTCAAAATTCCAAAATTGATAAACATTAGTTAGGAAAACCAAATAACTTTTTATATTATCATCAAAATAATATTAGTTAGGAAAATTATATAAGTTTTTATATTATCTTTAAGATTCAGCTTCAATTTTTTCTATAAGAATCATATAAAAGAACTTTTAGTCGAGGAGTTTTGACTCATCTAGCTTGATTCATCTTCAAAACAAAATGAAAAACAACATTATAGTATTAAATTAAATAGATGAAAAGAGATGTTAATCTTTTAAAAAATTTAATTATATTTTAAAAACATGTTTTAATTTTTGTATTCATACTTTTAACTAAAAATTCCAAACTATAACATCAATGTTACATGAAATCATTATAAACATATTTGATTTTTACAAAGTAGGTGAGCTACTTAGTTTTGAAAGCCATTGCAATTATATGGTTTATATCTCTATTTTTAGCACAAAAATTCTAAGAAATTACATTCTTCCCTTCACATTCATTATATATATATATAATTGCTTTAGTATTTACCTGAATTTGAGTGTTTGTAAATTTGTTGATGGAAGTCATGGTTAGTATGATTTTTTTTGAAAAAAAATAAAAAAGTATACATATACTTATATTAAAATTTATAATCAATTATTTTATAAATATATATTTATCTTAAATTTAAATTTATTAATTAATGTAAAAAAAAATATTGTAAATGTATTTGATTTTTACAAAGAGATAAAATCAGACTATGCACACTATATTATATTAATCAAAATGGTTACATATATATACATGAAATATAGTCTCAAGATAGGAAAATTATCTTGGACGCAAAATAAGGTGGTTGAGAGAATATCTCAACCACACACCAAACTAGGAATATTTAGATTTAGCTACCTCCTATGATATAGGAAAAAACTCCTTACATAGAGAGACAACACCGCAGACAAGTAGGAAGTACATATTCCAACACACCCCCTTAATGACTACTTGTCTCAATAGCGATTCAAAAAATCTAGTTGTGGTCAATCATAACAAAAGATGTGTCTACGACTCAGATCCACCACAAACGGGAAAATCCCATGTCAAGAACCAACAAAATATGTGTCTGCGACTCAGATCCACCACAAACGGGCAAACCCCATGTCAAGAACCAACAAAAGGATATGTCGACGTCCATATAAAGGAGAAATGATCCACCGGAATGCATGGGTACCAACTGCTGCAACCGCTAGTCTCGTAGGATGTCCTTCACATACATGGTTCTCTCAACCATTACCACTGCATACATGTACCTGTATATGCAAATCCCCCCCAGTGCTCAGTAAACTGAGACCTGTGAGAAACTAAGTTTCTCTTGTGAGTAAGGTGTTTCTACAGACCACCTACTCCGTTGTGAGCACAAAGGCTCCTGTGTGCACCTGGGGCACCGTAGCCACGAAGGCTCTGTAACCACTAGGGCTCGCATGTGGTTTCTGGTTCACCACAAACCATTACTTCAAAGTGAAAAAAGTGGTTTCCGGCTGACCACAAACCTTTAATTACAAAGTGGAAATTACAAAGTGGCTTTTATATAAACACGAACTTCACGGGGATACATATGCCTATACAAGGCTTACATTACACACTCCAACTCTTGGAGTTACCAGGTACAAAAGACCATTACAAAACCATCCCTGACGTTCTTACCATTCAACTGCGTGACTCATCATCAAGAGTCTATTCCAAGAAACTCACAAAAAACAATCTTTCAACTTAGTTGTCCATCATAATCGATGTTGTTGCTCCTTCACCTCATTTTTTTCGTTGTTCACATCTTAGGCATCTTTGTCTTTTTCAATTAAGTCTTGGAACTCCATGCTTAACCTGTCATTTGTTAGAGTCTCGAATTCTAACAAAATAACTTTACCTACATTGACTTAGCTAGGCTCAATAAGGCTCAATAATTTTAAACTTGATTCCAAGAAAAAAAATAAAAACATAAAATTTTCAGATTAACAAGAACAACAAATTTATATATCTCTGCCTAAAGATGACTATTTCCCGAACATAACAGCAACCATTCTTATCCAATGATATCTCAGAGGGGTCCAATAATAAAGAAATAAATCGATGACTTTTCAACTGGTCTCAATATTGTGCATTCCAGCACAAATGATCGAGACGTAGGAACTCACAACCACACGAAGAGAAACAATAACATATTGTCCCTCTCAAAATGAAAATCCAGGACTCCATGGTCTGATCCTGCGTTGCCCAAAAATTCATTGTCAACATGCATAAAATTCGACAATTTTACACACAAAGTTCTCGTTTCAGCATCTAATTCCCTGATATTGCAGTGTAACGCCACTTCCCCTGTTCACAATATCAAGGTTGGGTATCATGTCTCCTCATGCTCATTGCCAAGCTGCAACAACGAAGACCCACTATCGAGATAATCTCCTCGCAATTGAACATGCATATCTGCAATCGCTTAGCAGCTTTCAAACAAACAACCGAATTTTTGTTTGCTCGCTACACAAGAAAAGACACTTCAAACACTTTGGTTCAACTTGCCCGTTTCCATCATAATCTACTCCCCTGATCATATTGGGCACACACAAACTCGATTTTCCATCATCCTCCAATTCTCTCATGATGCCATCTTTAGTGTCATGTCGTCAATATCTGATAGTTAACAATTTTCTGCAAATTTGTCTACTGTTGGAGTGACCATTTCCAACATACACTCATAAAATCAGACTATGCACACTGTATTATATTAATCAAAATGGTTACATATATATACATGAAATATAGTCTCAAGATAGGAAAACTATCTTGGATGCACAATAAGGTGGTTGAGAGAATATCTCAACCACACACCAAACTAGGAATATTTAGATTTAGCTACCTCCTATGATATAGGAACAAACTCTTACGTAGAGAGTCAACACCACAAACAAGTAGGAATTGCATATTCCAACACAAAGTGAGTGGTCTACTTAGCTTTGGAAGCAATTACAATGATATGGTTTATATCTCTTATTTTACACAAGGTTAACCAACATTCAAAATTTATATTAAATTATTCGTTAAGTCGAATAAAACTTTTTTTATTGAAGAGGGTGTCAAACTATATACGATAGGAGTTTTAGGACCAGAAAACCCTTGGCTATGACACTGCAATTGAGTGGTATATATTTTTTAGTCACTGAAGAGTTACACTTGTCTTCATACACATAGATCCCATTAACAACAACAACCACTAATCACAACTTCTCTGAGTGACTCACTACTAGGTTGGGTACACTACAAGGATGACCTTGGTTTTCGAGTATCAGCAATATCAGGATGCAACTACAAATGAAGAGGAAGACATAGATTTTGATGATGAGGATGAAGGGCTTCATACATGTAGTTTAGTGTTTTTCTGTCTCACACCATAGGTAGTGCAACATCCAATTGTTGTGGTCGTTGTATTATATTTTACATGCTTTATTTTTCTTGTATAAATGGGTAACTCATAGAACAATATAACAGATTTTAAGAAAATTTCTCTAGCTATTTAATTTGGTGATACATATTTTACTCTTAATGTTGTTATTCATTATATTTTATGATGTACCTCTTGAGTTATTGGCCTTATCTTATTTAGCAACAAGGTGAGCATATATTTATTTTTATGGGCTTTTGTATAAGTGCCAATAATAACTTGGAAAGCCATACCAAAATATATTATTCAAAATTTAAATTAAAGTCAAAATTTGTGACTATGATCCAAAGAATAATACAAATAAATACATTACAAATAGAAAGTACATGGACTCCTGAAATGCAGACACTTTGTTATAGGGTTTTTTTTCCGTACTTCAATCCCATATTAATTGACAAATATGGTTGGTAGTACATATTATTTTCATTGCCATAACCCTATAGATCAAACACTGAGATACTAAAATTCACTAAATGAAAACATAAGACATACATGCCTAATTGAATTTTGCTCAATAATATATATATATATATATATATATATATATATATATATATATATATATATATAAACTTAAATTTAATAATTATTATTATGGAAATCTTTTTTCAACATGAAAAATACTCTGGTTTATATTTAGTACCAGGAAAAAAACCTTTTTTAGGCCATATGATTTTCATTACATTCAGTTTGCGAAAGTCATGGGGACTTTCCATCATTATACTTCCCTTCAAAAATTGTTTACATTAATTCAACCCATCCCCATGGGTATTTGATGGCATTTATCAAGTGATTAATATTTTCAGAATTATAGTCATTTTAATAACCAAAAAAAAAAAAAATCCCAGCATATTTCTGTAGTTTCCCTTCATCCTTGTAGAAACTTTATATATTCTCCGATCTGATTCATAAGCTATGCAGTCAATCCAAATCTCATATGAAATTGACTTTCCCAACCGCTCTAGTACCATTTGAGTTGATTAACTCATAATGAATTTCTCCAAATGTTCCTTCTAGTCCTTTCTTTGATAGACGATTAGCTTTGTTGTTTTTCTCCATGTAGACATGAAAAAAAGAAATGGAAGAGAAAGTCCTCTTTAAAGCATATATTCTCTCGATCCAGTGAGATAACATTCCGGGGTTTAATGTGGCTTTCTGATTCATATGATCGATTAGGATTTTGGAATCCCCAAAAACCCATATCTTTTCCATATATAACTGACAGGCGAACCATAAGAGGCCCCAAAGAGCCAAGCATTCAACCTTCATATTTGTTTCAGTTCCTCCATTCCAATAGATCTTATAATGGCAAGTGGATGATATCATTAGCCATGCCCCGCAACCACAAATGGAGTGTTGGGAGGCCCCATCAAAATAGCCAGCTGGATAATGAATCTCATGTGAGTGTAATCTCTTAGATAAATCACAGGGTGGCTTCTGGCATATTTTTAAACTTTCCCATGAACTATAAATCTGAAAATCAGTCTTTAAAGGGGAGCAAGGTTGTCCCTCAAATAATTTCTTATTTCTGTTGCACCATATGTACCAATGATACAAAATAGGAATGACCCTGTAGTTCTTACCTCTATGCAGCCACCACCTAGTGAAGTCCTCCATTGATCTACATGTTGGTTGTTGGATATGCATACTATCACATAATATTGTCAAGGTTTCCATGGCGAAAGAGAAAAGATAGAAAATATGTAGGTTGTCCTCTGATTCTGCTCCACATAGAATACACAAACCCGACCCCTGCCTCCTTTCTTTTGTAGATTTTTACATGTTAAGTTCTAGTCTCTCCATACTAACCATAAAAAAATTATCATTTTCACCTGAGTTTTGGTTCTCCACATGACCCTAAACCAGCTATCAAGTTCCTGAATTAATTTTTTTTATCAAGGCAGCGTAAATTTCCTTTACTTTTGGCCCTTCACTTGGTCTATTTCCTCCCCAAATAATTCTTTCACCTTCATCGGACCTACAAAGTCCTAAAGACCTCATGGATTTAGTGAATCCATACCATTCTACTTCCCATCTCTCATCCATTCCCATTTCTGTAAGAGATTTCCATCATGGAGCCTCATATTCCCAATCGTCAATGATCTGTTGCATATAAAAGACCCCCCTCTGATTAAGGATTTCTATTAGCTCCTCATTTAAATTATGTTGAGAATCAATTTCCAGCGTGATTTGACTGCCTACTAGAATTTTATGCCCGTTCCCAAAATGTCATCTAAGATTTTCCTTTATTAATGGCCAGATTTTACCAAAACCCTTCCAAATAGATGAACCACTGCTACTTTCCTTCCATCCCGAGATTAAAAGGTTCTCCATTAACGCCTGACCAAGGTATTTTTTCTGGACAATCTTTCGCCATATACTTTTTCCCTTTAAGCACCACCATAGAGATTTGATAAGAAGGGATTTTCCAAACACATCCATATCTAAAATACCCCAGCCTCCTTTGTCTTTTGGAATAGCAATATTTTCCCACCTCGATAAATGTAAAGGTATTTTTTCTTGCCGACCTCCCCAAATGAATCTGACCATAATCTTTTTTATTTCCTTCAAAATTTTATTAGGGATAATGTAAAGATGCGCCCAGAATACAGTAATTTGTTGTAAAACTTCCTGCGTCAGAATCATTTTACCGCCCCTCGATAACCATCTAGCTAACCAAATATGTAACTTCTTCGGAAATTTTCTAATGAGCCACATCCGATCCTCCGCTAGGTAATTCATAGCTTTCAACCTGAATCCCAAATATGACAACCCATCCTTCAGTGGGGCCTTGAAAAAATTGAACATATTTGATAGTTCATTTACTTCCCTATCGTCCCCTGCTGCATAATATAAACATGATTTTCCTTCACTTGTCATCATCCCTGTAGCTACACAAAAAAGTATATAAAATTTCTTGCAAAGCCTCCCAGCTTTTCCTCTGCAACATTCCAAAGATTAAAATGTCATCTACAAATAAGCTATGTGTTGCCATCTTTCGTGGACCGATACTAATGCCTCTGAAAATGTCATGTTCTGTCGCCCTCTTTATCTTTATGCTCAATGCATCCATCATCAATATAAATAAAAGAGGGGAAAGGGTGCATCCCTGTCGAAGCCCTCTGCTTGGGTGAAAAAACTTTGTGGCAGAACCATTAATGATAATGGCCATAGAAGTGTTGCTGATGCAGCCCATAATCCAAGAAACTGCCTCCTGATCCAGACAAATTTTGAAAAGTATCAGTCTCATAAACACCCAGTCAACTCTATCATAAGGCTTGTTTAAATCGATCTTCATCACCACAGCTTCCATTTTTTTGCCTTGAATTGAATGGATAATTTCCTGTGTTGCTGCGACTGCGTCGTGTATGCTTCTGTTTTTCAAAAACCCAGATTTCTCTGGTGAGATAAAATTTGACAAAACACCTTTTAGTCGCTCAGCAATGACTCTTGAAATGATTTTATACATAGTGTTGCATAAAGAGATAGGTCTATAGTCATTGAAGGTTAGTTTGCCTTTCTTCTTGGGAATCAAAGCTATGAAGGTAGAGTTTATAGCTCCCTTTATCCTCCCTTTTACTCGAGCTTCCTCCACCATGTCAGTCAGATCCAAGATGAATTCATCATAGAAGTGGAGGAAAAAATCTGGGGTCCATCCATCCGGCCCCAGACTCTTATCAACTGCAAAAGACTTTAATACTGCTTTTATCTCTTCGGGTTTTACCCCCTTATTAAACCTTTGTAAATATTCAGCATTAAACATAACAGGGAAGTCCTATATCATCTATAGTTGAGCTTCAGTCACCTGATCCTCTCTCCGCTTATAAAGGGTTCCAAAATATTCCACAATAGCGTTTTTTTATCTCTTCATTCGAGCATATTGAATTTCCTTGTTCCTCAATTTCCCATATTGTGTTTGCTCGACTCCTCCCCAATGCAAAGTAGTGAAAAAACTTCGTGTTTTTATCACCAACTTCCAACCATATAGCACGGATTTTAAGCCGCCATGTTCTCTCCTCATTAATTAGGTATGATCGATATTCTGTTTCCAGAATTTTGATTTTCTCCCAGAATTCACCATCATGTCTTCCTTCCGCCACCTCCCTTAAAATCATAGTTCTTTCCGCTTGAATGATTCTGATTCTTTCCTTCACTTCCAGTGTTTTCCCTTTTTCCCAGTGTCGAACCACCTGCTTCAAACCCCTTAAAATGGTGGAGAGGTATTCCATTGTAGACGATCTCACGACCCTCTTATGCAGCTTTAAAAAGTCCCTAACCATCTTATTAGACTCCACATCACCCAACCAAATTCTGTTGAGTTTGAATGGATAACCCTCTTGTTTCTCCTCGAAATCCCAAACTAGAGTTATCGGTCTATGGTCCGATATAGATAGATCCTTTGCATATGGAAAAATCCCCCGCATCATGGATCTTAGGCCCATGCTAATCACAAAGCGGTCTATGTGTTTGCCAATTAAATCCTTCCCCATTCTGTCGTTGAACCAGGTAGGGTAGTTTACCTTAAGCGAAGTGTCCACTAAGTCAGTCTCCAGCAATAAGTCTTGAATCACATCAGCAAATGGATCAGGCCACCCTTTCTCGCCCCAAATCTCATTCGAATGAATAGTACAGTTGAAATCCCCGGCTATAATGGAGTTCCAAAGCCAAAGAAAGCCACAACTCTCCATTTTCTCCCAGAAGGATAACCTTTCAGCATATGGAGCATATAAATTCAAGATGTGGATTCTCTGTCGGAAATCCCGACAGAAACCAGTAACTATTATTCCACCAAAGAAGCCGAATGCTTTCAGTGAAAAACTTCGCGGATCCCAGAGGGAAACTAAACCACCCGATAAACCATTTGCATCTGTCGCCACAACGTGCCATTCTGGAAGCATCATTCGAAAGAAAGAAATGGAAAGGTCAGCCTCCATCATCGTTTCTTGAATCAGAATGATAGAAGGCTTGGCAAAAAAAACAAAAATTTTAAATAACAGAGACATTCCGTGACCCCCCAAACCCCGGAGATTTAAGGACACGACCTTCATAATGGAGACCCAGAAGAAGGGGCCAGTGCTCTAAGGACCCGTCCAATAGCAAGCGAAACAGAGACATCTCGGTAATGCCCGTCGGGGAGATCATCAATCAAACCCATCATAGATACCAATTTCTTTTTCCGCTTCTGTCTATCCTTACCCCTACGAAAAGTCACATTCGACCTGGAGGAAGGGCTGATAAGGAAGGACGGGGAGAACAGACCAGCGTCCACCGTTATGGGAACCAAACCCGCATCAGGGTTCATCAAAATCAGCTCTAATTCACTCCCCATAGAGTTTCTAGGAGAAACAGCACCGGACAGAGGGGGCGTAGAGGAAAGAGAGGGATGTTCGGGCTCCTGAATGGAAACAGAAGGAACATAGAAACACTCCCCCAGCCAGTGGAAGGAATAAAAAGGGTGAGGCAAGACCTCTCATAAATACAATTTTCCCAATTAATAAAACTATCGACCTCTCTCTACACCTTTTAAAGCAATTGCTAATTTAATGTTAAAGTTAAAATCAACTGTTTTCACTACCCAAATTAGACAATGCACATAGTCATTTTCGGGTTTCCCATTCCCATGTGAATTATGTGAATGTTAAAAAAGTAATTTTCAAAGTACTTGTGATTCTTTGAGATCGAATTGACTTCAACATGTTATTTTGTAATTTCAACCACAATTAATAAATCTATTGACCTCTCTTTACACCTTGTGAGATGGCAAAGGTTATTTCTAAGTTTATCCACCCATAAATGCACCTAGGAAATAAATGCCCACCTTAATGGTGTATTAAGGTGGGCATTTATTTCCCAGTGCATTTATGGGTGGATAGACTTATTTTGCAAAGTGAGACAATGGCTAATTTGATGTTAAAGTTAAAATTAACTGTTTTCACCGCCGAAATTATACGATGCACACAATCATATTCGCGTTTCCCGTTCCCCATGTGAATTTTAGTCCATTTCAACCTTTTTTTTAAGTCATTTTCAGAGTCCTCGTGATTTGAGATCGGCGTGATTTCAACGCGTTCTTTTGTAATTTCAACCGTGTTTACTATTGAATGAGGAATGTTTACATGGATACAGTGATCTTTAACCAATCAAACACTGAGGGTCCACGGCAAAACGAATTTGTTCAAAGTTAGTAATGGCACTGAAATTCGCTTCTAAGAAAATTTAACGAATCAAACACTGAGGGTGCAGGGAAAAGCAAATTTGTTCAAAGTTAGAAATGGCACTGAAATTCGCTTCTAAGAAAAATTAACTCTCTATAAATCCCAATCAATCAGAAGGAAGTGGAGATATGAGTGGGATAAACTTTAACTATTATGAAATTAAAAATATTTAAAACTATATTTACGGAATCAAAACAATTTTAAAATCAAAATAAAACGTATAGAGTAGTTGAGTGAGAAGAATCCTTCGGCAAACTTACATTAACAATAACTTCATATATATTGAAAAAGAAAATAATACTAATCAGCTTCTGAAAAGTCCAACAATCCCCCCCACTGGATAAAAAAGATACACTAAAAGTCTAAAAAAATTTATCCACTAAAATCCCAATGAGATCATTTTACAAGAGGTGCAGAATGCACTTTACCCTTCGAATTCCATCGCAACACAATTATTGCGCAGTTGTTGCATATCTCGAACAAAAGCCTGCAACTCTGTAAAAGAAGATCCCTCTTTGTTCACAGCCATTTTTGCATGCTTCCTCAGTTCCTGAGCTTTCCTTCTCATGTTTTTTCCTTCTTCCTCAGCTAGAAGCATGGTCACTGCCCTTCTTACTTCCTCTTCATCTGGCACACTATTGACACCCACACATATCCTTATGGCCACACCCAGGTGATCTTCTAGAAGCTTTGAGTTATATGGCTGATCTGCAATCATGGGCCACGTGATCATGGGGATTCCCAAGCTCACGCTCTCCACTGTAGAGTTCCACCCGCAGTGAGTGAGGAATGCACCGATGGAAGGATGCGAGAGAATAAGGAGCTGAGGCGCCCATCCCCATATAATTAGCCCTCTATCTCGAGTCCTCTCTTCGAATCCTTCTGGCAAACCCACTTTAGTCGCTTCCAGTTCGGGCTCAGTGTGAGGGCGTCTGATTGCCCAGACGAAAGCTTGCCTGCTCGCCTCTAAGCCCGTAGCCAGTGCACATATTTGCTTGTGGGTCAGAATAAATTGGCTCCCCAAACACACAAACACGACGGATTGCGGAGGCCGAGAACCCAGCCACCGCAAGCATTCCTCCTCATCGATATCCGCCGCCTTTCCCCGGTTGTTAATAATTCTTCGATCGATCACCGTATCGTCGAAAACAGCGGGAGAGAGTATCGGACCTACGCTCCACACCGGTTTTCCGGTGAGGTTCCTGAGGTGATCGATTCCCAAGGAATCGAGCTCGTAAAACGTATTAATGAGGATACCACGACCCTCCATGCTGCGGTTAATGGAATCCGTCAGAGAAGCCCACATGGTAAAAGAATCGGGATCCCGCTGTGACGGATTCATGTCCGATTTTCGGAGCTTGAGGTCGAAGCTCAGTCCAGGGACGTCAAAAACCTCGTCGTCTCCCGCCACGCTCTTCTGCGGCGTGTAGTTGAAGACGGAGTGCAGGACGGACCAGGCAAACGCCCCGGCCGTACAGAAAACCACGATGGGAATCCCGAACTTGTGGGCCGCGCGGTGAATCCATCCCGTAGTCATGTCGCCGATGATGCAAGAGATTGCGGGAGAGTCATCATGGGGAGCTTCCTGGGTATTCATTTGGTGCTCCAGCCATTCTTCCAAAGGGCCGGCTAACTTGTGGGACGAAGCAACAAGTTTGTTGAAGACATGATGGGGAACGTTGTCGGAGCTTTCGATTTCCGGAGGCAGTCCCTCGATGGAAGGCATCGGAAGAGACACCAGTCGGATGTCCAGATTTGATCCCTGGACTTGAGGCTGGAGCCGTTTTGCGTTCCCGGGAGTTGTTATATACGAAACGGCGAGGCCCTGTGAAGCCAGAAGCTTGGCCAGTTCCATGAATGGAATGAGATGGCCTTGCCCCATGAATGGAACGGCCACCACATGTGGTTTGCTTTCTTCCATAATGAATCCCGATACCAGAATTGAACTAATACCAGCAATTAATACACTATCTTAATCGCAAAATTGTTCCTTGAAGATTAGCGCCCAATACTTGATTTTGAAGAAGATTAGCTTTCCCACAATAAGTAATTTCATTTGGAGTTGTCTTTAGTGTGATTTTTTGGAGTTTCAGGTGCCGGAATCTGTGAAAAAAATTGTGGTAAAATCTTGGTTTTTGTTATTTACCCTGGTTTTTTGACTCTATATATGGATTCAGCACCGTCAAAAACCCTTAGGACACTTATATGGTGCAAGGTTAGCAATTAAACTTCTCTTTTCAATAAATTCCTGCCAAATTTTAGAGAAATTACACCCAAAAAAACCACCGTAAAAGTCTTCAAAAAATCACACTAAAAACCACTCGATAAATATTCTCCAGCGACTACACTCCAAAGAAATGATGTGACATCGCCGTGAGCATCGTTTCTGTCACATCGTTTCTTCCTCTGATACAGTGACCTTCTAAGCAGGTAGGGGGTGTTTGTTTGGTAAATATTAAAAACTATGTAAAGAGGTAATCATTTGGTGGTATAATGATTTTTTATTTTGTCCATGAATAAAAAAAAATTTATCTAATGAAAAAGCACTAACTCAATAATTGATTTATTGGATTCTTAGCTGGCTGGGGGTGTTTGTTTGGTAAATATTAAAAACTATGTAGTGAGGTAATCATTTGGTGGTTTAATATTTTTTTTTATTTTGTTATGAATACAATTTTATTTTTATCTTAATGAAAAAGCAATAAGTCAATATCTTAATGAAAAAGCAATAAGTCAATAATTGATTTAGTGGAGTATTTAATATTTTCTCACTTTGAGTTTGAATGGTGTAATAAGATATTTAGTTTTGTTAAACACCATGTTGAAGCACACACATGGTGTATGTGGAAGAAGAATGCACACACAAGAGAAACAACACACAATGAAAGATAAGCGTGAGGCTTTCTTATTTTCCATTATACAAAGATGTACATTTATAGTACAATGGTGTGACTCTTAGTTTCACATTCCAAGGTCACTTGGACTCCATTGTGACTTTTCGCATTCCACACCTACCCATGTAGGATTAGGTGTTCCAACATCCCCCCTTAATCCGAAGGGGTATGTGTGAGTCCAAGAAAAGAGTTGTAATACAAATCTGCAAAGTATGCATGGCAGCACTTGGGCTGAATCAACTCTCTGAAATGTTGGAAAAAATAGGTGGTTTTAGGATGACCACAAACACTGGAACGCAATACATGTTGCAGTTCCCGGAACTCTTCCAAAACTGGCAAGAAGCTGAAGGCTTCTGCTAGAGGAATTGTCCCTCATAAAAAAGGGAGACCTTCGACCTAAAAGAAGGGAGGTCTACTACCTGTGGTGGTTTTAGGTTGTCCACCAACCAAAGATGGTGGTTTTAGGTTATCCACCAACCGAAAATGATGGTTTTAGGTTATCCACCAACCAAAGATGATGGTTTTAGGTTATCCACCAACCGAAGGTATGCTCATGGGCATCCGTATCTCTGGCTACATCTCTGAATCCGGAATGACGAATTGTGACTCAGGCTCGCTTGAACTGCTGGCTACAACTCTGAACATGGAATGAGAGATTGTGGCTCAGGCTCGCTTGATCTGTCGTCGAAGCTTGTACATGACCACCATTTTCCCCCCTGTCAGGGACAAGGTGAGATGATGGCGAAAACTCAATTGCAAGTTTGTTCAATATCCGTGAACAAGTTCTAACATGTGTCGTAAACATCTTCTTGGCTGCTGATGCCCATTGCCAAGAAGCGATCCATCCAAGATGAATCTTGGTTCTTGCAGGAGGCTTGTGTCTGAAGCATCTGTCTGGAGAATGGGTGTGCCGACCACAGTGCTTGCATGGATGAAGATCAAAACAGTGATCTTTCATGTGGCCAACTCGATCACAGTGTTGGCATTTCTCAATCTGTTGTTGTTGTGGAACAGGATCTGGAACAGCTGCAGGTGAACTGTCATACATGAATCCGACACTCTGAAATATGATGGGTTTTGTGTAGTCTGGAATATGAAAGGACACATCCTTGTCATATCCAAGACCAGTTCGGTGCTTGTTGTGGACAAGCTCTTCCCAAGGTCTGATGATGGGCTTAGGAAGTGCAGGCTGAACTGCTGCATCTGCATGAAAATCTGCTCTAGTACAAGGAACTGAATGGGAATCAACTGCAACTTTGCTGACTTGCTGCTGATGGGAGTCTTTCACAATGCTCTGAACAGAAACAGGTTCAGAATGGTGACTCTTTTGCTGAAGTTCTTCTTGCTGAAGCTGAGTTTCCAACTGCAAAAACTCAATCTTTTCATGTGCATCTAGCAAACAACTCTGAATGTTACATAGAGCATCCTTGCTCATTTTTATCATATCATGAACATTTGAATGAATGAGGTCATTCAACAACACTAATGCCTCATTGATTTTGGCCATTTTCAACAATTTAGGCTAAAAAATGAATGAAAGGGTGTCGGCTTCAACCGAAAATGCACCCGTTTACAATGTGACTCAACAACAAATACAATTGACTCAAGAAATTCTCAAAGTACAAAGTGTGCTCCTCAAATGATGGAGGGCAATCAACAATCCAACAACTCAAATACTGATTATGAATGAAGAATCAATATCAATACAATGTCAATATCTCTGCAAAATATGTGTAGCAAAAACAACTGTGCAAAAGGCCTTTAAGGCAGCTGAAATTATGTTTCAAACTTGTCTTCTCATGTAAGATTCTTCAAAAAATCACCCTCATATATGCCACAAATCATAGAATGTAAATCTGCAAATTTCTTTATGTATGGTCCATGTGCTCCATATGTCAATTCTCTCTTTTTCTGCTGTTCAAATTTTCTTCTTCCTTTCTCTCTCTCTGCTGTTTTTTTTTTTTTTTTTTTTTTTTTTTAATTAATTGAAAATTAATTAAAAAATTATTTGGGATTAAAAATTATTAAAATGGAGGGTATTAATTTAAAATGGAGAAAGGGATTATGGGAATAAAGTGAAATATATGGAAGAGGGAGATTTTATTGAAAAGGTAAGGGGGTTATTAAAAATGTGGGAGTTTTAAAAATGGGAGGGAGGGTATTAATATTAAAACAAAATTTAAAACCGTGATATGGTGAAGTGTAATGGGGGCGGGGTTTGACTGGTGGTATTAGTCAAATATGGAGGGCGGATTTTATATTATCAAAATCGAATATAAGGAGAGGCAGGCAAGGAAAGACCGAGCGGTATTGTAAATTGAAAAGGGGCGGATTTAAACACTGGGCGGGAAAGACCGAGCGGTATTGTTTAAATGAGGTGGTATTTGCAAATCAAGAAGTCGAGGAGACAGCGCCGAGAGGCCGAGTTGGGCGAGGCCGAGGGCGTAGATGGACTAGTGGGGTTGGATGAGTGCTGTAAGAGATAACGGAGGGAGGCCGAAAGGCTCGGATGGAGAGAGAGCGTTGACAGGTGGGACGGATTGTTGATAGCCGTGGGACAGTTCGAGTTGTGAGGTGTTTGCGTAGAGCTTAGAATGCCGCAGGTTGTGAGTTTGCAGAGCGTTGAACGCTGTAGTGTGGTCGAGGGGAGTAGATGTGAGGTATGTATGTAAGATGTAAAAAATTGCTGGAGCGATAAGGGTGTTGAGGTGACTGTTGGGAGGAGATAAGGTGTTAATACAAGCGTGGAAGAAAGTAAGGGGAGTGCTGTAGCAGTTTTGGAGTGTGCAGGGTGCGTAGGGCTGTAAGGAGAGTGAATAGCATATGAGAGGAATAGACTTGCAGAGCGATGGGGAAGTGTGGTAAAAAAAAAAAATTATTTTTTATTTTTTATTTTTATTAAATGTTAAACAGCAGAGAGCAGAATAAAGAGAGAGCAGACTATTCTTCCTTCCAGCAGCATATATTGAATAAATGCAAACTCAGAAATCTTTCAGTAATCCAACAGTAGGAAAATTCTTCAGAAAATTTTAACAGTAAAACCCAGAATTTTTTTTTTGATAGTATAGCAGAACAAATCCAGCAGCAGTGGAAAAATCAGAATTCTTTTGCAGTGAAACCAAAAACTTCTTCAAAAACCCTCTTTAAATAGCATTTTCCAGCAACTCTTTTAAAATGCAGAATAAAGGCAGAAATTGCAAGCAAAATAAGCAGTGAGAAAACCTTCAGATGGGCAGTGCTGCCTTTCTTCAAAACCACTGCTGCTCTTCTTCAAAACAAATTCTGAATGCTGCTCCTTTTTCTGAATGCTGCTCCTTCTCCAAAACCACTTTCTGAATGTGGCAAAAAGACTGCTACAAACACTTGAGTGCTGCAAAAAAACCAACAATTTTTGCAGATATGCATAGGCCATAAACACAAATGGCTCACTCAAAGTGGAGCAGGGCCAGCAATCGCCCGCTCCGATACCATGTTAAACACCATGTTGAAGCACACACATGGTGTATGAGGAAGAAGAATGCACACACAAGAGAAACAACACACAATGAAAGATAAGCGTGAGGCTTTTTTATTTTCCATTATACAAAGATGTACATTTATAGTACAATGGTGTGACTCTTGGTTTCATATTCCAAGGTCACTTGGACTCCATTGTGACTTTTTGCATTCCACACCTACCCATGTAGGATTAGGTGTTCCAACAAGTTTAATTATTGAATTTTGAAAAGTATGAATTAGCTCATATATTTAAACGAGGGTTACATTGTAATTATTATCACTTAGTTTAAATACGGTTAAAAATATTTTTTTAATAAAAGTAATACATTATTATTTAGCTTACTAGAATAGCTTAATTGGTGATTACCTTGTTATGAAGTACTATGTAAACAATGAGAAAAACTCTAACGCTATAAAATTTATATATGTCATTACTTAGACACATCAATTAAGCAAGCAAGTTTTGGATTCTTTATATTGAAATTTAGTTCTTATTTTCTATATGAATGAATTAATGATACATAGTATAATTGTTAGAATAATGCTTTTTATTTATGAGTTAAGAATATAATTGTTACTAAGATTGAATGTTGGATAGGCAGAGGATTCAAACACACAAATAACAGAAGTATTTCACACATAAAACAATGAGCTACGGCTCTTCAATTAATCTTCAATCACTCTAATCATTATGAATACAATGAACCCGGTGAAGGCTATTTAACCTAATTGACATGCACACGCTCTCACTCACCAAATATATCTATCACTCAACTCAACTAACTCACTCACCAAATATATCTATCACTCAACTCAACTAACTCACTTAACTGATTGTCTATCTCTTCATGCGGGAGGTAATTATATATTTTAACACTCCCCCTTAATTACGACCGCTAAACTAAAACATTAACTCATGACAGCTCAAACATGCATGCTGGTCTATGTCTCGGCTAGGCTTACAACTCCCAAGTTTCTTTTGTGAAACTCAAACAAACCTAGTGCTAATTGCTTTGTAAAGATACCAGCCAATTGATCACTCGATTTACAAGGCTTCAAGTGAACTTCTCCATTGCTCACAAGTTCTCGAATAAAGTGATATCTAGTATCAATATGCTTGCTCTTTTGCTGAAACACATTATTCTTGGATAGTGCAATCGATGATCTGTTGTCACAGTATATCGTTGTTGATCCTTGATGTTGCTACTTGAGTCCATCCAATACTCTTCTTAACCATACTGCTTGACATGCTACTGAAGTTGCTGCTACATATTTTCCTTCTGCTAATGATAGTGTCACAATAGGTTGCTTCGTAGATGTCCATGCTATCAAACCTGAACCAAGATGGAACACATAACCGAATGTGCTCTTCCGATCATCCAAACTTCCTGCAAAATCACTATCTGTGTATCCAATCAAACCTTTCTTTTCTGTACTTGCATACATTATGCCATAATCTCTGGTTCCTGCTATGTATCTCAGAATTATTTTTCCAACACTCCAATGTGTGTCTTTTGGAGTCTCCATAAATCTAGAAATCAAACTCACTCCTTACATAATATCTGGTCTTGTAGCTGTAATATACATGAGGCTGCCAACCAATCTTTTGAATAGAGTTGGATTGACATCTGCTCCTTCATCATCCTTGCTTAACTTTGTACCTGTTGCAACTGGTGTAGGTACATGTTTGAAATTATCCATCCCGAATCTTTTCAACAAATCTCTAGCATATTTATTTTGGAAAATAAAAATTCCCTTTTCAGATTGCTCAACTTCAATGCCAAGAAAATATTTCATGAGACCAAGATCTGTCATCTTAGATTCTTTCATCATGGTTTTTTTAAATTCGTCTAACTCAAGATCACCTGTAAAAATCATATCATCAACATATAAGCAAACAATCAAAATCTGTCCATGCTCATTTACCTTTGTGTATAAGATAGGCTCAATGTTGCTTCTGCAAAATCCATTCTTAATCATGTAACTATCGATTCTACTATATGATGCTCTAGGTGCTTGCTTAAGTCCATAGAGCGCTTTCTTCAACCTGTAAACTTTATCTTCTTTACCTTCAACTTCATATCCTGGAGGCTGCTGCACATAAATTTCTTCTTCTAGAATTCCATTCAAGAAGGCTGATTTGACATCCATCTGATATACTTTCCACTTGTTCTAAGCTACTGTCGCTAGAACTGCTCTTACGGTATCCAATCTGGCTACCGAAGAAAATGTTTCCCCAAAGTCTATTTTCGGTTGCTACGAGAATCCTTTTGCTACGAGTCTTACTTTAAATCTGTCAATCTCACCTTTCTCATTCACCTTTGTCTTGTACACCCACTTAACACCAATGATATTTTTATCATTTGGTAAACCAACCAAATCCCATGTATCATTCTTTTCAATTGAATTCATCTCTTCATCCAAGACTTGCACCCAATTTTCGTCTCTGATTGCTTCTTTAAACGAAGAAGGTTGGAATGCCAACAATGCATAATTTGAACTAACATCCAAATCATCATAAATATATTTCAGACTTCTCATCTTTTTTCTTACCACTGCTTGATTCATTACCTGATTCGCTGCTTGGAGAATGTTGGTCTGTTGATCTACTTGAAGATCCATGAAGCTGTGAAAATCTTGCAGTCCTTGCTAGTGTGACTCTGTTTGGTGTCTGCTCTCTTGATTCTTGTTGCTCCTTTTCTGCTACATCATCCTCCTCCATCAATGGTACTTGTGCATCGGTTAGTGTGTCTACAGTCCCATTCCATGAGTCTTGTTTTTTTAACACAACATCTCCGTTAATGATTGTCTTCTTGGTGACAGGGTTATACAATTTGTAAGCATTTGACTACTCAATATAACTAGTAATATACATTTTTCACTTTGATCATCTAATTTTCCTCTTATCTTCTTAGGCACATGTGCATAGGCTACACATCCAAAAACTCTAAAATGAGATACACTGCATGACATAACTGACCATGCTTCTTCTGGAACTCTGTTCATCACACTCTTTGTAGGAGATACTTTTATCACATAAACAACACATGCAACTACTTTTGCCCAATACTCATTATACAAGTGTCTTGCTTTCAACATGCTCCTTGTCATGTTCATGATTATTTTGTTCTTTATCTCTGCTACACCATTATGCTGCGGTGTGTATCTGGTCGTAAACTGTCTTCTGATTCCATGTTGTTTGCAGTACTCATGGAATGCCTTCGAATCATATTCTCCACCGATCTGATCTCAATACCTTGATTTGTCGATCACTTTGGTTCTCCACTAAGGCTTTGAACTCTTTGAACTTCACGAAAGTTTCAGACTTCTACTTCAAAAAATAAACCCAAGTCTTCCTATTATAGTAATCAATAAAAGTGAGGAAGTAACAGCTTCCACCAACCGACCGTGTCCTCATAGGTCCACACAAGTCGGTATGCACCAACTCAAGTGGTTTCTTTGCTCCGTAAGAAACTCCTTTCGGAAAAATTTCATGGTGTTGCTTTGCCAAGATGCAACACTCACAAATTCTAGCAGGTTCTTTGATGGGAGGTAAACCTCTGACCATCTGTTTCTGCTGCAACAATCTTAAACCGGAGAAATGCAAGTGTCCAAACCGAAAGTGCCATAACCAGTAATCATCAAAACATGCAGTTGTAAAAGAACTAACCTAATCATTGTAGTTCATAATTAGAGGAAAGAGTTTGTTCCTCATCATCTGCACCTTTGCAATCATCTTCTTTCTTGGGGATTTGTCATAAACAACACACTGTTGCCTTTGAAAGATAACTTTGTATCCTTTCTGCGTCAATTGACCAACACTTATCAGATTGTGTTTGAGTCCAAGGACATAATAGACCTCTGATATGGTCTTTGGCTCCCTCTGCTTGGTCACAATTTTGACCACTCCTCTTTTATCTACATCCACAGTCTTGTCAATCCCCAACTTTACCTCTATCTTCACAGATACATCCAAATTTGCAACCAAATTCTTGTTTCCTGTCATGTGGTTACTGCAACCACTGTCTAATAGCCAAACCTTATTAAACGTTTCATGCATGGTGTTGCATGCTAGGAACATGGTGTCAGTATTCTCTGTACTAACATTAGCTCTCTAATTTCCTTGATCAGCTATCTTCTTCCTACAATCACGAGCATAATGACCAAATCTATTACAATAATAAAACTTCACATTTGATTCGTCAAACCTTTGATTGTTATGAAATCTTCTGCTACTATTGCTTCCACTTTGATGCTCATGCTCTTCTCGGCCATCTCTCTGACCACCATAGTTGTCGCCTCCTCCTCTGCCTCTCGATCGACCTCGGCCTCGACCTCTTGAAATATAGACTTGACTTTTGAAGACAGTTTCTAAAGTGGAATCCTTATTTCTGTCTATCCTTGCCTCATGCGATAGAAGGGATCCCATCAACTCATCAACTATCAGTTGTGCCAAATCCTTCGCTTCTTCTATGGCTACTACCACAACATCAAACTTGGTAGACAAGGATCTAAGAACCTTTTCGATCACTGTTCGATCTTTAATATCTTCACCACATATTTTTAACTGATTGACGACAAACAAGACCCTATTCATGAAGGAATCAATGTCCTCTGTCTCCTTCATCTACAGAATTTCAAAGTATCTCCTAGTATTCTGCAATTTAACAATATTAACTTTGGCCATACTTTGATAGCTTATCACCAAAGTTTCCCATCCTTCCTTTGCTGAAGAAGTTATCATTATCTTCTAGAACACTGGTCGATCCACTCCCTACTAGATAAGAAGCAACACTGTACATTCTTTCACTTGTTTTTATTCCATTTCTCTCTGTATGCATTACTTAGTGCTCGTTCTTCTGCGTCATTATGAGGTTTTGCAAACTCAAACTTGATATGATCTCATACATCATGCGCTTTTAGCATAGTCTCCATTTTAATATCCCACACATCATAATCTTTCCCAGTGAAAGAAGGAAGTTGTGGCTGAAAATTTGATGTGGCCATCTTGCTTCAAAAAATCAATCGTCTTCTCTGATAAAAACTCTAAATTTCTCTTTTTTATAAGTTTTGCAAAACTCCTTTTAAAAAAACCTCTTTCAATAAAACCCTAATATATGGTTTTATAAACAAAATTCTTCGATAAAAATTATATTTTTATAAAAAGAAAAAAAAATTATATAATAATCCCCTTTAAAAAAAAGCTTATTATAATATTTTTGCAAAGCTTTTTTTTAAATGTCTTTTAAAAAATTCGTGAAATCTCCTCTTCATATGCTTTATGAAGACCCTTTTTAAAATATTTTTAATTCAAGAACAAAACCTTTAACCTTCGTAATATGGAAAAGCTCTTTTGGAATCCGATAAAAAAACATCAACGAACTTCAATAATTAATGCTCAATACGTACTGCTTTCGGACAATGTCAGATCCCCGTTTTTTTTTTTTTTTTTTAAATTAACGCCAACCAATGTGTGTTGACCATTCCTGTGGGCCGTGAAGCTCTAAAACTAACTCCGCACCCCTGACGCGAAATCTCCGCGGAATAAACTAGATTTCAATGAAATCGTAAGTTTGTTGAAATCTCTGCAGTTTTTTTAGGAGAGGTTGTGGACCTCTGTGTTTTCTTCACTAAAAACGTGCGGACCTCTACGTGAATTTTTTTATATATAATTTTGATCTGCTTGCCCATGGATCTTCTGATCTTCCTTAGCTCTAATACCAATTTGTTGGATAGGCAGAAGATTCAAACACACAAATAACAGAGGTATTTCACACATGAAACAATGAGCTGCGACTCTTCAATTAATCTTAAATCACTCTAAATCACTATGAATACAATGAACTAGGTGAAGGGTATTTAACCTAATTGACATGCACACACTCTCACATAACTGAACTTGATCAACTCTCAATTAACTCACTCTCTTACTCACTCACCAAATATATCTATCACTCAACTCAACTAACTCACTTAATTGATTATCTAACTCTGCATGTGGGAGATAATTATATATTTTAACATTGAAGAAGCTAAAGTTATTGTTAGGATTGACCACTTCCATCATCTTAAGTTAAGAGAAGCCTTGAGATTAAAAAAGGCCTTTTTCATTTGAGGGAAGCCTTGAAGATTGAAAAAAGACCTATTAATCTCAAGGAAGCCTTAGATATTGAAAAAAAATTATAACCTCAATACGAATAACGGTTGGAATATTAGCAGATGTTGGATTCCTAACCTACATTCCTAGATGCCTTTGATTATTTTATGCCCCAATTCTCTTTCTTTTTTCAAAAGTGTTATTATTATTAATTCTTTATAATATAACCTTAGTTATAATTAAGATATTATTATAAAAAAAATTCTTCAATCCTTCATATTCCCTTATAAAATTTGTTTTATTTTAAATCATTCTTGTATTAAAAGACTATTTACATATCATGATTTATTAAAATATGAATGTTTATTATAAATATTATTGAAAATCAATAAAAATTAAATTTAAATTAAATTAAAATCCCATTTAATTGATTTATTATTTAATTTTGTATAACACAAAATTTGTTTTATTTTAAATGGTTCTTATATTAAAAGATTATTCAAATATCATCATTTATTAAAAATTATTAAAATATGAATATTTATTATAAATATTATTAAAATTTGGATTAATAAAAATAAAAAATTAATTTAAATTAAAATTTCTTTTTTATTTGATTCATTGCTTAATTTACTTTTTAGTCAAATTAGTCCTTGGGCTAACATTTAGTTTGGTCATCTCTATAGCTATTTAAGCTCATCGCCTTGATATGATTTCTCATATGATTTTTGAAGATGAACCATTTTCTCATCTCATTCTGAAGATGAACCACACTAGTTGGTTCGAAACACGTCAACAATGTTCTATCTCATGTGATTTTTACCTAATTTTTTTTGTTAAATTACTATGTATCAACCTCAATTCAAAAATATAGTTGTGTTTGAAAAAAACAATTTAGTTAATATAGTAAATATTGTATTTATAGTATTTTTGTGAATAATAATGTTGAAAGATGTTTTTATTCATTAAAAATTAAAAACATAGTTTTATTCCTTCAAAATAAAAATAAAAATAAAATAAAATGAGAAATTGTTTAATCTATAAATATAATAATATTTTAATTTTAAGATTACAACCTAGTTAAAATCAAATTGATGTATAATACTTTTGTATTAGCTGGAAAACAATGATATTTTCATAAGAATTTTACTACATAATTTCTTTTGAGAAAATATGTAAAACCATTTTATTACCTAATAAGAAATTACACTAAATTTCTTATAAAACAAAATATATATGGACGAATATATACGTGACATATATTTATGCATATAAGATTGTATGTGATCAAAAAAACCTTAAATGATGGGAATATTAAAGGAATAAGAAAATGTACGGATAAGGATAAATGACTTTAAAAGGAATTAGAATTATAAATTATAAATTATTATTAAAATTACATAATAAAAAAGTTGTAAATTTTTTTCATGTTAAATAAATTTATATGTTTAAAATTTAAAATTACAATCTTCATAGCGACTAGATTATAATAATTTAATTTGTTATAAAAAAATTCAAACTAATTTATTCTATTTATTTATATAATCTCTCAATTATTTTACTTTAATTACTTATATTCCTTTCTTATATATTAAATATTGATGTTATGTCAATATGTGTATGTATTTGTATAAGTGGAATGATACACCTTCCTTTATTTATGTCTATAACATGATGGTTCATCATATTTTGGTATAGTTTAAATATAGCTAAAATTATGTGTAAACCATATATAATAATATGATGATAAATATAGTTAAAATTATGTGTACACCCTATTTAATAATATGATGATAATGTTAATATGACATTTTCCCAATCTTTTGCATATCTTCCTTGTCACATCAAAATTCCAAACATAAATTCCACTTAACTATGCGGCATGCTAAACATTGTTCTACCCATGACTTTAATGAAAGCTCTAAGCATATCAAAGTTCAAGAAAAGCATTACAATTACAATAATCGTAAAAGGTGGTCTTGAGGTAAGAAATTTAATTAGTCTTAAGTGGTCTCAAGATAAGAAATTTAAAGCCAAATTAAAGTAGATGGTTTTAATACGAGCCTTTAAATTATTAGATTTTAAAAAATAATATTTGAAGGTTTGTGAATCTCATTATTTTTTTTTAACAAGAATGGTTATGGTATTATATTAAAATTCAAAGTGGTTGGATTCTTGCCCAGCCGCAAAAACTTACATGTTTATCCAGTCTTTCAGATATAGAGCTTATTACAAAAATGATGCCCACAATTTCTTCAAAATTGCATTTACTAGCCACTTCGGCACTTCTAAACTTTCAAGATATACTATAGACCTTATGGAATACCCCTAAAAGAAAAATTGTAAAACACTGCATCTAAAAAAACTTAACAGAAATGGTTATAACCTGGGATGTTGGTACAATTCCCTTCTGCTTTGGTTGTGCGACGCTGATGCTCACTACTGGGCTCACCGATGCTCAGGTCTGTTCCAGTCTGGGCGCATGAATCAATTGTTTCTAGAAGGTTCTGGGTCTACTTGCCTTTGTCATCTTGCTCCACTTGCTGACGGAGACTTCGAATCTCACTCCTTAGACAGTTCATCCATTTTTCCTTCTCTGCGATCCTATTCTCCTGCAACATCATCCTTTCTGTGATGGGTTTTTCTTTGTCTTTGATATTGAACAACAATATGTTCAAATTGATATGCAGGTGGGCCAATTGAGCCTCATGCTGACTGTAGATCTCTTCCACTATTGTGGGTGGGTTTGAGGGGGAGTCCAGAGTCCGCTTCAAAGGGTCAATTTCCTTCCAAATGCTGTGGAGAGGACTTCCAATGTTGCCTGTACTTGAGTCTCCTGTGACAGTGTTGGTGTTCCCCTCCTTACGCTCCTGAAAACATAGCAGAAGCTCTTTACCAATTTCATTCCTAAGCACCACGCAGAAACGTTTCTTGACCTGAAGACTCCCACTCCAAAATGAGGCTCTGTCAGATTCACCCCTCTGCGTACTAGAGGAATGGTTCTTATGGAGGTGGAAGCCATCCATTATCTTATTTCGTAGGGTCATTGTGTCATAAAATCTCGGCCTTCCTTGGTCGTACATTCTCTTGAGCAAATTCATTGTTCTGCAAACCAAATGACTCTCGCATGCTTGCGTATGGAGCCGATTCACAGTGCTAATGTTCTATGTATCCATGGTGCATGTGTTTCTGCCCTCCACTGGCTTGATGTGACCTGCCTTACCATCAACCGCGTGTTGGGTGGTTACATCAGGGGTGAGCCAGCTCCACCATGTGTCATGCTGAGTCGACAATCTCTGAATGACAACAGATGAGTGGTAGTTGCGACTTATGCCATGGATGTTCAAGAGCTCATGAATCTTGTGGCTACTGCCCTTGGTCCTATTGGGGTTTATTTCCATTGTCACTAGGGAAGGTTGTGGATCTCAATTGCTCCCCCTAGCTTGAGGTGACTTGGGGGTAGCACCACTCCCTAATTTGCTTGTTCGTCTGCCATGCTATTTAAATCTCGCTTCACATGCCAGGGAATCAAGGTTTCGAAATGGAGGAGAATACTTTCTATACGACACTAGATCTTGGGCTTGTGCTTCATTATGCCTTTTTGCAGGGCTAGAACATTCCTAATTTTCCAAGTCGAGTCTCCAATAATGTGAATAGCTCTAATGTTATTCCTTAGAGCTAACTCTAGCCCTTTCCAAAGAGTCGTTGCCTCAGCCTGGTTGTTTTTTTTTTTTCCAATTCCCAAGACAAACTCTATTATCTTTGTTCCCTCGGGGCTATGCAACACCCCTCCCGCTCCTGCCAGCCATTAGGGGAATTTTGAGGTCTAAAATGGGCCTCCTAAGAAAAATGTACAACCAAAATAGATTTTATAAGAACCAATAGGATTCAAGATGATGATGTCAATCATGGGGGATGATTTACCATTTTTTAATTAAAAGGCTAAAAATATTAAAAAATAATACAATAATAAAACTAATTTTTCAACTCGTATTTTCAACGTATCCTCAAAAAAAATTTCTCAAATTTCAAGCAGGAGTACTCGTTGGATGCAAAATGTAATTCCTCATCCAATGAGTACCCATGTTGCACACTTTTGATGGACATTACTACACGAAAAATGAGAAATACATGAAAAAGCATGATTGTAATCATGTTTTTCATGTATTTCTCATTTTTCGTGTAGCAGGATCCATCGAAAGTATGCAACATGGATACTCCTTGGATGAGTAATTAAATTTTACATCCAACGAGTACTCCTTCTCTAAATGTGAGTAAAAAAATTAGGAGATAAGTTGAAAATACGAGTTGAAAAAGTAGTTTCTTCTTTTTTTCCCTCTAAAATTTAATGATGTAATCAAATATTATTTTATTATTTCCACTATTATTTTATAATTACCTTACGAGGCCCCCTCAAAATTCCCCTAAGTCTAGGATTTCCTTTCAAGGCACCATCAAAAAATAACACATTATTTCCTATGCCAATTATCCACTTGGTCAATTCTTCTTGAGTAAAACAGAGTTTCTAGGGCTCTCCTCCTTTTGGTCTCGTAGTGGAACTTAGATTTTTGCCATTGGTGGCGATGAGGTGGGTCCACCTATGTTCCACATCCGTTAGGCCCTCCAAATCTCCTTGTTTCCACCAACGATGGGATAGAACTTCCAAGAGAAGTTGACGAGCTTTGGTTCTTGTTTGATGGGCTTTGGGGAGTTTGTTCTGGAAGATACCTTTGTTTTTGGTGAGCTACGTTTCCCAGCATAAGAACTTGGGGAGATACATCCAGTAGCACTTCATAAGAATTTTGGACCAAAGGGAGCTCGGGCAAGCATGTTTCCATGAATGGAACATGCCCAGAAAGGAGTGGGGTAGGTTCCTGATTTGTCTTACTTCAAAGTAGGAAGTTTTCCACGTCAATTTTGTATAGTCACAGTGGAAGAATAAATTTTCTATTGTCTCTTCTTCCACTAGGCATTAAACACATCTAGATGACCCTAGGTTGCCCTTTCTTTGAAGATTCTCTATTGTGAGGATTTTTTTGTGGGTTGTTTTCCAATAGAAAAAGTTGATCTTGGGGAGACTTTCCATATTCTAGATGACTTTCCATAGCCTAGAATCATGATGCACTGGGGGTTCCGCTCTAAGATGGTGGCAGCCTATCTTGACCCCGTATCTTGTTTCAGAGTAATTCCATCTTCTAGAGTTCTTGTTATTCCGGTGTAGAGGTGCATATCCCTGGAGAAGGGAGAGTAGATTGTTTTGCTGATCAGGTTTGCATCCGCCTCACTTTTGGTGAAGCCAAGTCCAGTGAAATAGTTGTCTATTCGAGTGTACCAAGCATGGGGTGCTTGATTCAGCCCATACAACGCTCTTTCGAGTATGCACACATGCGACTCGTTGCTGAAGATCTCAAATCCTTCAGGTCACTCAATTTACACTTCTTCCTCAATGATCCCATTGAGAAACGCAGTCTTCACATCCATCTAATGAATGCGCCAACCCATCTGCGCTGAGAGAGCAAGGATGGTCCTTATGGAAGAATACCGTGTGACAGGTGCAAAGGTTTCTTCATAATCTATCGCATCGATCTGTGAGAAGCCCCGGGCCACAAATCTGGCCTTGTATTTCTCAACACTCCCATCAACAGTTGCTTGACCTTATAGATCCATCTCTAACCTACCACTAATTTATCAACCAGCCTTGGAACAATTTCCCAAGCATTGTTTCTGACAATGGAGTCATCCTCCTCCACCATTGCATCTACCCATGTGGGCTCCTGCACTGCTTCCTGAAAGGAATATGGATCAGTCACAAAATATTTTCTCATGAGAGCCATGTATCCAGTAAATCGGTCAGGAGACTGTCTTTGTCTATGTTGTAAAGTAGGGGCTCCTACACTCTGTGCAGCATCAAGTCTCAACCTATCAACTTCTGTGGTACGCCTTCTGCCAATTCTGATGTTTGGCTCTGCGTAAGTGGACTCCTCCAGTCCATGAACCTCCTCCTATGGATAATCCACATCTAGAGACTCATCTTTGGGAACCAACATTTCCTCCTCCGCATGTAAGTATAACTACCTCTCAAGCAACAACTGCATGGCTTTCCCCTCATCGAATTTTATATCTCGTCGCATAACAGTCATATTACTGTTAGGAAAATACACACAGTAATTATGGGGTGTTTATGTATACCCCACAAATATCCCAACTTTAGCAGTCGGCAACAGCTTCTTCCTGGCGTTCTTGGTCACATGCACATAAACATATGAGCCAAAAATATTAAAGTGAAAAAACATCCGGTTTCTTACTAGTGAAAGCTTATTCAGGTGTACTCATGCCAAGTACTCTATAAGGACAACCATTTTGGCACATAAACCGCATTGTTACATGCTTCCGCCCACAAGTGCATTGGTAGGCCCTGATCATGCAACATCGCTCGTGCTTCACCCACGATCGTTCTGTTCTTCCTCTCTGCGACCCCATTTTTCTGTTGTTTATGAGGCACTATGAGTTCTCTTTGAAATCCTTCTTTGCTGCAGAAGTCTTTGAATTCGTTAGAGATGTATTCTCCACCATTATCACTCCTCAGATTCTTCATTTTCTTCCCTGACTCTTTCTCCACCAATGCTTTAAACTCATATAACTTTGAGAATGTTTGATCCTTCTTATGCATGAATAAGATCCAACATTTACAAGAAAATTCATCAACAAAAATAACATAATACCTATGTTTTTTGTGTTGAAGCAACTGAGAATGGTCCACACACGTTTGTGTGAACTCTCTCCCGCATCACCGACACACGGTTCTCCTTTTCATGAAAGGTGGACTTTACATACTTCCCCATGGTGCAACCCTTGCACTGATCTAACTAAGAAAGTATTCCCATTGGAATTCCAGTAGATATTTGTTGCATGACTTTCAAGGCTCCTTGATGAAGATGGCCCAATCTCCTGTGCCATAATTCGCCCTCATCCCAACTTACCACTTTTTCTGCCTTGCCCATCATGGCAGCACAGCCATTTGCCTCCAACTTGTAGATATTCTTAACTCGAATCCCTATCCTCTTGGCTTGACCCTTTGTTTTGTGTCACAGGAAGGCTTTTCCATTATTGAAAACAATGTCATAGTCTCTGTCCTCCAACATTGCAATTGAGACCAAGTTTTTCTTTAGACCTGGAACATGCATAACATATTTCAATTGAAATGGTTTACCTAACTCCCTCTAAAAGGTAATGGTATCAATGTCGGTCGCACTGTATCGTCCATCGTCGCCCATCTCCATATGCATTTGGAGATCTTTCTCCTCCAAGTCACTAAAAATCTCCTTATCTCCCGTCATGTGGAACGAAGCGCCACTATCTGGATACCACACCGATACTAATGCACTTGACACCATGCATGTGATTAAAGAGAAATCAAGTTAAAATTTCAAGGAAAGGGCCTCACCAGCTGTAGTTCCAATAACCTTCTTGTTCTTCTTCTTTTGCGGAAAGTTAGTAGCGAGATGCCCATGTTCGTGACAATGAAAACACTTCACCTTGGACAAATCCAGCTTCTTGCCTTTACACTTAGATTTTGAATGGAATTTCTTACCCTTCCCTTTCCTTGCCTTGGCAGCCAAAGCACAATCCTCTTCATCATCATGCTTTGATGAAGAGCCATCTCTGGTGTTCCGCCTGAACTCCTCCTGCACTAGATTCAACCACAGTCGTTCCCAATCTAACAGTTTTTCCCGTCCGTTGACAAATACTTCATAATTGTTCCAAATCTTAGGAAGTCCCAAGAGAGCCAAGCTCACCAAATCATCATCAGCAACAGTGATTCCCACACTCCCCAGTTCATCCCTACATTGGACAAACTTTGTGAGATACTTTGGAATATTTTCGCCCTTTTCCATCTTGATCTTCCTGAGTTTATCTTTCAACACCAATTTCCTATGGTCGTTTTTGCTTTGGAAAAGATCCATCAAAGCCTTCCACATAGCATATGGTGTAGCTTTCCCATGAAGGCTTGATACAATGCAGTCTCGTACACCTTCCAACATAATCCTTCTCGCCTTCGCCACTTTCTTTTTCCATGCATCAAGTAATGCAGCATCTGTCGAAGTGGGCTTAGGAACATCACTATCGATGAATTCCTTCAAGCCATTATCTTCAAGCACCGCCTCCATCCCATCCTTCCAGGTAATGTAGTTTGAGCTTCCTTCGAGTGCATACTCTAGCTGCAAACCATTGAAAGCCATTTCGATTTTTACTCAACTATAGCACCAAGAAAATTTTGCAGCAAATTTGAATTGTTTCCACCAACAAACTCAGCTCCTGCTTCAAAATTGCAATCTTCTGTGCTCCGATACCATGTAGAAATTTTAATACAATTATGTATTGCCTGGATTCTCCTGATTTAACAATTATATGCCACCATTAAATACATGATCGCTTCTACAAAAATTCTTGCGGAAATTTAAAACACGATCGCCAATTGCAATATCAAGAAGAAAGATAAATCACACATAACACAAATGTTTTTACCAGGAAAGCATAAATTTAAAAACCCCACTATCATATATTATGTATATATCATGGATCATGAAACAATATCATACAAAACTCTAATCCAAGAGCTCTCAGTACAATATAAAATTGTCTCACACTATCATACTAAAACTGGCAAATACATGCGCCAATTTACTACCTCCTGACAGCCTGCCTCCACTGCGTAATCCCTGCTGATAACAATCCCTGAAATAATGAGATCCTGCTTGCCTTGACTGCGCAATCCTCATGGCCACATCCAATGTGTGTGTGGTAGCATGAGTGCACCCACTAATGTCACAACTGATAGTAAAATTGTCCCTTTCACTTATCTCTCATCTGGGTCTCCACTGGATCTGATATGCATGTAGTTAACAATAGTAAATCTTCAGTTGCATGTGAGACCACTACTTGTGAACTAATTAAATAATTAATTCACTGATCTCTCAGTAGTGTATGTTCAGTTACAACTAGCACAACTGAGTTTAACTCACTTAACTGATTTAAACTACTTTACAACTCACATAACTACACATCCAACTCTGTTACAACTTTGAATCACTTAGTTACAACTAATTCCACATGCATGTCCCACCAACCAACCTTTGAACTCGAATTTCCTATAGCTAACTGATTTTCCACTTAAGTTAACTATTTCCAAGTAATCATTTAGAATAGATTAATGTTTATTGTCCAACTATTATTAAGGGATAATAATAGTTGACATGCATCAATAAATAGACATGTGATCTATAAATAGAACTCGCACATAAATATAAAAATAGAACATCATCTATAAATAGAATTTGATCACCATCTATAAATAGACATAATCTATAAATGGAATTTGCTCATGCATTCTAAAAATAGACTTGATCTAGGTGGATATTGGTGGCCACCCGCCTATCCCAATTCGGGCCCTACCATTATCTCTTTTAGTTTTCAATTTCGGCATGACTTACTATTTTTAGCATATTTTTCGGGTCCTGAACTTCCAGAGCCGTTTTGAGGCCCTAAACGACATTTTTTGGGAAAACTGGGAGCAACATGGGTCCATGAATTGATGTTTCCTGCGCCAAAAGTTGTATTCCTTAGATAGATCTTTCTAACGAGGTATTGAGTGTGTCAAATGGAGATCGTGTGCCAAAGTTACATCCCCAGGAAGTTGAAACATGAATTTACCTAAACGAGGCCCATGGTTTTGGCACTTCATCTCCTAGGGTTAGGGTTTTGGATGTTTAGGTTTTTCCATTGTTTCTAAATAATGAATAGGCCCTCGAGCCTCATTGTAACACAGTTCAGAGACCTGTAGCCACCACATCTCTTCTCAGAGATAAGCTACCAGCACCCTAGCTAGTTTATTTCCATACTATCTGTAAGCAAATTTCAGTTTTTTGATATTAATGAAATGAAGTGTTATTTCTACTACATATTTGTATTTATGGTTATATGTTTATTCTATTGCGTTCCTGCATAAATCCGGATCAATGGTATCAGAGTGGTCTTCTTTTTCTCGATCCTTCTTTGCATGTCCCCAATGAGGTCGGGGTATAAGGAGTTAAGGCTCGATCTGGTGGAACCTTTGCAAGATCAGCCTCGTAAACCCCGACAGCCGCCCATGGGGGACGAAAAGAAAGATGAGGGAGCAGGAGATCCTATCAAAATATTTCTCGAGGAGGCCCTTGAAAAACAAAGGAATGTGATGATGGATAACTTTGCCCACCGACGGCCCATCTGCATCCAGTAGCCACTCTGGAGGCACGACTCCCTTTAAGGTACAAGTAAATTTTGATATTCCCATATTTGAGGGTCAAATAGATGCAGATGTCGTAGATATATGGTTGAATCTATTAGAAGGATATTTCTCGGTTCATGACTTTTCCGACCGGGAGAAGATTATTTTTGCACTCCTCAATACTACTTCCCATGTCAAGGACTGGTGGGAAACCTACTGTGAGAAAAAGGACAAGACAGAACCCTCTCTGTTCTCAGCCATACCCACTTGGAATTCTTTCCAAGACGCCATCAAGGAACAATACTATCCCGTGGGGAGATATGAGGGCACGTACATACAATGGACCACGCTGCGGCAACAAAGGGATCAAGATGTGCATGAGCTGACGAATCTGTTCCATACCCTACGCACAAAGCTAGGTATCAAAGATTCAGAGAAACATCTGGTGCTAAAGTATCACAATTTTCTGCACATATACATTCAGGAGGAAATGGAGTTCCTCGACATCTCCTCGCTTGGTACAGCATACCGTTATGCTGCCAAGATTTAGCAGAAATTCAAACAGAAGAAGTGAGACTTTGGATCTGCAAATCAAAAGCAAGGGAAAGGTTCTCCCAAACCGCAGAACAAAGGACAGAGCCAAAGCATGAAGGCCCAAGACAACCTGTCAAAGCCACAAGCAAAGAACAACACCGGAAATCCAAAGAAGGACACAGGGAAGTGATGTGAGTTCCATAAGAGCTCCACTCACAACACAAGTGAGTGTTGGGCCAAGCACTCACTGGTGGCCGAGAGGAGGGCTTCTGAGTCAAATCCATGCTCTGACTCTGAATCAGAACTTGACAAGGGGAATGAAAAAGGGAAATAAATTATTTATGTGGAGCCCAACGCCACTATTGCCTCTATGAAGATCTAAAAGGAGGAACCGGAAGATCCAGAGGAGGAGGAACATCTCTTCCACTCCTAGATGTGGGTAAAGCGCTCCCCGGTACAGTTCATTTTCGAAAATGGGAGCCAAAATAACCTCATTTCAAAAGACGTCGTGAAGTGGTTGGGCTTGCCAACCACAACCCACCCACATCCATACACCATCAGATGGCTTCACCAAGGATGGGATCTCCGCATCAGCCATCAGTGTCGCCTTCTCTATAGCATCAAGCCCTTCACGGATGACGTATTATGTGACATTGCTCCTCCTGATGGTTCTAATGTATTATTAGGCCAACCATACTTGTGGAAGCGACATGTTGTGTATGAGTCTCGGCCTCGCACTGTTATTATTACTTTGGGAAATAAGTTGTACATGATACCAGAGGTACCACCGTCTGCCGTTATCTCTTTGGTTACTGCAAAACAATGCAGTAAGCTCATTTCCCGACCAGGAGATTCATTTTCCCAGATGATCCGCCCCCAAGGCAAGAAGAAAACTATGGCCACGACCTCCAGACAGGGCTCCTTTACACGACAACAAAAAATGGACAAGGTTGTGGAGGAGTACGGGGACATCTTCACCTCACCCACAGGGGTTCCTCTGCACTGCCAGGTCAAGCACCCCATTTATTTGACCCCAGGTGCACCACTACCCAATGGACCGATCTATCAGCGCTCTGTTCTGGAGAATGATGAAATCAAGAGACAGATTCAGGAGCTGCTGCAAAAGGGTCACATCCGGCCAAGTTCATCACCCTGTGGGAGCCCGATCATGTTGTTATAGAAGAAGGATGGGACGTGGAGACTCTATATTGACTATCGAGTGCTAAACAAGATCACAGTCCATAATAGGTACCCGATCCCACAGATTGATGACCTTCTAGACCAACTCAAAGGGGCAGAATATTTCAGCAAGATCGACTTGAAGTCTGGGTATCACTAGGTACCAATTGAACCCTCTGATGTGTGGAAGACTGCCTTCAAAGCCAAGGAGGGCCTTTTTGAATGGTTGGTCATGCCTTTCGGGTTGACGAATGCTCCTGCAACCTTCATGAGGTTGATGGACGACATCTTGCGGCCATTCACCAACTCATTTGTAGTGGTGTACTTGGATGACATTATGATCTTCAGCCAGACTTGGGAAGAGCACCTCCACCACATCTTACAAGTCCTCCAAACACTACGGCAACACAAGTTTTGTGCCAATTTGGAGAAGTGCACTTTTGGCATGACCCAGGTTCAATATCTAGGATACATTATTGATGAAAGGGGAGTGCATGTGGATCCAACCAAGATCCAAGTCATTCGGGATTGGCAAGCCCCAACCACTATAACAGAGCTTCGCAGCTTTCTAGGTCTTGCTAAATTCTACTGCATGTTCGTGTTGGGATTCTCTCATATCACTTGGCCCTTGAGTCAAGTCACCAAGGGAGGAGCGAGAGAAAAAAAAATTTGGTCGGAATCTCAACAGAAGGTGTTCACAAAACTGAAAAGTCGCCTATGTTCTGCCCCAGTGATCACATTACCAGACTTGCAACAACCATTTGAGATTGAGACATATGCCTCTGACTATGCTATTGGGGCAGTTCTTACTCAACATGGACATCCAGTGGCATATCACAATGAGACATTTTCCGACATAGTTTGCAAGTATCCCACTTATGATAAAGAAATGTATTCCATTGTGAAAGCTTGTCGGCAATGGATGCATTACATTTTGGGGAAGTAAACAATCATCCACACAAACCACCGGCCCCTGCAGTTCATACAAACACAAGGGAAATTGCAGAACGATCGCCATCAGAAGTCATCAACATATATGCAACAGTTTCATTTGAACATCAAGTACAAGAAGGGTAGCACCAATAATTTTGTAGACTACCTTAGCCGACCACCGATCGTGGCACAAACCACCGTTCTCAACTCTTGTGGGCACGAGACTTCTGATTGGTCGCTTCTCTACGAGAGCGACACAGAATTCGGCCACACATACAAGGCACTCTTGGGGGGTACGCAAGTTCCAAATTTTCACTTCCAAGATGCACTTTTATGTCACCTAGGACACCTTTGTGTTCCCTCAAGCGAGCGTGCCAAGATGATATGGAAAGCACACTACAGTTGAGTCTCTGGAAATTTCGGGGTCGAGAAAACAATGGCAGTACTCTAGAATTATTTCTATTGGCTGAACCTTCGACAGGATGTAGGGAAGTACATCAAATCCTGCACTACTTGCGCCATTGCCAAACCGAATATCAAGAAGGAAGGCCTCTATACTCCGCTACCTACCCCTATTCGACCTTGGGAATCCATCTCCATGGATTACATGTCAGGCCTTCCTTCTACTAAGCATGGAAACGATTGTGTTTTCATGGTCGTCGACAAATTCTCGAAGATGGAAATTATGGCGGCCTGCAAGAAGAATATCAGAGCATAAGCCATTGCTAAAATCTTCTTTGAACGAGTGTGGGTGCACTTTGGGATCCCATAGTCTATCATATCAGATCGGGACAACAGGTTCCTTATCACATTTTGGTCCAACCTCTAGTCAATGCTAGACACCAAGCTCACCAAGTCCACAGCTTTCCATCCACAAACTGATGGCCAGACAGAGGTCATCAATAGGATGATTGTACACATTCTGCACATGTACAATTCAAAGTATCCATGCACATGGGATGAGAGCCTCCCCTATGTACAACACAGTTATAACTGGGCTCTCCACAACTTAACCGGCCACAGCCCCTTTCAGGTGGGCTTGGGATTCCATCCACTATGTCCCATTAACGTAGCCATGCCATTTGCAGCTATTCAGGCCGATTCGACTCATGTCTAGTCTGAAGCTGACAAAGCAAAAAGCTTCATCGAGCGCATTCAGCACATCCTCCAATAGGTTCATGACATATTGGACAGAGCCAATGCTAATTACAAGCAACGACATTATCAACATTGGGTGCCACACAACTTCCAGGTGGGCGACAAAGTGTGGCTACATTTGTAGAAGGAGCGCCTCATTGGACCCCACCGCAAGCTTCGCCCACTCTGATATGGGCCTTACACCATCACCAAGGTTTTAGGGAACAATGCCTTCAATCTCAGTATTCCACCATTCCTTGGTCTGCACCCAGTATTCAATGTGGACCACCTTCGTCCCTACTTCCCACCTCTACTCGACACCTCTGACATTGCAGAACAACTCACACCAACAAAGTTAAACCCAGATTGCATGGAACAGGCCACCACAGATTGTACCATGGACATGCAAATCAAGAACACTCGTCAACAGAAGATCCAACTGTATCAGGTTGTCAAAGCTGGCCAACTCCTACACCAAGGCAAGTGGTTTACCAGGGACCAAGTTCAGCAGAAATTTCCTCATCTCATGGAGGAACTCAACGCAATGGCGACCATTGCTTCCTAAGTGGGGAGGATTGATCCAGGTGGATATTGGTGGCCACCCGCCTATTCCACTTGGGGCCCCACCATTGTCTCTTTCAGTTTTTTAGTTTTGGCATGACTTACTATTTTTAGCAGTTTTTTGGGTCTTAAACTTCTGGAGCCATTTTGAGGCCCTAAATGACGTTTTTTGGGAAAACTGGAAGCAACATGGGTTCATGGACCAATGTTACTCACAAAAAAAAAATTTAGCCCTCGGATAGATCTTTCTAACGAGGTATTGAGCGCGTTAAACGGAAATCGTATGCCAAAGTTACATCCCCGGGAAGTTGAAACACCAATTTACCCAAACGGGGCACATAGTTTTGGTGCTTCATCTCCTAGAGTTAGGGTTTTGGATGTTTAGGTTTTTCCATTGTTTCTAAATAATAAATAGGCCCTTGAGCCTCATTGTAACACAGTTTAGAGGCCTGTAGTCACCACATCTCTTCTTAGAGATAAGCTACCAGCGCCCTAGCTAGTTTATTTCCATACTGTCTGTAAGCAAATTTCAGTTCTTTGGTATTAATGAAATGAAGTGTTATTTTCGCTGCATCTTTGTATTTACGGTTATATGATTATTCTATTGCGTTCCTGCATAAATTCGGATCAAGGCTTCCACCTAAAAATAGCCTAAGGTTCCATCCTAGTGTAGGTGCTTAATTTTCACTAGGATCTTCTTGTTGAATCTCAACAAATCGTGCTATAAGCACCCAATGTTGGAAAACAAAATCAAGGATTAGGGGTCACTTAAATATTAGTTGAAAAGTTTTCACGGGGAGATTGAGAAAAAACATTAATAGCGGTTGGGATTAGGGGTCGTAAATTAACCATATTGTTAGGATTACGGTCCAGTTTGAATTTACCATATCTATAGATTGGCCACCACACTACAATTGTCCCATTCTTACATCGGTCTCAAAGGGCATACTATTTTCATACGCCATATATTTTAAATAGGAGGGAGTGGTTTCCTTACGTTACTGACTGAGACATAAAACACAAGGCGATTACATTTGATCCAGGTGGATATTAGTGGCCACCCGCCTATTCCACTTGGGAACCCACCATTTGTTCTTTCGGTTTTTCAGTTTCCTTAATTGTAGCATAGTTTACTATTTTTAGCATTTTTTTGGGCCAAAAACTTTCGGAGCCATTTTGAGGCCCTAAACAAAGTTTTTTGGGCATGAATGGTCTTGTGAATATGAGTGAGAGACTCAATATTTATTGTTAGAAGTTGTAGTCCTCAGATAGATATTTCTACGATGTATCATGTGCGTCAAATGGAGATAGTATGCCAAAGTTACGACCCTAGGAAATTGATGTACCAATTTACCTCTATGGGGCCCATAGTTTGTCGTTTCATCGCGTAGGGTTAGTTTTTCGTATTTTTAGGGTTTTCCATTGTTTCTCAATAATAAATAGGCCTTCGAGCCTCATTTTAACACAGTACAGAGGCTTGTAGCCGCCACATATCTTCTCAGAGATAAGCTACCAACGTCCTAGCTAGTTTATTTTCATTCCGTCTATAAGCATATTTTAGTCATTTGATATTAATGAAATGAAGTTATATTTCCGATGCATCTTTGTATTTATGGTTATATTTGTATTATGTTGTATTCCTTCTTAAATTTAGATCAACATTGCATGTGGCAAGAGACCACAACTAGGAATATCGCAGGGGGGACAGGCCAACAAATATAACTTGTTGTGAGTCATATGTGGGTGCATCGACCGAGCATGTGGTTGTGAGAGCTAGGAAAACTATTCTTGTGGCGACCAAAAGTAGGACTTATAGAGAATAGGTCAATGTTGGAAACCTTCAACTGTTAATGAATATAGGAAGCTTATTTGAGCATGAGATCGAAGGCAAAATTGAAATATTATGAGATTGGGAGCAGGAGACCGAAGGTAACATTAAAGGATCGTGATATCGGGAGCAAAATATTGAAGGCAAGTGAGGGTGACGGGGTGGTCGATGGAGACAAGTTTAATGGTTGGTAGGCAATGTGACACGTTGTTGTCTATAATTTTGTTTGGTGTATGGAATGATGTGTAGGTGAGTGTGCAAGAAGGGCTAGGAACGTATGGATGAACGTAGCATAGATTAACCGCCAGATATCTAGCTATCCAAGAGAATGCCTAATTAAAAAAATTTATTGCCAAAGTCTAATTTGTTCCCACTATGGCACCTTTAATGACGAGAAGCCCTTCACTTATGCCAGACGTCGCTCAATGGATACAACCAATAACCTTCCTCTATGGGAATGATGGGCTTACGTAGTGTAATTAGGGAAAACATCATATACTTTGGAGCATAATAATAAAGGTTTGAATATAAATGTTTTGTATTATATATATATATAATTTAGAAATATTTATTAGGAGTTTAATGTCTAGGTACTTATTTGTATCGGGATATATAAGGATAGTTCATATGATTTTTAATTAGTGAAAGGGGTGAGATCCATTGAGTGAGTTTTTGTACTTAAAAAAAAAGAGTTGGAAGACATAAGGGTTTGTAAAAGGGGATTTTATTTGAACATAAAAATAAGTGGAATTTATTTTTTTTATTTTTTAAATTTCATTTTTTATATGGTGAGATGATAAGATGGATTTTGAGAAGAGTTTAGAAGACATTGAGAGATGAAAACAACATATTGCACCGAGTCCTTTAGGAAAATATAATATTGGACCCTTCTCAAAAGGATTCTATGCTATCCTTCAACGCAAGCAACCAAGATACCTACAAGAGGAAGAAGAGGGGAATAGGCTCTTTGCACTTGGAGTCGAGTTGCAATGTATGATGTCAGGAGATGTCCTTCTTAAGTTGGAGGAATTAGACACGTGTTTATCCAAGGTGGGACAACCAGAATGGATGAAATTCAATTGGGCTATCAAGCCGTCTATGCTTACTCTAATATGACCCAAATTCTTGGAACATCCTTGTGAAGAGGTTAGGCTCACAGTTTCCTTTTGTCTCAATAGGATCATAGCTTTAACATCACCTCTACCACCTAACAATAATGATATCATGAGGGAGATATTACACTTGATAGTAGAAGCCCTGCAGGGGTTGAACAACATCATGCCTCCTACCTTTCAAAAGCGACGCAAAATTTTAGAACTCATGGTAGAGTTCAACTTTGGCACATTCTCATTGAATCTAGAATGTGATGACTTAATCGTTTAGGTGTTCCAAAAATTTTACACCAGCATTACATCAGCTCATCCAGACCATGTAAAAAAAAACATGCAAAAGATTGTGCCCTTTTTCTTAGAAGGAAATGACGACACATGCAAGATACTAAGATCCAAATTGTTGACCATTTGGAGAAAAGAATTAACTGTGTCACTAGTCTCCTATGATCTAGTCAATAATTTGGTCATGCAAAACATAAAATTTCCCAGAAGGGGGTTGAATAAGGAGTTTAAAACGATTAATGGAGGAAGAAAAAATAAAGGTAGTAAAACCTACAACAAAAATGAACTAAGAAGGAGAGGACTATGCTCTATCTGCAAGGGACCTTGGGCACTTAACCATGCATGTCCAAGTAATAGGAAGGAGGCAAAAAGGACATAACAAGAGGAGATTCCTTCAGATCATTGGGAGTCTTCTATACTTGGGTCTATTAATTTTCAAAACAGTGAGCAATAGCGTGATATTATTCAGGGAGATTCACAAGATGACAAGCATTCAAAAGTGCATGAGGAAATTCTATTTAATGGTGTTTATGAGGTAGGATCCTATAAAACTGAATCCATAGGTCTCTATGAGGATATCCATAAAGAATATGTGCAGTAAAGTACAAATAATAGTCCAGTGCATCTATGTTCGACAATCGGAGAGGATGAACAACAAATTGTCTTCATAGGTAGAGGAGGCCAGGGAGACTTGAGTGAGGAGCCATCAGTAGGGAACCGACACAATGAGCATGAGGATGAGGGGGGCATGACAGACATAGTGTGTAGAATTAACCATTCCCAGAGAGTTGGTCAAAGGCTCAAGTTGGAGTTGTGATAGTTGGGCATCCGGTGCAGACATATACTGAGCTTAGTCTCCCTATTTTTTGATGTATGAAATTGTTACACCATTTTTTGGTCATCTAACCTACTATCATTAGATGGACCCAAGTACACCACGTAAGACCAATTTTACCCTAAGTAAAATTGCTTTCACTATGTAAAATAACTTAATAAAACACATTTATTAGGTTGTTTATGGTCTAAACAGGAAACCCCAAAAGGAAATATTAAAAAAACCTATATTTGTTTGATTTTCCTGGTCATGTTTAACCCAAAACAAAAAAATTAATTAGATAAATATTTATTTATCCTATTATTTTCTAGGAATAATTATTTAAATCTTATTTAAATAATATTCCTTGTTAAATATGACTAAATCACCCATAAATAATTAAATAAATCATTATTTATTTGATTATCCTTCAACCACTTCCTTAAAATGATAAATAAATCATTTATTTATTTATTATTCTCAAATAAAGGGATTTGACCCAAGTCAAATACTTTTTCCCTCCAACAAATATAATAAAATATTCCATAAAAGGTGGATCTAGATTTGGTTAATGTTATTTTAATCATGCACCAAGATCTAGAATGACCCAATATTTTGTTATAAATAGGAGGGTTTTTCTACCATTCTTCACCTTTTGTTGCCTATTAGATCACTCTGGATCTAAACTCTTGGTCTGACTTTGAGCCATTATCATTGTCATATTTTCATTATTTGTTGTGTGAGCTCCCTTTGAGTTCTATCTTTGTCTGGGTTTTCTACACCAACAGGAGAGAGAAATGCTAGATCTGAAGTGCTGAAGACTTCCAAGAACCCATCCCATTGAGGAGAATTGGAAACACCTTCTTGTTTTCCTCCCAGGTGCCCTTAATACAAAAATTCTTTCAAAAATATTGTTCTTGTCTTGTCTATTGGATGTATGGAGAAAAACCTTATTT